>VZRN01005908.1:0-27473 GCA_013397935.1 Dasyornis broadbenti | reverse complement strand
AGCCCAGAGAGGTAAACTTCTTTAGAAACAGTTTCCATGTCAATATAATTTTCAAAATTTGCTACTTTCAGAAGTCAGGAAAGTGATTTTCTCCTGAAAAGGCGAGATGTTACTTTGGGTAAGTAATTTTCAGGGACCACGTATTTGCACTTTTGCATACTTGATAAACTTTAATGCCTCTTCCTAAGCGTCCCTTTACGGAAATAAGAACTTTAACATTAAACATTATTCTTGAGTAATTGTTGCCTATCCTGCCCAGGGTGGAGGGAGGCTGGTTATCGGGGTAGCAAGTTCGAGTTTTCTTGGTGTTGTATCGTCTACAAGAGGAATAAAGCCTGTGCCCCAATGAAGAATTAAAAATGACGTTTGACCAGAGACACTGCTGAATTCTCCTCGAAAGGCGTCTTGGGATGAACACTCATCACTTTGCAGACATTTCTTGGGCTGCCAATTAGGGCATAATAAATAATTAGAGGTTTTAAGCATATTAGATACAGCTCATGCTAATGAGCTACATCAGGTCTTGTGCTAACCTGAAGTGACAGTTTGCATATAGGGCTAAAAAAAGAAAAAAAAGAACCAAACCAAAACCGAGGCAGCTCTCCCCCCCGCGGCCCTGTCCCGCTTGTCCCTCCGCAGCTCCCGCGGGTCTCTCCGCGCCCGCGGAGCCGAGCCCTTGGCTGCAGGCTCTGCCGGGTGGCCCCATTGTGCGGCCACGAGTTGCGCGTCCGTCACAGCCCCGGGGGATAAATCACAACGCGCTGCCTCCCCGCACCCCCCAGCGCCACTTTTTGGAGAGCCACTTTGTGGGTGGGGGTGGTTTGTTCCCGGCCCCTCCGAAGGGGTGGTCCCCCGGCAGGAGGGTTGGGAGAGGGTTTGGGTGATGGGAATTGGATCCCCCCGCATGCCCGGGGAAGGCAGGCAGTGGGGACACCGAGGTCCACGCTCCCGCCAGCCGTGAGGACACAGTGCCACCTCCCGGCCACCAAACCCCGCAGGGAGGGAGCCAGGGAAGTGCACTGGCGAGGGGATGGATGGGGTGCAGCCAAAAAAGCCTTGAGGTTTTGGGGAGCCCGGCTCTGCAGTGAGAGGGATAGGGCTGGGAGGCTTTGCCACCACGATGCAGAGCGAGGTGCGAGGAAATGCTGCCTGTCCGGGGTGTAAAGGAGAGCTGCAACACCCTGATAAATGCATACACGATATCGATAAAGGGAGATTGTCCCCTGCCGTGTACACACAGACACACAGAAACTGCCTAAGATACTCACAGAATCCTCATTTGGGAATTTCTCCAGCAGCTTCTGTTTCTGCTAGAAAATCCCTCTTTTCCTGCTTGCTGCTCCCTCACACCCACTGGGACATCCCGAACCAGCAGGCGAGGCAGGGAGCTGCAGGCCAAGGACAGGCCCAGTGTCCTGGCACAGGAAGGGACATCCTCGCTCAGACACAAAACCTCGCAGCTCCAGGGAAGCCGCCACTCTGCAAACATTGGCTAAAGGCGAGGGCGGCAAAGAGCTCTCTGAAAAGCAGCCAAAGTCCGTGGCCCCTTGAACTCGCATCGTGCCGGCCAGGGGAGCCTGCCAGCTTCCAGCAAAGAGCCCTGTGAGCTGTGGCTGAGAGCACAGCCAGAAAGGGATGCATGTGGTGTGCGTGTGTGTGTGTACCCAAAGAAAATGCATTTCTGAGGGAGAACGTGTGTTTTGGGGCAAAGGCAATGTGCAACATCAGCACATGTCTGCGTGTGGTTGAAAGGAGAGGTGCTGCATGGTGCTGCAGCAAAAGCCCAGAGCAGGAATAATGGACTTAAATCTCAGGTGCTCACACAGGCTGGGGAATCTGGCACGTGAGGAAACTTGAAAGCCAAGTGGGAAATCCTGGTTGGCAGTGTCACTGCAAGGGGACGAACACGTGCTTGGTGTGCTGAGCTAGTACTTCAAAGAGGACAGGGAGGCTCCAATCTGGACTCTGAAATGGCCCAAGGTAACAAATACTGATGCAATTGCATGTTCCTACAGTAACACCGCTGGGCACACACATGCCCGCACACCACTTTGCTCCAAAACAAGAGAATTTGGGAATTCCTTCTGGCAAGATGGAGCTTTGCTTCCTCCAGCCAGGGCCTTTTGCTACCAGGCAGCCTCTGACAGTGCAGAGTGATTAAACAGCGAATTGGTGGCAATACACTGGTGATATTATCATGATTGTGTAACAACAAGGCTAAGAGAGAAACTTGCAAAATAAATACAAAAAGCAGGGGGTAGGAGGAGGCAAAATGGATAATTACAATGATTTGGCATGAGCAGTGTTTTGGGTATTTGGTCTTTCACTTTGTCTTGCCATTACCATTGGATAGAGTGAACACATATGAGAGAAGGAATGGAAAAATTGAAGGAACAAAGACCAAAAGCATGTAAAAACCACAGACGCAAAAGAGAGATAAAAGATTAGTGAAAAGAGAAGGAATAAGGAAAGAAAGAGAAAGGCACAAACAGATGAAAAAATAGTTTATCTCACTGAAAAATATACTGTCTATCTTGACCTGCTAGCTCATACCAGAGGCATGCTGATCACTTCAGAAATTAACTTTCTATCCCTGCACACAGTTTCAGGATGCACAAAGAAGCAGCTCTTCTGAAAGAGGCACCCAAAACACTGAGTTACTTCAAATGCATGTTACATAGTTGATAGTTTCTGTGGGATGGATTCTGACTCTGCAGTCATGAGGTTCAATGTGGATTCGGGCTGAGAACCATGAAAATGGCTCCACTCAGTTTCTCCTCTGTAAGGCTACTGGGTTTTGTAAATATTTTGAACAATTCACAGTAAGTCTTCTCTGGTGTTCACCAATCTGAGTTTGCACAGGTGTGTGTAGTAGAGCTTCCCTCAAGAATAAAATTACTGTAAAGAGAATTTGTCTTCATCACGAAAATATAGCAAGAGTACCTGCTTTGCCACAATTTGTCTCTGTAAGACTTCATCTTCGCAAACAGCAGGGTAGATACTTGCCTAGTTGCTTCATTTTTTCACCTGCTCTCTGATATTGGGCTACAGCTTTCCAGTTTCCCTTACCCCCTTTGGTGACCCTTATTAAACCAAATCTGGGCTCTTTCATATGAGTATTTTACTAACCTTTCCTGAAACCATATATGTGCCTCACCCCGTTCCCCTTGTGCCTTCCGTGGCTGACACTTTATGCAAGCACACATACATCTTCTGCAGTTCTTCTGCATCCTCCTGCCCTAGAGCTTTGACCGAATCTTTCCTGCTCCTTTTCTTCCTTTTCCTTCCTCCCTTTGCCCATGTTCAGGCTCCTATCGCAGTGTGAGGCTCGTGCAGCTAACTCCTGTCTCATGCTTCCCTTGTGCTGGGTGTCTCTGCAATGTCTGGTGAGTGCAGCAACGTCTCCCACCCTCTGCTCTCTTTGGAAACAGCCCCACAGACCCTACTGAAGGACAAACCCCTCAGCTGCTGTGCTTTGCCAGAGCAGTCCACGCCTGATATTTGACATCCGAAGAGCAGATCCTGGAGAACCTCTGATGTCTGCTCAAGTGGAGCGACCCCGATGGGAATCCCACCTGGGGCTGAAGACGCAGCTGCAGCGGCAAGGAACTGGCAGGAGGCTGCGCTGAAAACGATGTGTGGACGCGAAGAAATGAAAACAGCTGATGTTGATCAGGAGGAGAAAGACTGTTAATTCACAGCACGTTGGGTGCAGATAGAAACAATCTGCTGGAGAGCTGCTCCCCGCAGACGTAGGGCTCGCAGGGGATGGCCGGCATGGAGCAGCTGTGCCAGGGGTGGGAGGGGTGGGCGTGCAGGGAGAACGCCCCCCCTTGGCATGATGTCCAGGGGAGGGAGCTGGGCAAGGGGATGGCTTTGCCTTGCTTGCTCCACTTTAAATACCTTTGCACAGATCTCTGGCCACTGTAGTTAGGTCAGAAGGCTTTACCTGCTGCAGTGAAGGGGTCGCCCTGCGTGGGCATTGCTGTCTCTGCAACATGAACTCCGAGCACTGCAAAATGAATGGTGACTCTCTCCAGGTAAGTGATGGGGTCTCTGCCTGCTTTTTGGAGAGGTGGAGGGGTGTCCTGTCTCACTCCGGTGCTCCCATGCTTTTCAAACCTTGTCCTCCTCTCTCTGAGATGCAGAGTGACTCAGGAGGAGAAGAATCAAGGTGGCCTGTCTCGAAGCTTTTCAGTAGCTGAGCACTTTTGGCAGCCCCCATACTTGTCAGTTGTTAATTGTACTCGCAAAAGTGCAGTGAGAACACAAACAAACGTTGTAACAGTATCCTTGTGTGCATGGCGAGAGACAAGGAACCAGAAAAGACCAGCTGCTTGTTAGAGGTCTTAAATGTGTGATGAAAACAACCTGTCTTCTTTTGCTAAAGGAAAACAGATGAAGTTATGTGCTCTTCTGGTGGAGCTTTTTGTTAACTTTTGGGACTCTGATGTCTGCTTTTTTAATGTTTACAGACTGACTTTGAACCCTTTGCTTTGGGAAATACAGGAAGGTCCTGAAGTTCGCGCCTTTCAAATACAGACTCTGATGTTACTGCAGGGGCAAGTGACATAACCGGAGGCCAGCATGGTTAATTATTAGGACCAAATTCTGCACTTGTGTGGCCTATGCAGTGCTGCTGAAGCCAGAGACAAACTGCATGAGATGTGCAAAAAAAGGGCTTCTCTTTTTTAAAGAGCAGAGATGCCAAGAAAGTCTTTATTCCCACTGCTTTGTGTGCTGAGGTTGAACTCCCACAAAATTTCTTTAGGGTTTCACCTTGCTACTTATCCAAATTGTGTAATTGCTTGGTTCCAGTGACCTCTGTGGCAATCAGCATTTAAAAGCCTTAAGAAATCTGACTTGGAAACTAGTTCCATTTTCACCAGTAATTAGAAATATTTTCATTTGAAATATTTTTTCCCTTCCCCCTCACTATTTTGCAAAGCTAAGAAGTTTGAAATTTCCAACACAGAGGTGAAAATTTTGTATTCCTGAAATTGCAAGAAAAACGGTCTCTGGCTTTAACAGTCTTAGAATTCACTCTGAAGGGCTTTAGCTAAATGTCTCAGCAGTGGATCAGAAAGCTGAAAGGATTATGTTATTGACCCCTAATTCTGCCACTTGTGTCAGAAAGGCAATATCAATCTATGGGCAAAGTGGTTAACTAAAAATGCAGACTTGTGCTCAGGTAAACCTATCCTTGCATCTACATATCACTTACTTTGAGATTGTATTAGGTCCAGGAATGGTTGCTCATGAGCTGGTTCTTATTTTACTTCGTGGAAGAAAACAGAGCTGGAAGAAAATTAGAGCTGAATTTATTCCATACTACATTTATAATTCACATACATATCATAGAGACAATATTTCAACACAATAAAATGATTTCTTTGACTCTGAGTCATAATCACAAGAGTACCAGGATGGTAGAACTACCCCAAAGCTACAATGCCTCCTTATGTGTTGAGGAACAAGAAGTTAGAATTTGAAATGAGAATGGAAAAACTGATTGCCAGTTAAACCTGTGCACAGGTACCAGAAAAACTCACCAATAAATGTGAGTGTCTGTGTGTGAGCTGCTGTGTGTCACCTCCAGCACACGTGTTTATTGTGTGCAGTGCGTGATGATGCACCTTGCCTCCACGTAAATGGATAAGAGCTGGGTACCAGGAAAACGATCATTTTAGTCTGCTTGCCCCTTGCAATTAAAGATGTCACCTCTGGGACAGGCTCAGGTATCAACTCATGCTCGCTAAAACACCTTCCAGTGAACTGAGTGCATATGCAGATGTGCAAGGAATTAAGCGAGTATGAGGCTATTTACAGCATTAGTTCTCACTCTCTACTGCAATGTGTCTTTCTCTTAAGCACCAATATAAATCAATTTACAAGAGTGGGAAAATGACTGAGGACAGATTGAAAGCAGCTGATCTCAACAAATCAAGACTAGTGACCAGTGAGTTTGGAAAGGTTTTTAAAGGCTTTTTCGTGTAATTGCATTGTAAAAAGAAATCAATTGTTGTCATCAGAACTACCTTGCAGGACTTAAGCTTTGCGTTATATCCCCTTCAAGTACCATTTGTCATGCACATTCAAGTCAGTCTGACATATAAGTTGGTCCTCACAGCATGACTTCACAAGAATACTTTGAATATATAACTGCATGTCTTCTAGAATAGTTTCACTGCAGACAGTGCAACCCAAAATCTCAATCTGTTGGACAGACGTTGGTGGAGCCAACTTCTGTCCTTAAGACCAGCTTTGGCTGTGGTGGGTGAAAACAGAAGGAAAAAGCAATGCATGGACAGTATTTGAGATGACAGTTTTGGTCACACTATCATAAACTTTCACTACTACAGACATTTGTTTTGGCTTTTGCCAGACTCCTGTCATCGTTTTCCCTTGTGGTTGCTTGAGGGGTTTCATTAGCCAGCTGACACAACACTTCCAGCTGCTTTTCCTCTTGGTCCTCCTCAAATCAGAGCTGGGCTGACTCCCTGGCTGGATGAGGACTCAGGAGACGCAGAGATGCTGCAGGATGTGTGACAATTGAACAGGTGGCAATCTTCCTTCTGCTGCATGAAGCCAATACTTCTACCACAGTTCCCATCAGAGGTCCCTCATAAAGCTGGAAGACACTTGGAAAACCTTTGCAGCCTCTGGAAGCAAAGCCAGAAAGAAAAGTGTGTGGCCAGTCTGTTAGCAGCAGCCTTGGAGACAGCTTGAAGAGTCAGCAATTATTTACTTTACAAAAGAAAGCAGCTCTTCATAGCTCTGCCTCGGGGAATGTAGTCCCACCAAGAACTTTATGGCTTCAGGGCAGCTGGATTTGATTATTAATTTGTCTTCTACAAAGGCTATCTTTACTGAGGACAATATTTGGGAACTGAGACTCTTTGTACTCTGATTTATATGTTCAATTAAGCAATAGCCATAATGAAGACAGGCTCTGACTGAAAATACAGATCTTCATAAAGAATAATTGAATGGTACCTTGGTTCAAGTTTTGGCCCAGGACTTGCTACACCAGGACTCATCTGTGTTGCAGATATCTGGTGTGATCTTTGAAATACCAACCACGGGCAATGTGTCCAAGGTCAGTAGATGTTAAAAAAAAACGAAACAAACAAGTAAATAAGACATTAATGTGACCTCCAAGAGTTTGTGGTGGTTGTGCATAAAATTTACTCTGATATCAGAAAAAATAAGTGATTCTTGAAACCTCAGCAGGCATTTACCTGCCATATCAAGTACCCAGAGAGTTTTTAAGACCTTCCTCCACTCCAGGGCTCAGTTTCCTGTTTCTGAAGTGGTCAAATAGCTCTTCCCTGCTTAACAGGGCTTTTGTGAAAAGAAGCACATGTAGAGACATGCAAAGACACTCTGGTAATGAGAACTACAAAAATAATGAAAACAAACCTTTGAGAGTACTGGAAACTGCCTTTTGGAATTTGCAGAGCAGAAAATCAATAAGAGAAAGGGAACAAACATAAACAAAAACACATTTTGCCCTAACTGAGCCTTTACTCATTATGGGATTTAGGGAAGATCTAAATGTTTGCTCCAACATTTTTCTTACTTTTTTTTCCTTTTATTTTCCTTGCTTGATGCAGTTATTTTGTTTTTAAATCATGTTCCATAGCTGTGGCTTCCACTGAATACCATATTACTTATTTCAGACCCTTATCCTAATTTATCCAGAGTATTTTAAAGTCTGTCCTGTCTTCAAAACATTCATTTTTCTTTCCTTTCAGGAGTCTAGGTACATTGAAGACTCCCCGAATAAAAATGGTGTGATTTCTTTGATTTTCTCTCTGAAAGAAGAAGTTGGGGCATTGGCTAAAGTCCTGCGCACATTTGAGGTAAATATTTTCCTTCAAGTCTTTACAATTTTGTATTGCAGCAGCATTTTCTTGGGGTTTTTGGGTCGTGTTTGTGATTCTATTTGGCTGCTACTGCAGGGGAAAGCAGCCTGGATTTATTTTCTGGGCTTAAAATCCTTTAAAGTCTTGGGTCAGAAGTAGCTTTTCTAAATTAAAACCTCTACCTTTAACTGACATGAGGGTGGGAAAAATGCATTTTTTTTTTTTCCACTTAAGGAAGATGTATTTTGTCATAACTGCTCTGGTGAGAGGTTGGAGTGAGTTGGACTGTGACCTAAGATTGACTTACAGTCAAATAATTTGCCTTATAACTTGTAAGGCAAATATAACCTGCGTGTGAGCCATGTGACTCACGATGCACGTTGTGTGAGGTATTTCTACTGGGGGCAGCCCTTAGGTCTTATCCGTCTCAATAAATCTGATTTAATAATTCCACCGTCTCCCACCTGCAGAACTTCTACAGAGTGGGCAGAGGCTATGTACAGAACAGCATAAAAATGACAGCGTTTTTTTTTGTTTTTTGTTTTTTTTTTTTTTCCCCACACTAAGGGGACCCAATAACTTGTACTGAGGGATTTGGAAAGCTTTTGGGGAAATGAGGAGCCATTTACCTTTCAGGACATTGTGTGCCTATTTATTCTTGCAGAAATAGTTCCCAGATGTCATGAATGTTGTTTGAAAAGCACGAAATCCTTGCAATTCAGGATGGTTGTGTTGCAACACACAGCTGTGTACTCTGCTCCCAAGCAAATACACTGTTATATTGGTTCTGTGGCTTCTTTTTTATGTAATAGTTGTGCCTGAAAACAGGAATTTCTTTAGAACTTTCTAAGAAGTTGTGGCCTGCATATTTTCCATTCATAAATTGAATTTACTAGGAAATGAAAGGTTGTGTGTATTGGTACAAAGGAAAAATAATTATGAATTTTAGGACATATTTGATTCATTAAGAAAAAAGGAAATTCACACCAACGGCAGCAGAGCAAGTCTAAGTCTGTGACTTGACCACTGTGACACAGTCCAGCAAAATGTCCATATGTCAGTGGTGTGCATGTCTGTAAGTGAATGAAGGAGGCTGTTGATGTACTCTTATTAAATGCCTTGGTGTCTGCAAACTAAATTTCTGTTGCTCTGAAGAAAAACTTGTAGAGGAGCTAGTATAGGAAAGAGAGAAGTAGCCATTTCTTGGATGTGACTTTTCTTGCCCCAAAGCAGATACCTAAACCAGACCATCTGACTCCAGGTTTTTCCCACTGACCCTGACTGTGGCTGAGAGGTTGGGCCTCCACTGGTTTTCCATCCCAACAAAGCCAATTCTTTCTGTGCTAATTTGCAGTCTCCTCCAGCAGCAACGCTTGTCAAGAGAGCTGGCACAGGTGCTCTCGTATCAGTTTTACATTTGGCATTGCAGTGGGGAGATGGGTGGACGGCTGGAGGAGCAGGATTTAATGATAAAAGTCCAACCTGCAGCAGCAGCAGCTCCTCAGGGCTGCTGTCAGTGAATTCCTGGTGTGCGAACCAGAGCAGCCCTTGGGATGTTCTAGCTCTGCTCAAAGAACTGCACAGAGGTGTACGCCTCACGTACATGCACAGCTGAGATAACCTCCACCTTTTTCCACCTGGGCCACAGCTCTGGTGCCTCAGAGACACAGACTTTGTGCTCGGGGATATCTGCAGCACACACAGGGAAAGTGGTGATGTGCAGGTGGAGAGTGGGAACAAGGGCGAAGAGCTTGAGAGAATTTTTTCATCTTGTATTCCTTCACTGTTTAATGACATTAACTGTGAGATGCTACAGGAGTTAGCTCGGATGAGAAAGTTAGCTTTCCCACATGAAGTAGGGAAAGAGAAAACTGACAAGGCACAAAACAGGGTCAGGCTGTTCCCAGGAGCAGATGTGGCTCTGCAGTTGTTCACCTCATGGAGGGGGTCCACAACTGGTGCTGCTCCGGGTGCTGATGGCCAAGAGTTGCATGTTTGTGAACTGCTCCTTGCTGAGGCTGGGAGCTGCTCAGACTCGTGGAATCTCTCTGGGTATTCATGCATGGGAGTGCAGGCAGAAAGCACAGCTTTGCCCTCTCCTCCCAGCTCAGATTTGGGAGTGAATTAGGGACAGTGCCTCCAGCACTGGCTTTGAGGATTTTGCCTCTTCTCTAGGCAATCTGTAAAACTACTCTGGAATGTACAGGGGAGAGGAAGAGGGTTGAGAGAGCTGTAAATATGACAGACTTGAAAATAAAGCTTCTCTCCCAGGAAAGCATGGAACCAAGATCCAGACTGAGACATGGAATTCAGGGAATATCTGAAGGAAGGAGAGATCTTGAGGTGCCATGAGCACACAAGAGAAGATTTCCACATGAATCTGGGAAGGTTCATCCTCTCCTTGGTTTAAGACCTGGGGGGAAAAAAAAAAATTGTTCTGGGAGGATTGTTCAGCCACTCTTGAGTCCCTTCCTGGGATGCACTGCTGGGTTCACATCCTGCCCATGTCCTGCTCCTGTTCTGGGTTGACACTTGGCCAGATTTTAGCCCCATCACAGCTTGTTCTCCACAGGCAACAAGACCCCAAAGGGAGCTGTGATGTCTTCTAGCCGGGTCTGCCCCTCAGTATCATGAGGTCCAGGACTGCTGGCTCATCCAGCATCGTGACAGATTGAATCTGTGCTCAGCCACGGGGCAAACCAGACAGGGAATGAATTAGTGCCTGAACACAGCCCAGATGAGAGGGGTAAGCCCCCATTATGGGAGCCAGGGTGGGCTGAAGGTACAGGAGCCTCCTCCAGGCAGGGGAAGGCACAAGGCTAAGGGCTACAGAGCGCTCATGGCACAGAATTTTGTCCTTTGAGATGCCAGGTTTGAGAGAATTCCAAAGTGTTTTGTGGAAACAGTAGAGTTTGTCCTACTCAAACATCCCTCAGGGTTGCTCACGCAGTTGACAGAGTACTACATGCTCTCACATTTGTTTTTCTGCTCAAAGACCCAAACCCTAGTTTTCTGTTCAGGTCCCAGTTGCACACAAGTATGTGACTACAGTGACAACTGTTTTTTTTTTTTTTTCCTGTGCAGCTTGAAGGTTTTTTTCCTGAGGAATCGCCTCAATGTACTCATCTCTATATCTACTGGCTTTATGTCAAAAATATACTTGATTATTTCCAACTTTTTCTTACGTTTACTCAGCAAGACCCATCTGAACGCCAGACCTGCTGTACACTGAGGTACACCTTGGTGCAGCCATGTGCTGTTTTATTTGTCATAAAATATGACAGCTAGGAAGACAAAACTTGAATAAATACCTTCATCTGAGACAGAACAGCACATGTGAGTAAAACATCATGCTTAAAATCAGGAAGACAGAATAATCATCATGAAAATGTCTTTTTTGATTCAGTGGACACATAAAAAGTGTACTGAGCATAAGTCAAGGCCAAAAAAAGAGAAATCTTCCAGGTTTCTTATCAAGACTGAAAAAGCAAAGTTGAGCACTTTGGGTTGACCCAAGTGTTACGCTTGGTAGAAATATTTATTTCTCTGTAGTGATAAATATGTGTTGAAATTGAGGCAACTTTTTAAAACAAAGACGTTCATTCTGAAAGAAAAGAAAAAGTGAAGAAAAAACCAACCTGTCCCCCCTCAAAGTCTGGCTTTTCTGTAGTTAAATTCATCATTAAAAATATTAGAAATAAGCATTTCCACATATAAAAAGGATTTCTTTCAGTTTCAATTGCAGATTTTCCATATGAATTTGTAAATACACTAATCTTCTCTGAAGTTCTTTTTCTGATGGATTTACAAGTAGCAAATCATCAGCTGCTTTAAGTGGCAAACACTGGAATACTTTACAAGTTTGCTCAACTCATTCTCACAGAGGAGCCTTCTCTCTTTTCTTCCCTGATGGACCTTCTGAGATACAGAGCAGGACTTCAGCACAAGGTGGAGCCATCAGTGGGTATGGCTCTGGCTCAAAACCAGCCCCTTTGATTGAGCGAGTTACTGCTCCATGGGGCGAGTTCCTGCTCCATGGAAGGATGGGATGGGAGTACCGGGCTGTACTAAAGGAGATCTGGCACTTTCAGAGTCAGCAGAGCTAACTCTGCTCTAATTCTGTTTAGGAATTTTATTCAGAAAAAAGTCCTACGTGACTGTTTTCTGTCCTCTGGGAAGGGATTGGCTCTGTGTTTGGGTTGTTTCCAAACCGGGGGAAGAAAACAGTCCCTTTGGCCAAGGGGTGTGTTGGCAGTGTCTGCAGTGATAGGTGAACAGGCCAGGCATGCCTCTACACAAGATTGTTTTCTCATTATACTGTGCAAATGCACAGCTATGATAATTTCTTTACACTGCTCCAAACCCACGTCCTTGGTCTTATCCCTCCTCTTTCTAGGCCCACGAGAGCAGGACTTCTTAATCTCATACACCAACATGATTTTGAAGAGAAGAGTGGCCTCTTCACAGGTGCTTGTGCAATGCCACACAGTGTCACGTTTTCGGTTGGTCCTGCTCCACGTGTTTTGCAGGCAGATGGTGCTGAAAGCACCGGATTCCAGGGTCGGAGCAGAAATGCCGAGTGATGGACACCAGGGGCTGCCCCAGGGCCAGCTGCCCTCTGGAGCTCTTTGCTGGCAGGGACCTTCTCTGGCTCACTTTTCCTCCATGAGCTTGGAAGGAAACCTTAGCAGATGTGAAGAAGTTGGGGAATTGCTGTCTCCAGCTGAGAAGCAGACCCTTGGGCAGTAAAGCTGAATCAGATGGCTGCCTTTGCTTTCGCTTTGGGAATCCATGGCTGAAGGCTTCACTGTCACTTCCTAAGTCCCCTGACCTACAAAAATTATGCACTGAGCTTATACCTGAGCTTCTGAGAGTGTCCTTCATGAAACCCTGAACTAGTCCATGGCAAGGGCTAAAAGAACATCTCACTTTTTTTTTTTTCAGTACCAGAAAATGCTAGTAAAGTTCTTGATTTGGGACATTTAACCCAAATTCTCACTAAATGTTGATTAGCAGCACCACAGTGTTGTTGAAAGTTCTTCATCTGGTAACAATGTGGGGTCTCCTGATGAAGCCAAACTTAATTAATGACCACAGTCATGAAAACAAGCTGCAGCTGGATTTCACATCTGTACTTAGTTTTAGAACCATATATAGGAGCACTTAGTACTAAATGAACAGAAGGATGTGTGAGTGTCATGGGAAGTAGTAACTCAAAACATTTCCAGTAAGTATCCATCCCTACTGAAAGCTTCCCTGTGTAGCCATGAAAATACAACTTTCCTTTTCCAGTGCCCAGGCTATTAAACAGAGGATGGGACTAAATTCCCTTGGCAGTGAGCTCTGCAAGCCTACTGGTGTAGTGTAGCGCCAGCCTGGGTTTATCCTGCTGGTGTGGGGCAGCTGTGGTGGTGCTCAGGCAGGATGGAATAACTGGAATAACCTGGGCAGGGGGCTGGAGCTGCTTCACAGACTCTGAGAGGGAGCCAGGGCTGAGATCCAACACTGTGAGGTAAGGCAGGGAGGGACATGGGTGGTCTCCTTCCTGCATCCACCATTGACTCTGTTTTAAATTGATATTTGTATTGCTACCCTCTTCTAACTTGGTTATAGCTAATTCTAGCTTGATTTTTGAGCTCTGAGAACATGTCTTCAGACTTTCTTCTATAACGGGCAGTGATAGAGGTACAATTAACTTGGATATTAAAATAATGAAAGCTGAGTTCTTCCACCCCAGGAGTGGGGGTTTTAAGAAAAAAAGCAAGAAATTGGGAGTGACTTCCTCTAACTTCAAGGGACCTGTCAATAGTATGCTCCTGTAATTTCTGTTAGGTGATGGGGTGAATTCAGCAAGGACACATCTAATCTCAATCCATGTGCTCATCTGATACCTAAAATAAAAGCTCTAAAATAGGAAGGGCAGAAAAGGTCAATGTTAATAGTTTAGGTGTGAATCAAGCCATAAACATATGACAGTTAAGATCTTCCAAAAGCAAATAGTTTAGCAGTTAGGTTCCATCAACAAAATATAGCTCATAAAACTGGAATAACTTCTATTAGCTGACTTTTGAAGGCATACCTTGTCAAGATTTCAAACACTACTGAAAAACAGAGAGTGAAAAGTGCTCAAAATGTACACCTAAACCAAAAAAAAAAATGCCCCATTCTCCATTCTCAGGTAATCATTTGTCTCCAGAAGCTGGAGATTTAAATAAAACATCAACTTGAGAAATCTGATACAATTGCAAGATTTGACAATATCAAATACAAAAAAGTTCTGAACAATGTGAAACTATGAAGGTTAAACACTAGATGGAGTAGTTGGACTAGAATGAAACTGAGATTTGTAAAGCAGCTCTAGTAACAGAGCCATTGTAAATATTTTGAAATCAAGGGCTTAGTAGCGAGGCACAGCACACGAGAACATATTTCTCCAGGAGTGCCAGTTCAGGGAGTTGGACATATGCTGCTGGATCCTTGCTCTAAAAGCAGTCACCAGAAGGGTTCTCCCTTCAGCTTCTCTGTTGCGAGGTCCTGAAACCTCGGCACGAAGAGGTAACAGGTTGGCTCTGCCATTGCTGAGAGGCAGACAGCCCTCAAATAAACAGTAAAGCAGCTCAACAGTCTGTGGGAAGGTGTTCCGCTTCTCTCAAATGCAGGAAAGGAGGTCACTCTCCCCATGAGCTCCTTCCTCCATCTTCTTTTCTTCCCCCATTCTTTCATTCTGTCTTAGGTTGTGACAGTTTGAGACACATTGGTGTTCCTGTTGCCTGAAGCATGCCTCGTGCCCACCCTGCAGATTATCTCTTCATTCCCAGCCGTCATTGCAATCATTTTGCGGGTATTGCTGTCTGGGCTGCTGCTTGCTGAGCCAGACTGGAGAGCTGGGACAGCAGAAAAGTCACCTGATCAAAAAACAAAGGGATGCAGTTCAGGTACCTTCAGCCCAGAGAGGAGATGGTGCTGGGGTGATCTAATTGTGCCCCTCGAGTATTTAGAGGGGTCCCATAAGAAAGAAAGATGGGGACAGAGTTTATAGCAAGGCCTTTTGTGGTGGCTCGTGGGGTAATGGTTTTAAACTAAAAGAGTGTAGATGCAGACTCTGTAAAAGGAGGAAAACTTTTACAATGAGGATAGTGAGGCACTGGAACAGGTTGCCCAGAGAGATGGTGGATACCCCATCCCTGAAAACATGCAAGGCCAGGTTGAACAGGGCTCTGAGCAACCTGATCTAATTGAAGGTGTCCCTTCAGGGGTGTTGGACTCTGTGGCCTTTAAATGTCCCTTCCAACACAAACCATCCTATGGTTGATTGATTCTGTGATCACTCAAACAGCTCTGCTATCCCCAGGGCAGGGGACTGGTTTCCTCCAAGGCAGGTATGTTGAAGCAGAAAACAGTTGTGGGTGAGGGAGAGAAGTAGGGGATACCAGCCCCTGAAGAGGGTCCATGTTTCCACAGCCTCTGCAAGAAACGCAGAAAAGAAAGCCCAGTCAAGGCCTGGGATCCCATTCCCCTGTGAATCTACACAGAGACAGAATACAGCACCCAGCACAAGGAGAAAGTAAAGCAGCACCTCTGTGTGCCTGTGATGAGCCTTTCCAGGCAGAGGTTTTCCTTAATCACAGCCCACCCCTAACAAAATCAATCAAAATCAATTTACTTCTACAGGAGTCAAACCTCAGCACTCGGTCTGCTCAGATTCAAACAAGGAATTAAGCCCTAGAGCACCCAAAAATCCCAGCTCCAGGCAGTAACTCCAGCACTAATTCTGGCATTAGTCATCCCTAGCAAACACCATTTGCCTTCATGTAAGCTCTCTGAGCTCCAGATGCCAGCCCCTGTCTCTGCCCTGCTCCCACAGAGTGGCCACACCAGAGGGGCAGCAGCTCCTGCGCCTGCTCTCTGCCAGGAGCTCCCAGTGCCTCAGCACGTGCAGGGTACAATGTGCAGTCTGTTTGGGAAACAGGGCTTTGGAGGCCTAAAACAAATTGTCCTCAGGGCCAAGGACAGTGGTGGCCATTCTCTCGCTCAGACGGCCCGGCGAGGACAGCATTTCTGGAGAGCAGCAGTTGGTGAATGTGCTTGTGACCTTTTCAACTTATTGTGTTGGTATCTAGCCAAACAATTTGAGTTCATCTGTAGCATGCAATACTCAGGAAACAGAGGAATGGCATATATGTTTCCTACCAAGAAATAAACTGCCTTTTGTGGAGGAGTAAATTAGGCCTTTGCCCTGATGAACTCCTGCACTGTGCAAGCACTGAGAGGAGCAAAGAAAACCCTCAAGGGTTTGAGAGGCTCACACAGAGGGAGGTACAGATAAAAAGTCTTCCTTGTAGGTCAAAAGTAGATCCTCACAGTGTTATTTGGTGGATGAAATCCTGACCCCACTCTAGCAGGGGTTTGACACTGACACCAGCACAGCCAGCGCTTTACCCAGTGGAGTTCGGGGTCTTCTTTAGCTAGCTTGAAAGAAGAAAAATAAAAGTTTCTCCAGGGATGCTGAGCATTATGCGTCAGCCCCTCTGACTCTTCTGTGGTTAATGATTCCATGATTCTGTGATCTTCAGGCCTAGATTTCCTCCAGAGACTTGTATATTCCTCCCAGGGACAGAAGCCCAGACCTGGCCATGGCATGCTATGTCTGCAGCATCAGTGTGAGCCTGACAAGATGGTCAGGTGGCAAAGTCAATGCCCACTGAAATCTGCTTAAAAGGTTTTTATTAAAAAAAAAAAAAAAAACCAAAAAAACCAAAGAGTATTTTCATATTCAAATGACAGTGCTCAAGAGAGTTCAGTTAACTGGGGTAGATGTTCCTGGGCTTTTCTTTTGGACTTTTTGTTTTATTTTACTCCCAGACTCTTTTGTTTACTTTTTGTTGGAAAAATAGAATTTTTAGCTACTTGTTGCTTACACAGCAACATGGCAGCAAATCTGAGGTCGGGTTCTCACTGGCTATAGCCATCAATACGATAGTTGCCAACGATCTCTTTCTTCAGAACTTGGAGACACTTTTGATGGTCGGCAAACATATTCAGCGAGACAGAACTTGAATTTCCAAGCTAAAGAAAATAATTCTTTGCTACAAGAGTGATTAAAATAATGAGCAGTTGCCCAGGGAGGCTGAAAAGTCTCAAGACTTGACTGGAGACAGCCGTGGGCAATCTGTTCACACAACCTGAGCAGATTCTTGTACTTGCTGATCTCCAGAGGTCCAGTACCACCTCAGCAGCTCCCAGTCATTCTGGGATTTAAAACACCCAGGTTTTCATTTGCACAAACCTGGGCTGCCTTTTTTGGTGCAGATCCATGTTTCCCATTGGATCTCTGCCCAACAGCTGCTCACAGCCCTGGAAACAGTGCAGGTGGCTTTGCAAGTGACTGTGCAGTGGCTTGGCAGAAGCTTATCTCACAGGGTGCCCAGCTGCCTGCTTGTTCAATCTTCTTTCAAGATGCTCATCAATGCAGCATTCAGTTCCTCATGAGAGGGTACTCCACAGGTGGAATGCCTCCTTCCTGTGTTGATCCTGGGGAAATGTCTTTGTCAACACAGACAAGCTCTCATTATGTACTCGAGGTATTGGAGTTGCCATTTACAATATAAAGCCTGTTTACAACTTGTGCTCTGCTTCCATCATTTTCTAAGCCTTCAGTAGTGCATGGTCTTTGTGATGGTGCTCTGCACAAGGGTGAATCCCACATAGTTCTCGTTCTTCCTTTCTGTTTCTCTCTCTGTTGTTAAAGTCCTCAGGTCCCGTGGCCACGAGAGGCGAGTGTCTGCTTTTGAGCTGTTTGGATTGAGCAGTGTGGTTCGTTGACCCACACATGTTTTTATCCAGTCTTTATGTCATCTTCCTTACCCCAAACCCCAACATTTCTCTTTCTCATAGGAAAAAGGTATAAACTTGACCCACATTGAGTCCCGGCCTTCCCGTCTCAACAAAGATGAGTATGAATTCTTCATTAACTTGGAAGGCAAGAACGTCCCAGCACTGGACAAGATCATCAAGTCCTTGAGAAGCGATATTGGAGCAACAGTCCATGAGCTCTCACGGACAAAAAAGAAGGACACTGGTAAGGATACACTGACAAGGTTAACATTGACAAGGACTTTCATGTCACATGCTGAAATTACTTTTTTTTGTTGTAGTAAAGGAGATCCTCTTGGATCTTTATGGCTACATTTCTCTCTCTACCTATTTTTTCTGTTTTTCATTTGGACATTTTCTGTCTGTGTAAACTTTTTGCCATGATTCTGACAAGATCTCCGGGGAAACTGGGGAGTCTCTGCCACACACTTTGGTGGGAACAGGACAAACTCTCCGTTGCTGTAAGAAATCCCAGGGAGGTCAGTTGTAGTTCTGCCTCTGGAGGAAAATAAGGAAAGATTTTGTGAGTTATTCATGCTCCTAATTCTCAGAGATTTGCTGGAGTTGAGGCTGCTTGGTGCAGTGGTGTCTGCCCAGCAGATAGCCTGAGACATACTTAAATGCCTCTTCAGATAACAGATGTGATTTTAATAGGATTTCAGACTTTAAATACTTTAGGTCTGGGTCTTCCTCTGCCTTCCTAGGAACAACATGAAAGGACATCAATACTTTCTTGAGATCAGTGCTGGTAATCCTTTTACCGTTTCCTTTGTGTCCTACCCATGACATTACATTTGAAGATGAAAAAGAAGAAGGCAGATTCTCTTTGGAGTCAGTTTTCTCCAGTCAGGACACAAAGGGACAAAAGGTTGATTAGGTGATTTATGATCATGTCAGATCGAAGAGGTTCACTTTTGGGGGCTTTTTTATTTCCTGAAGAAAGCTGCAGGACCTACCAGGGCTTAACATAACTTTAATTTATTTAGTTATAATGAAGAAGTTAATAATAAACTTTATTAAATAATAAAGTTATGTATAAACAAAGGCCATAGTCAGACAGAGATGCAGCTCTAAATATCACCCAAGAAAGTCTTGCATATGAAATTCTGACCTCACAGAAGTCAAAACTCCTGTGGTCAGCAGTAGGATTAGGATTTCACTGCATGTTACTCTGTTGATCAAAGGAGTTTTTGAGCTAGATTATCCTGTCAGGGCTTCAAAAAGGGACTTGATCCCCTTCTGTCTGAGAGGATAACTTGTGTTTGTTAGTTTCAGTAATTCAGAAATACTATAAAATGGGAGCAATTTATTGCTGAGGAGAGAGAGGAAGATAGAAAGGGCAAAAAGAAATATCTCTTTTATTTTTTTTTTCAATTTCAACTCCTCTCATGAATAATAAGGATCCAGTCAAACTGAAATCCCCAAAGAACCATATTTTGAAAGGTCAGAGAAGCCCTGCTTAGGGGATGAACTGTGGGTGGCAAATCCTGGGTGGAGGCAGCTCCAAGGGCAGAGTGAGATGGGAACAGCCTGAGCTGTAGGAAGTGTGGTAAGATGCTGTCCTTTATCAGTGAGGGCACTAACAAAAAACAGCCCTTGTGGTGCATTTTAGGCCAGTTTGTCATTCAGATGGATCCTCCTGGCAAATCTGGTCATGGTCCACAGATGTGTTTGTGTGAAATATTATTCCCAAAGCTCAGAACAAGAGCGCTGCGCCCCCAGGGAGCAAAATCTCAGACATATGGTTTATAGGGATATTGCCACACTTGGCTCAGCAGGCAGGTAAAGGCTGGGAAGGTTTTCTTCCAGAGGCAGTCTGGGATCCCATGGGACAGATTCTCTTACTACTGCCTAAGGTGCTCTCATTTCTTCCCTGCTAAGGATTCATTTAGCTCATGCTCGTGATTTGAGAAAGAAAAACCTTATTTTTCTGTTTCCTGTGGGAAGCACACAGTATCATTCTTGGGGCACAGCTTTGAGGAAATTTCTGTATTCTGTCCCTTCTGTATAGCTCAGTGTTAAACTGTGTGTATGTGCTTTATTGGGCAAGGGATAAACAAATGGATTTTTCTTTTTTCTTTCTCTATTTTTTTGGGTCACTTTAACTGCTTTTAGTATCTTTTCTTAACTAAATGCAAAATTTAATTGACACATTCAAATAGTTACAAATACCAGATTTGGATCAACAGTGTAATTTTAGGTGAGAGCAAACCAGCAAAATGCTCTAAATCCTAATGTAGCTTTAGAGTTTCAGTTGAGAAGAGCTGGCAGTTGCTGGGCCAAAAGCTCTTTGTGTAGATGGAAAGATTTGTTGTAAAAACACAGTGCATCTCTTAATGGCTCTTTTTGGAAACAAGATGGGTATCTGCAGTCCACTTGGGGCCCATGAATAAAAATAATTAAATATTATTCTGTTGCAGCATTAGGGAAATGCAGACAATTTATTGCATTTTTGAAACAAGCTGGGAGCTGAGGATCTGTAGGGGCCTTGTTTGCTAGACCCTGAGGCTGGCCAGAGCATTTGAGACTGTTTAAAAAAGGGCTAAACCTGGGCCTTGAACTGCTATAAATTGCACAGACCTGCCTTTGACCCTCCTCACAATGGTCCAAACGGAGGATTCTGCAGAAGTCCTCGTTGCCCCTGCTTTGCTGCCTCTCATATAAATGCCTTATTAGCATTCTGCTGAGCATTTGACCCCACGGTAATTTGGTCACCACTTGGGTGTCCAGCACCATCCCATAAATGCTGCTGTTTCACTTGCAGACAAATCAATATTTATGACTGATCAGCCCACGTTTGCTGCTCAGACCTTCACAGAGGCCCAGTGTTGCAAGAGCTCACCCTGGCAGTTCATTAATGGCCGTGCAGACAGACAGTGAGTCTGGAGAACAGGCGGGAGGAGGATGTTGCAAACAAAATATGGAATAGATTCAGCCAGGGGGTAATTTGATTTGATCTTTTAAATAGTTTCTAGGAGGGCTGGGGACAGCATCCTGGCACATCACAGCTAGGCAGAAGACCCAGTAGCCTTTTTTTACCCTGGCCCTCGATGTGAGGGCTGTATGGACTTAACGCAGTGTTTGCCCCAGGATTGTGCTCAGAATCTTTGATTCTTGTTTCCGTAAGAGCTGAGAAGGCTCAGGACTTACCAGGATCCAACTTCACACCAGTTCTGCTGGTACAAGCAGCACGAAGTATCCTTGAGATTTCCCTTTCACAGCCTGCCACTTCCATCCAACTCTGCAAGCTCAGAGTTGCTCTCATTTTGCAGCCGCTGGTGTTTGGGGAGACAGGATCAGTAGATCTCTGCCCTCCTCCCAGGTCAGGTACCTGCAGGGCCTTTGTGCCAGGCAGACAAGTTCCAGCCCGTGTGTAGGGGAAAAGCAAGTCACTGATGTCCACACTGACACCACATCAGCCTGGAGTCAGTTTTTGCTCGAGTTTATCATGAGCTCTGCACCAAATACTAAGGCAATCTTGAGAATAAAATATTTAATGAAAGTTAGTCAGTATTGAATATAAGTCAGCAATGATTCAAACCCTGCCAAGTGAGACCATTCTGATTCAGGCCAGCAAAGCCCTACAGCCATCACTGCCGAAATCCAGTGCAGGCTTCAGCCCCCACCAATTTTTCTACACAGCCTGGATCCTTCAGGTAAGGGTGCATCCCTGAGAAGAGTGGTTATTCTCTCTAACACTGACAAATCCTTTGCTGTGAGACTGCCAGGCAGCTTTTTTCCAGTGCCTAATGCAAAATTTAGCAGCGTGCCTCATCTCGAGCTTGTAGAGGGAGTCTGAAGCACAAAACAGTGAAGCAAGACCCCTACCATCACACAAAGCTCAGTGCCAGAGCCAGGAGATAAACCCAAATAGAAAACAGGGCAGGATGGTTGTGTGTGCTCACCTTACACGTGGTGCAAGTAGCTGATGCTGAATGATTCTTGCCTTTATCTCTTTTGTACATTTGTAGCCTTCCCCGTACTTTTCCCTGCTCTTTTCCCCGGCTAAAACCCAAAGCCATTGCAGAGCTCCTTGCCCCAGGGGCCACAAAGCCCCTATCCTATCTTGGTTCTTCCTGGGAACCAAAGCTGAGAACAAAATCTTCAAGACACGTTTTCATAAACAAGTACAGCTGGTAACAAAAGGTGGGAGCTCCAGAGAAGAGGCTTGACCGGGGGGAAATTGCATCACCGCTTGTCCTCTGAATTGGTGCTTTTTATCAACTATGCTAATTTCCTAAAACCTATTAAACTGTGTTCACCCCTGTGGGGCTGGGCTTTTGTGGATATTCTTCCATAACTGCCCCTGGAGCTCCAATAAAGATCTACTTTTATATTACCTCCTATATTAAAATTATCTCGAGGTTCATTTCCAGACCGAAAAAGGCAACATAGTGACCCCTCTCTATGGATCAAACACCCCTTTTCTACTCCCCCTTCTGACTAGTTTAACTGACAGGGTTGGAGGTGCAGGGATGTTTCTAACTGTGAGGGGAGAGCGTGTTTCTGGAGCAACTGAGAGAATCCGCGGTACAGCCAGCATTTTGAGACCTTCATGGGTCTGCTGCTGCCATCTAGTGACTTGCTCAGGTCTGGTTTTAGGGCAAAGAGAAGCGTGAGCATCCTGGAGAGGGGCAGACCCGATCTCACCTCTGCTGAGCAGAGAGCCGCAGAGAGGGACCAGCTGTTTTCCAAGCCCTGGCTGAGCGAGCACCACCCATTTGTGCAGGAAAGTCGCTCAATGAATTGCAAACTTTTTACTGATAGAGACCTCCCCAGGCAGTCCTTGTACTGAATCGCTGTGAAGACACTTGATTGCCTTTTTTCCATCTTGACACATCCCATCTGGAAATCCCTGTGATGCTTCCTTGTCCTTCACCTGATGTTCTTCTGTGACGAGAGGCTCACATGGGCATTACACACCATGGAGTCAACGTGGTCCCTCCTCACACGCTGGCTGTGCAGCAGACAGCGTGTACAGAATATGAGTCCCAGGGCAATGGAAAACCAGACCAAGAAAGTTAATCCAGTTCGTGCATTAATGTGTAATGAATGCAGTGATAACAATGCTAGTCTGAGGTATTAGGATGCCATTTATCATTTTGTTTCAGAATCCTAGCTCAAGTGGGGCCACCAAGTCGGTCTCAGAGTTTCAGAGAGTCCAAAAATTTTGTATCCTTGCTGTGGAGTTTCTTGTTGTTCCTCTGAAAGGGGTGATTCTGGCTTATTGTGAAAATTTTCTGCATTTTGATAAGCCAGGAGACCAAAAGTAATAAACAGAAAATTATAAACATTACAAGCCAGCTCTGCACCAAGGGTTAGATACTCTTGATGGTCTCTATTCTTCCAAGAGTGCAAAGTCACCATAAATTCAAGATAATCTGCTTGGTTTGTTCTTGTCTCCTACTACAGGGAAAAGGATCGGAAGAATAAGCCCCTTGCATATATTTCTTTATATTTATGATAAAAAGATGAGACTATCAGAAGGCCCAAAATCAAGTAACAAAGAAGCACACTGGTCTCTATTTCTTTTTGTGTTTTGCAGTGCCATGGTTCCCAAGAAGTATCCAGGAGCTGGACAGGTTTGCCAATCAGATCCTAAGCTATGGAGCAGAACTGGATGCTGATCATCCTGTAAGAATTTTTTTTAGCATTTTTTCTATTTATTGACACAGGTGTTTCTCTCATATACATTTGCTCTGCTTTAGTACAGATCTAGTAGACTAAATCTCACGTGGTACAGGACAAGAAGGCTACCCCATTTCTAGGGTTATAATCAGCCCAATCCCTGGTTATGAAGTAAATCTAACCAAAGGTTGCTATAACTGAGCAAATGCCAGGCTATCTTAAAAGTCACAGTGGTTGTCAGAGCACAGGGCCACCACAAGGACACCTTTAGATCTTCCCAGGTGGCTCTGATGCAGTGATTTCAGGCTCACTGTGTATCACTAACGAGAGAAAGAAGCAACGTATCATAGGAAGACTGTTTTTTCATCCTTGATTACATACACACAATTTAGCTCAGTGTCTTGTTATTGTTGTTGTCAAATCTGACACGGTTCTTTTCTGGTGAGACACAACAAAAGAAAAGGTTCTTGGTTCAAAAAGTTTGCGGTTTAAATGGTAGCATCAGAAAGTTTTGTTCATTGACTTAGCTGATAAAAAAATTGTTTTTGTGGTTTTCCGGTTATTTTCAGATGTGAGAATATTTTCTGCCTCTATTCTCTCTCCGAGCAAACAACAACTTACTTTCATTTGTCAAAACACACTGAGTTCCATGCAGTGCATGAGAAATTGCTGCTATTAGTTTAATTGAGATAGGGTGATTATAAATAAATTACATGCAGTGCAACAAAAATTGCTGCTATTAGTTTAATTGAGATAGGGTGATTATAAATAAATTACATGCAGTGCAACAAAAATTGCTGCTATTAGTTTAATTGAGATGGGGTGATTAGTCATTCACTACCTATTGCTTAACTCGAGATGTGTTATGTACCATGTACAATGATTCATGATGTTCACTGTGGTCACATGAAAGGCAGAATGAAAGGAGGTACACTGAGCCAATGGCCCCCTTGTGTGTCATACAGGAATAGATCAAGATTGTGTTTGTAAAAAGAACCAAAAAAAAAAAAAAAAAAAAAAAAAAAAGAAAAATATATAAAAAGGAATGGAGCATCTCTCTTCCAGTTCTTAGAATTAGTTAGTGAGTGCTTGTGCCTTAAAAAAGAAAGCCAGCTGCTGGGGTAAATAGGTGTGACAGTCCATAGGGTGCAGAAAAAGAGAAATCAAAGGAGCCTGTGTTTTTAGGAATTAAGTGATAGATGGAATTTAATCACAACAACCTCCATGACAGGTTAATCTTGGACAGTCCATTTTTTTGGCCATTGGCTCCCTCCTTTTATTCACGCCCTTACCTTTACACTCCGCTTGAGCTGCCTGCTGTACTTGGCTGTGTTTTGTGGCCCCTTAGTCCAGTTGTGCATTCCCCACTAAGAGACGCCTTTATGGAGCTATTCTTGCTGCCCTGCAGAAGGGCATCCTCTCTTGGGAGGATGTTCCTGCACTCCGGGTGGTGAAGGCACTCCTGCTCCTGGGGATCTTTTTGTCTAAAGAGCAGGCATGCTGGGGCAGGAGAATGATTATCCCAGATGAAGATTTAGAGGTTTTATTGCTTATCCTTGGTTTTATTGGTAATTAACTGCAAAGGTCAAGCTCCCAACCACAAGGTCTATTAGACATTCTTTGTAATCATTAATTGCCTTCAAATGGTTGAATTTGTACTACAAATAGGGTTTTTTGGCCTGCTAAATGGCTACCGTTCCTCTAGCAGTTTCAAAATGAACACTTGTAAGTCTAGCTCTTGCTGAAAATCTGCCTAAAAAGTCTGATTGAGTTGATGAATGTGTTTCTAATGTGTTTTGTTTCTGCTCCTCCAGAGCAGCCAGGAACAGCAACAAGCTTCAAGGGAAACCAGAAGGGCATGGTTATCCAAGTACTGATAATTCTGTGTTGCTCTTGCCAGAAGCACCTTGCTGTTGCTGTAAAAGAGCAAGTTTCCCTGTCTTACAGGAAGTGGAAATGAGAAAATGAAAGGACTTGGGGGGCAAGGGGTGGGGAGAGACTGTGGCTGAACGACTGCTCTGGGGGCTCTGCAGCCCAGGAAGGAGCGGTCCCTGTGCGAGTGAAGCCTGGCAGAACAGAGGCAGCTTTCCCACTGACCTGCACTTCTTGGGCTGCACCAGCCATGCCTGAGGGTGCTCCCTGGGAGGAAGGCTCTTCACCTTTTGCACTCGTGCATGGACTGACCACGGCTGTTTCCCTTTAGGGGTTCAAGGATCCTGTGTACCGAGCCCGGAGGAAGGAGTTTGCGGATATTGCCTACAACTACAGACAGTGCGTACTCACGGCATGGCACAAAGCAAGCCCCCATCTCTCGCTCTCTCCCAGGGTGTTCACCCTGCTGCCAATCCCTGCTTTTCCACAGGCATCCTCCTGCTGTTGGCTTTTCTCTGCCATGTGGTTAAATCTTCCTGTTCATGCATTTATGCCCAAATCACAGCAAAACAAAAGGAAATTGTTCCAGGCACACGTTCAGAAGAGACATCATCTCCCTCCTTTCCCCGCAACACCCCTCTTTCCCAGCTTTGTTGTCTAATTGAACAGCAGACTGTTGCTACTACAAAGACCTGAGCATTGAATAAATCTGGTATTCCCCATTAAACCAGGGCTGGGGGAGGAGTGCCTATCATTAGCATTAAAGCAGGAGCTGCATACACTATTAGAATAATGAATAACTTATGGTTCTGATGCTAATCCAGTGTCTGATATTTTACTTTTATCATGTCTAATCCAGCTGCAATCAACAATTTAGGCTTTCATTTCTCAAGAAAAATAAGTTAATAGAGATGATAAATTCAGTTAGAATAGGCTTGTTTGATTGCTTTCAATGATGAGATCTGGAGGAGAAAAAATTCTATTCCCAGAGACACTTGTATGTTTAGATCAGTACTACTGGGCCTGATTCTTGCCAGAACTGGTAAAAACTGTGAGTGCAAAGAAAAAATTAACATATATTGTACATTTTGGGCTACATTTTGCACAGGATGAAAAGATAACCCCTGAGCCAAAGAGCTAATAGTGTAATCACAAATTGAGAGACAAAATTAGACAGGTTGATGGAAAGTACAAAATGTCAGGTGAAAAAAGGCAGAAGCCCAGTTTATAGCTAGAAAATGTGGAAAAGATTCTGTGTCCAGAAGTGAGTGGATCTAATGCCCATTCATAGACATCCTTTCACAGATTTACCTTTCCTGCATAATGGATCACAAATTCTAGTCTCTAATTCACAGGTTTTCACCAAATGCTACACAGAATTAAAAATATTAAGCACCCCTTCCCCTCGAGATTCAAACAGAAACCTATACATTCCAAGATGTAACTTGTTAATATTCAATCTGTTATCCAGATCCTCAGACACATTGGAAACAGAGTTTATACAGACCTGGACTTAATTTGAAAGGTTTTTAAGCCATAGCTTCCCCCTGTAGCGCTGGAAGGTGGTTGAGGATTATTTAGGAGCGCTATAGGAACAACAATCCCCCAGCAATCCTCATAATTCAACATGATGCTTAAAGCTCCAGAGATCAAGGAGAGCTGATACAGAGAGACAGAAAATGATCATTCTCCAGAGGAGCTGCCCTGAGGCTGAAGAAAAAAATGAGGGAGTGGGAGATGGCGTGGTGTCATCAAGAGTTTAACAATGGGTCTCTGGGGCTTGGAAAGCTCCAGCATTATTCCAGCAGTGATGTTAACCCTATTAAGTTACTTAAAACCCTTTGATTTTTCAAAGCTTCTGGGTTCACCTATGGCCCTTACATTGTTGCTAAGGAATTGGTTATTCACAGGAGGCCCAAACTGCATTGCCTGTGATTGTGTAATTCCTGTTAGCTTCAACATGAGCTAAGCACATGGAGGCCTGAGGGTGGGATTTAACTCATAATTACTCCTTACAGTTATAAAAAGTCAAACTGGCTGGTGTCTGCATCTGTTACAGCACAGAGCACAGATCAGAATTTCTCTGACACTGCAACAGAGTTTTATGGAGCTGTTTGTTTCCCTGTTTTTACAAAAACAATTAATATAATGCTCATTAGAGCAAGAGATAAAACAGCTGCTTCATGTCTAGAAGCACAAATAAAGTGAAACCTGCGGTGATTAATGGCATGG
>VZRN01005907.1:4232150-4264510 GCA_013397935.1 Dasyornis broadbenti | reverse complement strand
ACCAGGCACTGAAGTGAGACTGAAGGGCCTGTAGTTTCTGGGTTCCTCCTTCTTGCTCTTCTTGGTAATCGGGACAATGTTCACCAGATTCTAGTCAGCTGGACCTCTCCAGATTCCCAAAACTTCTCAAAAATCATCGAGAGAGGTTTTGGGATGACATCAGCCAACTCTTTGAGGATTCTCAGATGAATCCCATCAAGTGCCATAGATTTGTAGGGATCCAGCTGGAGCAGCAGGTCCTGCACAATTTCAGGGTCAGCTGGGAGCTGATCATTCTTGCAGTTATGGGCCTCCAGCTCAGGGCATGAAACCCCTTTGTCTTCAAGTTTCCATAGCTTAATGGGTTCTGAATTTCATTTTCATCTTTCTTCGTGTGTGTTTAGACCATTGCGTTTCTCAATATTGGTAACTTAAAATTTCACAGTATTTTTCTTTCTAGGGGTTTCAGGGACATCCAGTTGCCACGGTTTAACCCCAGTCAGCAACCAAGCCCCATGCAGCCACTCGCTTGCTCCTCACCAGTGCTGTTGGGGAAAGAATTGGAAGGGTAAAAGCTAGGAAACTTATGGGTTGAGAAAAAGGTAATTTAACAGGGAAAGCAAAACCTGCATACAGAAGCAAAGAAAAACAAGAAATTCCTTCATGCTTCCCATGGAATTCATTCAGAGCTTCCCATGGGCAGGCAGGTGTTCAGCCATCTCCAGGAGAGGAGGGCCCCATCACATGTAATGATGACTTGGGAAGACAAACGCCTTCCCTCCAAATGTCCACCCACTTCCTCTCTCCTCCCACTTTATATCCTGAGTATGATGTCATATGGTCTGGAATGTTCCTTTGGTCAGTGGGAGATGGTGTTTAGCACCATCTCACTAGTTTCAGTAGAGGTGAGTCATATATTAGTCAATGAGCTTGCTCCTCATATTTTTCTTACTTAATAAAACTCTTCAGTAGCTGAAAACAGACAAACCATAGTGAGCAGGAATGTGCTTGCAAGGGGAATGAACTCAGAAAAGGTAAAACTGCCTAGCTCTTCCAAACTAGCTCTCCATAAGAAAAATCTTATTTTGTGGTTAAAGTGCATTAGGTGGCTTAAATGAATCCTCTTCCAAAGTATGTTGACCAGAAACATACATAACACAATTATTACTATAGAATAACTGTTTCGAATAACTGAATCCTTGCAGAATGTGGTCATCAGCATTTCTCATGTAAGGAGATGACGCTGAACTTTTGTTTCCCATAAATAAACTACAGCTGTTCTGCTCACTGTTTGAAGGACTATCTGGTTAGTTTGAGGTCACCAAAACTTTGCTATTAAGTTGCAAATGAAGCAGTATGTTATAGTTTGCTATTAGTATTGTATACATGGTATTTGTACTTGCTACTACTGTCCCTACTTGTAATGAACATCTACTTGTCGTGTCCATCATTGAGGAATTCTTAATAGAGCATAACAGGAAAAAAGGGCCAAGTAGTTCTGCTAAATACAGCAACTATTGAGTAAAAATAAAAATTCCACCTAATTTTCACAAGGTGTGAATTTGGCATGATTAATATATGCATTTATTTCTTGGTGGACACAGAAAGAAGCAGTTTAAAAATTCTTTGTAATTACAAGATCTAAATTGGGTAGAACCATTGTGAGAAATACAGAAAAAAAAAATGTTAGCATAATCATTCTATTCAGGCAGATTTTTGAAATTATCCAGTGGAAACAGGAAATGTTTCTGTTGAAGAAGGACTTCTCTGGAAAAGACCATCTGGATTTTATTGAAAGATTGAGGACAAGACTGTCCAGCTATTTAAATTCTCTCCTTGTTTTTGCTTTTTGTTATAACATAAAACAGGAATATGATATCCAAAAGAGTACAGAATGAACAACCTTTTCCCCTTCTCTGCTTTCCCTATCATCCTTAGGTATTTTTCCTTAGCGTCAGAACATTAGTATGTAGAATCCACACTACCAGCAGAAGAATATTTTGTAAAATAGCAAGTATATAACGAGAAAAACTGACAGTGTGAACTGTGTGAAGAATAGAAGTATAAGTGCAAACCTTACTTTTTGACTTAAGAAATCAGAAGAGTTGATAGACAATTTTGTTCTTTGGCTGTTCTGCTGTCATCTTGACTGGTTGGTTTTGGATCTGATCTGAGGGATGGATGTAGCAATCTAAAAATATTCTCTAGACTGTATTACAGGAATTAATTCATATATGGACTTAGTGATTTGGTTCACATTAATAGGTTTCTGTGGCTTCTGATGGATGTGTCATGGGTTAAAATTGTTACACTACACATAAAACAATAGAACATTATTACCTCCATTCTATTTTGAATAATTTGTGGTAAAATACGTGCTTTATGCCTCATTTGCCACAAAATTTATTTTATTGTAGTGTTTAATTAATGAGTGATTCTGCCATTTGTGGCAAATGGCCAAAATATTATCTTCTGTTTTTAGACTGCCACTGTTTAGACAAAGTAGATTACACAGAATTTATCAAACTAGCATATTCATTAGCAGTTTGTGGAAATTGGTGGAGGTTTTCCCTTCAATTATTTATCTAAGGTATTGGTTATAGAAACCAAGTATTTTGAATAGAATATAACTATGTGGCTGAATTTAAAACTGAGAAAGAAGAGAAAGTCTACGTTTTTTATTACAGGAGTAAACTTTCACTGTGTTTTAATGAACAAACAGAAATAAAATAGGTATTGTCCCTTGAGATGCTCTTAAATCACTCATACTGTTAAACAGCTTTTAAGGGATTCCAGCACTAAATCCTATATAGATAGCAAGAAATGTTTACTTGATGAAGAAAAGCTTCAGTAATGCTGCATTTTGGTACCAAAATAAAGAGATTTTTCTTTTTTCTTTCCCAGGCAGCTCGCCTTTGGTGAATTAGCAAGCTTAGTAGAGATCAACTGCTGTAGGCTTTTCAGAACTTTTCTAATTCCTGTGCCAGGGTGCAAGTGGGCAGTACAGTGCTGCATAGCACATAGAAGGTTTCATTAAAGATAAATAAGTATGGAAACAGCAATTCATTGCTAGTGTTTGTTTTTCACTTCTCTAAATACAGTTAGCACCTAGAGTTTTCAAGGCAAAGAATATGCATTTCTAAAATGTCTCTTCAGTATTTATGCTGTGGCTACCACATTTGTATAAACAGAAAATTGCTCCATTCATGCTTTATTAGCTCTTCTTTTGTACCACAGCCTTGACCCTAGTCATCATAAATTGAGAAATAGTGGGGAACTAATGGAGACAGATGGGAATATGGCTTGCCATTTACTCAAATTGGTAAAGTAATTAACCTCAAGGTGCTGGTTTGCAAGAAAAATTGTTGGAATATCTCAGAGCGCTGGTAAACAGACTCCTGCTTTAACCACTTCTGACAACTGCATCATAAACTAGACTTATTCTGTTCAATTGACCTGTCAACGTCTTGAGTCCAAATAAAGATTTGTATTACAATGCACTTGCTGAGAAGTGGGAGAACTCTACTGCTGTTTCTTTTCAAATGGTTTGCTATTCTCACCCTGCTAGATAGGAGCTGGAATGTCATATATTCATACTTCAGCCATTATATTCCTTAGAAAACTTCCATTACTGATTGTGTGACAGCTTTGTGACAGCAGATGGTAGTCATTTGGCTAGAGAAAATGAAATGAAAAAACATGGGCCAGACTGGCTGGGCTCATTTAGAACAGCAGTGGACAGAGGCCAGATCGAGTTTTTATTTATCGAGGGACACCATGTAATGAAGTCAGTTTCTTTTCTTTTTCCCCTTTCTATTTTTTCCCCCTGCAGATTGGGTGAACAAGATAGATTTTTAACATATTCGTACATAAATCAAAAGTAGTCTTGTAAACAGGAATATTTTATCAAAGTGCTCTCTTCCACATGAGAGTTTTCAAATTCTTGTAAGTTCTTTCTTCATCCAAGTTTTTATTCCTCCCTCTCAATTTAATAGAAGCTTCTCTTAGATTTATTTTGTGCACATTATCAGCTCTAATACTATTTTTTGAAAACGGCAAGTTAAATCTTTAGGGGGCATTTTGTGAGTTGACTTACATGGATTCAGCTCAATAATTGGAAGAGTTTGATCATTCAACCTCATGCATTTCTTTATTTCCTATGTTTCTATTTGCAACTGAAGCAGTCATGATATAAAGAAAGAAAGATGTTTTTGATAATGGCATAAAATGTATCTGGAAGGCATATGTCAAAGGAACCTACAGAGTAATCTTCATCTAGAGTAAATATAGCCATTCAAGACAGATGAAAACTGGAAACATGGTATGGTATCTCAATTTAATGAAAACTCAATTGGTTCAGAAGCTTTCAAGGAGCACTCATTCGTAACTTCTGCTCCCCTAATTTATCCACGGAAACCTACAATGGCATCCCGTAATGCCTTGCTGTATAATGCTACTTCAGTGCCATTATGATGACAGTAGTTTAAACAATTTCTTTATGTATTTATTTTTATGAATTTCAGGATTTTAGGAAACAAACCACCTCCAGGTGAGTGGAATAATAAAGTTTAAAATACCTTTATTGTTCTCAAATATAAATTTTTCAGTAAATAACCATTTTCCTAATAATGCTTCCTAAAATCAAATTTCTCAGTAGGCATTGTGATTTAATAGTTCATGCATTTTATATCGAGGTAGTCTTCTTTGAAATGTGTTATGAGTTCAGAGACTGCCAAGGATAATTTGTCAGTGTCACCTGCACTGGTGCGTTTCCATCATTGGATTAAAGATTTGTTAATGTGTAATTGATAAAGAAAACACCAAGCAGCATTTTGCAATGATGGGTAGTTGTTTAGAATAGCATTTTATATTTTTCTCCTGACAGGCATAACATTTTATGGGTTTTTTAAACCACTGTGTTCATACACACAGAAATCTCATTGAGTTCTTTGATCAGCCTTTCTCAGTAGCTGTGATGGTGAGTTCACAGCACCTAATCCGTGTTATCAGTCAGAGTCAATGATTTTTAAATCTATCGTCAAATTATACTCTATTTCACGACCTCTCAAAGAGAGACACAACAACCTGTGGAAAGCAGGATAAGCCAATAGCACTTGTAATTGCAGGGATAGAGTTGGGTAAAATTTTTAATTCTGAGAAGATATGCAGGGTAAACATACTGCGTTGCTACCTGCGTTGTTTTCTTCTGGTTTTGAACATTTTAATTTATAATCAAACAAGAAGAACAGATGTAAGAGTTGTAATTTAATCATTTTATTGCTATCTTTGTATATTTTGAAGAATTAGGTATTGTACTCTTGGGAAGCCATATTTTATGCCTAGTTGGAAAAATGAATAATGTAATAATATGCAAAATGTGAAGTTTTAGAACTTCGCTACTGAGTAAGGCATATAAACTAATGATCTAGTTAAAGTCCCTTGTGCACCATAATAAATATGGACTAAATTTGTCATTATAGCTTTAGACAGAGGTTTCAGGCTACAGATTTAATTATATCCTTTTTTAATATTCATACTTCTAAACTGCATAATTCCTTTCTACTGTAAAACGGAGTGTTATATTAAAACAAACAAAAATGGCAGATTACTAAATGGGTATTAATGTGGAGTCAATAAGCATTTAATTTCTGTGGAGAGCACTGCAAAAAATGGGGAGTGTAAGCTTTGTGTTGCTCAGATATTTCTTAGATGCCCATGGTTTGTACAGAGAGACTGCCTTCTGTTTTAATGCCGACTTTTGTTGCAGAGGTTAATTAGTTATTTATAGAACTCATAAAGGACACAGGGGCAATACAGAATACCTTTTGTTTGCCATTTAGAAACAGCGATTGTTGAAAAGCCTGATTTAGTCTCCATATGATACAAGAGTTAGCTGAGGCTAGCTCATCTCACATTCAGTCAACACTGATTAATGGTGTCCAATTATTGACGACAATTAATAATGGCTGAATAAAATACCAGCACATTAGAATGTTTAGTCCATTCTCCTATGTCTGTGATATATGCCCTACTAACTTGAAGACTTTGTTTCCTTTACAGTATACATTTGACCTGATTCTCAAATTGGGGTTCATCCACTTTCATATTCCTGTAGGTAATGTTAAGTAAATGAAGAGAGAAAAGAAATATAGCTAAAATGACAATTCTTATCCCACTTATTCTCTTGGGAAGGCCCTTAAATGCAACCAGAGCAATGAANGAAGAGAGAAAAGAAATATATCTAAAATGACAATTCTTATCCCACTTATTCTCTTGGGAAGGCCCTTAAATGCAACCAGAGCAAAGAAGTACAAAGGTAGCAACAAATGTGAAGATAAAGAGGAGAAAGAGCAGTGACATACATTTTAATGAGAAATAAGAAAAGAAATATAACATTTTGGGGGGAAATAGAAGGAAAGTTCGAGCCAAACAATTAGTTAGTCAGGATAGTTCCTAATAGTTTACTATTTAGGTTGACTCAGCTGGGAAGAAGGGGTTGCAAAGAGGCCAAAGAAGAACTGTCTATTCCTCTGGGTAAAGTCACAGTGGGTAAGTTACTCCCTTGTATATATAGTGAATAAAATATTGAAGCTGGCTGATATGCTTGAGCCAGTCGGGTCCAGGGCTCAAAAATAAGTGTTTCATCTAGCAGACAGGGCTGGTGTTGGGTGTGAAAAAGGTATTCATGACTTTCAAATCAGCAATGAAGGTCTTTGATTTCTCACTGCCTGCTTAAGTGATCCTATTTCTTGGTTTTCCTTTGGTTGCAAATGCACTAGCTAAGAGAAAGCCAACATTTTCTGAAGCACAAAATTGCTTTTGCTAAAAGAGGAAAAATTCTGTAGGTGATTGCAGCATATTTTTCATGTGGCTTTCAGATATGTGTAATGAATGATCTTGGCTTAGTTTTGCATTATTTTTTCTATTATCTAGTATTGTAATTATTATTTTTTTGTCTTGCTTTTCCATACTAAAATGCTTTTATTTTATCAGAGGGCATATTAGAAACATTTTTACATATTTATACATTTTCTTATTATGCAAATTGCCAAGAGCTATCACAAAGGTGAAGGAGAGTTAAGAATAAAGGTAAGAGGACTATTCTGGCAGACGGTCATTCAGTAGATGTACAAAGGACATATTTCTTCAGTCTCAGAACTAAAAATTTTAAAGTAATCAGAGTATTTCTGTAGGGATGTTACTAGCTGCTTCTGGGATGGGCTGAAGAAAGGGGAAAAAGACTGTTTTCTGGTTAAGCCCTCAATGTAGTTATCTAATAAGGCTGGCTGAAATAGCAATATTTTCAGTGTTATTTTGTGAATGCAGCTTTTTCTTACTATTGAGTTATCAGGTTTGGTAATTCTGATCATAATCTCTTGATTTTTTAAAAAATATTAAGTGTTTTCTTTTTATAGTGCTAAATATTATAATCATACAGCCACATAAAAGTGCAATCAGAAGTTCACAAATCATTTCAGAAGGCCTACAAAATATTTTAATATACTAGTGATGTGAAAAGATGCATATTTGTAATTAATCAAAACCAAGGTAATAGTCATAATCATGTTTACTGTGTCATTGCCTAATTATTGACCAAGAAACAGGTCAATTGTGCCAGATGTTGGGTGAATACAAGGCAACACAAAGGCAGCTTCTGAGCGCTTTCAGTTTAAACAGTATGAAATGAAAACTTAGAACAAAAATTCTGTAATTTTTTTTTTTGGGGGGGGTATAAAACTTAGATGTCAAGGATCCCTCCAGTATGAATATTAAAACTGTGTAGAACTCTAAAAAGATCTGAATTTATCAGTCAAGGATAAAAACTGGCATATATTAGGGACAACAGGTGACCAGCCAGTCATTATAGTCTACAGTTTAAAACCTCCTTGAATTACTAATGAATCTTTTTGAAGAGGCAACATAGCTTGCAATTTAAGAACTCCACCTTCTGTCGGTATTGCTCAACATATCAAAGCTTCAATATACAGCGTTTGGCTAAGTCTAGACATTGCAGTCTTTTGGCAAAGGAGACGAGTGAAATGCAGTACATTATAAAGGTGGGCTTTAGATTGACACTACCATCTGCCCATAACGAAATTGTCCCAATTATAAAGCATGCACTTACTATCACAGCAAGTACCATGTACTAGCTTGACATACAGAAGGAGGATGTTCTACTGTTATCCCAAAAGTGAGTAAAAAGATATTTTAATCTCTCAGAGATTCTATTTAAACATGAGAAAGCTGAATTTCATCTATTGGGATCAGAGTCCATTTCAGCTCTCTCTTGTATAGTAGCTTATGCATCCCATTGGATACGTGTCTATTTTGATGAGTTTCAATATTTTTTAGTTCTTTTCTTGGACAGAAACAGACACCTAAATTTAGTATAATTTTCTTTTTCTCTTTTGTTCTCATTTATTTCTCTTCGATGTCTCTCTAGGGATTGCCTAGTTTTTAATTTTTCATTAATGTATTTCTGTTTGCTTGCATTATGTTATTTTCTGTTGTTAGTCTATACTGTGCTATGAGATAATACACAGGTACAAGCCAATTTCTATTTCAGTAGGAGAATCTGATTTCTGACATATCTCAAAAATAAGAAGGAAATATTTAGGTGCATTACTCCTCTGTGAAAAAGAAAATTTATTAATATGTTCAGGCAATGTTAACACTGGTTCTGGTCTGAGGTCAGCATAATATTTACTATGATATTTTATCTGTCAGATTCTATTGGTTGATACTTAGAACTTTCAATCAAAAAAATCAAACCTAACAATTTTTTTAAAGGGTGACTTTGGAAGCTCTGCTGAACATGCATAGTCTGCTGACTGTTTTCCTGAGCAAGTTAAATGTCTGACCAGGAAATAACTTTTAAGTGCACTGAATGTGGTTAAACACTATACCAGCATTCCACGCTGCATGTCAGGTCTTTTCCAAGGTCACTTAATTAGAGTTGTTTACAACAGCCATTTGTCTCCACCTGTGCTGCTATTGATGGCATATAAAGAGCTCTTCCTTGCATGGAACAATATGTCAGTCAGGTAGCCACAAAAAATTGCTGAGCAAAGGGAAAGTGTCTCTAGAGCACTGACATACAGTATACTCCAACTTAGAGAATTTGGCATATTTTCATAATAGCTGCTTTTCCACATGGCTTTATCTGATCATAAATATTCTAGAGCGGCAGTGGTTTTCTGGAAACTTTTGTTACTGCTCTTTGCAATGAAACAGAATGAATAGCTCATCAATGAGCTCAAAAATACTTTGGTATTTGATAAATAAAGATGGTTGTGATGGCTGTTGCCAAATTGTAACATTCCCAGTCTATACTGTTTCTCCTTGGGCATCCAGTCAAATAAACTATTCAATTCACAACAAACTCCTTGAGTGATGCCGTTGTAAGAACAATAGTGTTAGCATTTTCACATTTTGGCATTTAACTTCACGTGTACGAAGTAGGATGTTGAAGAAGACAAGAAGGTATTTTAATACGATTGAGAGCAGAACCTGTCTTGTGGTCTTTGCATCTTCTCTCTGTGCACTGATACAGCCGAGGGAACTAAGATGTCTAACTTTGATCTGATGTTAAAATCTGATGTTTATATTAGTCAGTATAAATACCACTCTTCAGGCATCCTTAGGGTCTTACTGCAAAATAGGTGTGTGCAAAATAGTGTGCTGAGGAGTCACACTTGGATCTCACTGTAAATGAACATTCCAATCCTCACATGTGCTTGCCTAATAAAAATGGTCTGCTAGTGCCCTGTCCCTCAGATGACACTGACAAGCCTGAGACTTTTTGCTGACATACGAGAGATGGAGAATGTTAAATGGAAACCATAAAGTCACTCATAAGCCTTGTTCAGATTCACTTCTCTCTTTAAAAGCCAAAAGTTTCAAGCCTTTGGGCGCTAAAAGGTAGGGCCCACTTTTCACTTACAGAGGATCGTCCTACATTTCATTTCAAGTGTCTTACTCAACTGATAACTGCATTTGCAGCAGAAATGAAGTTCACATCTTGTAAAATTGTCACACAGGAGTTGCCATTTCATCATTTAGGTGGGTCCTGTTTCCAAAGGTAACACTAGGTGTAACACAACTAAATGAAAACAATGGCAGTCGTGTATCAGAAATGTAACAGGATATTCGTTTGAGTATTGCTTTTCCCAAAGGAGGGAAGAATGCAAGAGAGAATAGTTTAAAATGAGGAAAAGCCTTCCCCTCTCGGCCACAGTAGGCTGTCAGCTGCTGAATCTGTGTTATTTTCAATTAGGGTCATCTGATGCCTGTGTATAAAGGAGACATATGTCACTTTGCTAGAGACACTGTGAGATGCCTAGGTTAACAAAGCCTCTCATGCCTTTGACTTAAGAAGCAGTCACATAGCTCAGCATTCTTGCATTTCTCATTTTAAAAATATTTTTAAGTCTTTCTTTTAAAACATTGTTCCTGCTAAATTATGAGCAAATGAGATGAAGTTTTACTAAACTTCTCATATATTCATGAAATAATGTCTTTATATAGGAAAATATCCTGCAAACAATTATGTATGTGAGCAAATTTAGTCTTTCCAGCAAACCCAAGGATTTGATCAACTGAAGTCTAAAATAATCAACCCTAAAAATATTCCCTTTTTACAGTCAAAATATGCTTAAATGAGTTCGCTTAGAGAGAAAATAGCAACCACTTTAAAAGCTTTAAGACTACATTAATTGAAAATACAGGAAATTTTGTCTTCTAAAAAGTTCATTTTGAATAGTAACTGCTTATGATTTAACAAATATCCTATGTAAGCAGGACTCATTCCCATTATTATGTTCTGTGACATTTGTTCTGTGGTGCTGCTTGAGTCCTTTTATACAGAACATCATCACATTTGGCTAAACACTCTTTGATTTTTTGTGCATAACTATATTAAATGACAGCTCTCTACAGTGTTTGTCAAGCTCATGTGAATAATCCAAGTCAGTGTTCCTGCACCCTGATGAATTTCTCAAGTTATAGGAATTGAAGTGGCTAGTGGCTCATCTGCACGAATCATGTCACCTGCTACAGATGAAAAAAGATCTTTTTCTATCTAAGGAAGAGAATTGTCCTTCTGCTTCACTGAACTGAACTTTGTGTTTAAGTTCACATTTTAACATGACTCAAGACATGGAACCTGGCAGCTTCTTTATCATTTAACCCACATTTTGCCTTTTCCTTATACCCCAAACTGTCGTCTTTCTTCCCTCCACTAGAGCAGACGTTGTTTTCACCTTTCTAGTTTGATCAGCTTGCAAGCAGATGTTCTTATGTAATTTTTAATTAATTGATTTCTTCCTTGGAGGGTTTTGGTTCATCTGTTTTAAGAAGATACCTTAACGTAAAAACAAAAACAAAAAAAACAAAACCCAAAACTACATATTCTTGCTGTCTTATGCCCTTCAAAATGAAAATATAGTAAACTATGTCAGTGAAATTAAAGCAACTCTTAAATAGATTGAAAACATTATGCATTATACCTACAAATACCTTAGCGAAAATATATTCATTATGTGTGCTGTTTGTATCCATGTCATTCCACCTTGGTGCCACTTCCCCCTGCCCATCCTTAGATATAGAGTTCCAGTCTCATTCTCTTTCTGCCTTCAAAAGAGAGGGAGTTTGAGAAACAGGAAGAGGCAGAAGAAGATAAAATATCTGAAGATAGTACTTTCCTCTGCCTTCTTTATTTCTTCCCTTTTTTTTTTTTTTTTAACCTTTGATGTTCTTTTCTTTAGTCAATATTGAAGGAATGAGACTGTAATAAGAAGTAACAATAAGACCTTGATTCACTTGGCAGAAAGACAAGGGACAGTTTCTGGTGTTTTACAGGCCCCCAAGATAACATAATTCCCAAGCACAAAAAAATAAAAATAAAAAACCTTTTTCTGCCTAGGACTGTTGATGGTGCTATAGTTAGAAAAGTTGATCCCTTTATATAATCCCTGTGGGTTATAATCATCTGTTGAATCACTTGATTTGTAGACATAATTTCCTCTTCAGTCCTTTGGTTGTATCAGTTAAATGTGCTGCCACCTCAGCTGACTGCCAGCACTGGAACTTGCCAGAACTACCCCATTTCAACCTACCAGGCAAACCACAGATACGAGCATTCCCTACTGAACCTCATTTGATGTGTGCTTGGTTACTTGAACAGAGGCAATGCTAAGTTTTTGCCATCCTTAATTTAACTTAAATATCTTTTAGGGAAAGTTAATTTGTTTTTCTAGCATGATAGGAGAATAATTTTGTCTGGAATAGGGTAGGGAGGGAGATAAGCAGCTAGAAGAAGCAGTCTTTCAGGTAACATAGCTGGATTTTTAAAAGACATGTATCCATCTTCTCACACATTGGATTATGTGTGGATGATTTCAGTTTCCTAAATATATGGAGATCTGGATGTCTGTGACCCAGAGATCTGATTTGGGTTCTCTAATATTTTAAATGTAGAAGACTTCTCAAGGAAATAATTTTATGACAACAAAAATGATGGCGATCTGAAACTCTGCAAAACAAACTTATGTCTGTGTACCGGTCCATACATACCCAAGTCACCTAAAAAAGTCATCTAATCTTTCACATCCACTTTTCCAGGTTTGCTTCTATCAGCAATAAAAGTGAGAACCCCAAGCCAGAACAGATCAGTTTACACAAATTGCTAATAACAACCTACCCCTTCCCAGAACACCGTCAAGGAGCAGCAAAGAGTGAGGGCCCTCCTTTCCCCTTGAAGTCCTTCCCACAAGCTTTTCAGCCATGACTGGACAAGATAAGTAGGAGGAATTTTATGCTGGAGCATCTTTATACGTGTCATAAATATAATTGAACATAAAGTATTATAAGAGAGGTGAGCTCCATCCTGTGATGAGAGACTGAAGTATTTCCAACAAAGAAGCAATGCATGTCTGAACAGAAATAAGCTAAAATGTTTCAGTCCCTAACTAAAACACTTATAAACTTTGTGTTTCTAACTAAAGTCCTCTTAGAAATCCCATCAGTAAACATAACCCTCTAGAATCTATAACTTTACTGCATTTTCCCTGTTCTGTGTCTTTAAAATATATAATCGTTTGCTTATTTAAACTGTGTTGAATTCCCCTGTTGCTGATGAGGAAATGTATTTATCATTCTTGAAATGTGTGTTGCACTCCTACCTTCCATGCCAGACGGGAGTAATAAATAAAAGGTAACTAATTGTTTAGTAGCTGATCTGACAGAGAGGGTATACTGGGTCAGAAAGGACTGATCCTGCATAAATTGGCAGAGGGAAGGTGTACAAGCAGTGTTTGGTTACTGGACTTTTTGAGGACTTGTAGGAGAAATGCACTGTGTATGTTGTACAATGACAATAGTGAGAAGTGGTAACTTTCACCATATAATCTACATTTCTAGAGTAGGCAAAGAAGAGACCTGTGCACTCTATATGTAAACAAGGAATATAACAAAGAAAGTTATGTTGCTAGGATCACAGGGTAATTCAGACTAGAAAGGACTTCAGGGAAATCTCTGGCTGACCCTCAAAGCAGGGTCAGCTGTAAGATCACACCAGGTTATTTGATGTTTCATCCAATCTTATCTTGAAAATCTCACATATCACATCTTGAGACACCCTTAAACACACTTAATCAGTAATAATGAAAAATGTATTTATTTTTCTTTGCAAAAAATCTTCTGTGGCTCACATGATGTACTTAATTGCTGCTCCTGAGACCCGTCATCCTCCCTCAGAGTTTAGACAAGAATTTTTGGGAATTCCTTCTATTTCCATGAAAACATAAGCATAATTTATAAAAACCCTGAGAAGGGAATTCAGTTTTCCAAATGTGTTGTGCTGTCAATGCATGTTTTGGGCTAAGTAAGTTTCTGATTAGCTTGGAGCTTCATTGGCAACATTCAGATTTTTTCCAAACCTCCCCATGATCTAGGAGGTTTGGATCGATCCACTAGATTTGGGACAGTCTATAATTCTGATATTATATGCTTCAGGCTCTGTAGCCTTTAAAGTCTGTTGACTATATCTGAATTACTTATTTTGTTATCTAATCTCTTGGAGAAAACTAATTGAAATACAGCCCTAAATAAGGACTTCATTTCTGCTATCGCATTTTGACAGTGATTATTCATTCTAATCTAGCAATCTAATAATTCTGGCAAGTCAATGCTGGACATATTTAAAATTAGTCCTGTTGGTTTTTATTTATTGTACTGTTGAAAATATAGTGTCAAAAATGGGTAAGAGTTTAAGACAGCAGGTAATGTTTTAAAAGCAACAAAATAGAGACAAAAATATTGGGATGGGATGCAGAAAAGCAACTTGGAAGAAATATTTTCATTGTTGCCAGTTACCAGAATCTGCACTCAATTTCCAAGTCCTTCTGGTCCTATTAAATACTAGACAAATAAAACAGATACTGCTGGAGCAGCACGGGTTATTTTGCAATGCTTTACTTGGCTGTGTGAAAAGCAGACAGGCTGAGGTTATAGGAACTGTTTAAGATTTGAAATATTTTTGTTCAGAAATCTGACATGATTTGCTGGTTGTGACAACTGGTTTGACAATGACCAGTGATTTAGGTCTACCTGTAATAAGTGAATTAATCTGAGTTAAAACATAGTGATCTGTCATGTTTAGAGATACCTCAACAGCTGGCTGACTTGTCCTCTGTCAAGCTAGTTTGTCCTGTGCAAATCTTCTGTCAAGCATGGAAAAGAACAGTTGAGAGAAAATTACATGGCAGTTTCAGAGTTAGTGATGAATTTTTCTCGCAACATACCAGCTGTGCCAGCAACACTGTTTTTTCTGGCATTAATCAAATATCTTGCCTGGAGCACCTTCGCTTTTCCAAAGGCTAGAAGATGAATCTGTCAAAAAATTTTACTGCGATTTGCCAAAAGCTTTTCCTAAGCTCAGGTACTGCTAGTCCATGCACCTCAAAAGTTTGAATAATGCTGTTAGGGATGCTGTTCTGAAATTAAAAGTCCTGTAGTATACTTTTACTATCTACATGAATTTAAAGCCATTGTTACAGTGAACATGATGAAATTAAGGAGTTTGCCATAAGGCAAAGTACTCAAGTACTCCACTTGACTTACATACTTGCATTTATTTTTAGTCATAGTTCTACAATTAGTAAAGTTCAAGAACAATGGAAGGCCACAGAATGATCCAGCCACTTTTTCTGCAGATGGAGGAAATTGAGACAAGGTTGATAAATGCAAACATGTATTCTATTCTTTTATCAATATATTGCATATTTTCATTAAAAGTATAAACTGTAGGAAGTTCCAGATTCCAGGTTTTCATAAATAAAGTCAATTTCATTATAAGTGACACAAGATAGAAGCATATTTTTATCATTCCCCATTGTTTTAGTACTGAAATTGTTCCAGAGCAGAAAAGCATTACAAAATGAGGGCCTTGTTGCCCTTGTAAAATCCTTGTTCACTTCTGCTACTTCGGCTAACCAGAGAGCATTCTGGGAATGACTCAGCTAAACTAGAGATGAAAAACAAGTGACATAACTGGAAAACAATTGGTAGAACCACGAAGTGCTCACACGGTGGGGTTGGTGGTTGGTTACACCTGATGCGTGTTCCTGTAATGGTTTGTGGTGATTGGTTAAACACATTTGTTGCGCCTCACAAGTATGTAAACTCATAACAAAGTAACAGTTTAAGAACCCTGGATTTTTGCAATAAAATGTCTTCACCTATCACCATCTTGTGGAGTCCATGCCATTAATCACCACAGAAATTTTAGTTAAAAATTAATAGACCATTTATTAGATGAACATTGGGGCACAAAGACAGCAGTTAAGAGAAACAATAGATTCCTGCTCAAGGGAGACGACAAATATTCTTTTACATTTATGTGCATACATACCATTACATATCTTAGTGACACCACATGTGCTAAATGACTTCAAAGCCTAAAGGCTGACAGCAAAGTTGAGTTTACTTAGCATTCTAAACTGAAATAACGCAGATATGTAGCACCAACAGTATGTAGGATATTGAACTCCTTCCTGTAGGCACTTTGTCTTGGAGAGAAAAGGTTAAAGAAAAGAATTCTTCTGGTTTTCTGTCTAAGCAGTGCTGAGACATTCAAGAGGTTCATTCAGCTTAATAACTGCAGTATCCTTCATTGGAGCAACACCATGCATTGTGATCGCCTCCAGTTCCTGAGATTGTTTTCCTTTTCCCACTTTCATTGGTTCTCCTATTCATAGATTGGCATTCACATTACTCTTTTTCTTCCATATAGTTCTTACAGATACTGAAACGTGTATTTCACATGGGATTGAAGAAGAAGGACTAGAATCAATTTAGTACAACTCCTGCAGCACTCCTCATGTAGACTAATCATCTCTGGTTATGTCAAAGGCCTCTAATAAGTGTGATGGCTAAAGCGTGGCCCTAGCTGCACAGCCCTTGTGGGGGAGGTTATTCATCAGCAAGCTAACATTATCCCTTCGTCATGCTAAGGTCTGAAATCAGATGTGAAAAGACCTAAGCTGTGCTGATGTCTTTATCTGACTATCATTTGTTTGCGCAAGGAGTTTGGAGAGGCATTGGCCTTGGTTAACAAGACTTTTCAAGCTTTTCTTTGCTGCTGATTTTGTTAGTCCCAGCTAGATCCCCTGGAAGGACTCTTGAGACTGGTTTTCATTCATGACACCTTGAAGATCGCAAAGCCCTTTAATTAATTTAATATTTTCAATACTATAGTGTCAACAAACAAGTTCTAAAGGTATTTTGAGTCTGCTTCCTCCCTAAAATGAAAACTGGATGTAGGAAACATTATGCATCTCTGAGGAAGATATTTTTTTTAAAATGGAATTTCCTTCGGAATTTGAATTTGTAAACTTTCTTCTGCAAAGAGTAGGGCAGTTTTAGAGGTGCACAGAAATAATGCTTAAAAGATAAACAACATTAAAAAGTATGGGCTCTAGCTGTAATTGTATTTTCAAATTCTCTGTATTTCTTCATGCTCTGTGTGATAATGATTGCAGTCTTATTACACATTGAGGAAAGCTAAAACAGTGTTTTAAAAGCTGGCAACAGAGATGATATCCAAAATATTGAAACTACCTGGGTTTTTCACCATACCAATTCCTAAAAAATTGTGAAGCATCGAAAATATTTGAAATTTTGAAAATCTTCCATTTCCATAAACACTTCTAAATGATACCATTTGTTTCTTTAACACATTAAAATTTGTTTCTTTAACAAATTAAAATCAGGCCCAAATCATTATCAATAGCACTGATAGTAGAATTCCAACTACCAAAATGGATAGCTGCCCACGTTCCTAATTCAGCATCAGATCCATTGGTTTTCTAATACCTGAATACGTGTGTTGATTTGCCCAACCTTATGCCTCATTAGCAAAAGGCATCTTCAAGAGTCCAGCTAATACCTGAGAAATATTTACATATTGCATCATTGTTTTGAATATGTTCAGAATCTCTATGAAAGAGAACAATTCCACAGCAATATCAAAGGTTATTGTGATTGAAGTTACTTTACAGTAATTCAAAGAGATTTTAATGTTTTAAAAGAGGTAATTAATTATTTTAGATAGCCTGCAATTTTAGAAGTACTGTGCTAGGTAATATTTGATATGTCTGTCTACAAGCCTTCCTGTCTTTCTACCTGTCTCTCTTTTCTCAAGTATTTCTGTCTGCAGAAGTACTTTTAAGATTGCAACAAAGGAATAGAGTGAGAGGTTCCTTAAATCATGCTATTGGATATCCAAAAAGGTATATTATTTTGGATGTGGTGTATTTTACAACTTGACAAGTTGGAACTTTGTAAACTGACAATTGGGCACAGACGAAGGTATCCATTTATCTCGTATATGTCTTGTTGAGGCAAAGCTGTCAGACAAAATCTTATCACATGGTGCCCCATTTGTTTTCTGTAGTGATTTATGATGGTTTTGAAAAGGTCTTGTGATCCCATAGGCTGCCACGATTCTCTGACTCTTCTCTGTCAATGGATCAGATTTTTGACATTTTCTGAGAGCATTCAGAAAAGATTTGATAAATCAGCTTGTGGTGTTTATTTTAATTGATCTGAAGCCCATTCCTTCAAGAATTCATCAAACACTGTGACAGGGTCTGGGTGTGCTGCAGTGAAATGAAAGAACTGGGTTGGCCATGCTTCTGTGATGGTGATATAGATATTTTGTTAAAAGTTTATGCTCACAGACTAGAAGATGCCATAACTAATTTAGAATGCTGTAAATCTTTTGACACAGATTCTAATTCATAAATCTCATCTATCACATGTGATTCATGAAACGATAGACAACCCTTGATGAGAAGGTACTTTTGTGTTCCAAATTCTCTACATTTTTTTCCTCTTCAGAAATAAATCACTCCAAAACAAGAGCATTCTGTTACGAAAGTGGCGCTGTAAAGGTCTCTCATTCTTTTTGCATCTGTTCTTCTTCTCAAAAGGGATAACATTTCTTCTCTTTAAGATGCAAATGAATAAAACTGTGTGTGTGCATGCACTTCACTTTACAACAGGGAGAAAAATGTAACTGATTGCAGTGGTTCTGGTTGAGGAGTCGTCTCATTTGGCTGGTATAACCTGGGTCTCTTTTCTTCTCTCACAGGAACCTCCATCTGTTGAAAACATCACCACAAACACCTGTCCTGATCAACCACAGTCAGTGTCTTTGATCTCTTCACTCATTCCTGTTGCGCTTGGTTGGTAAACCTGTAAGAAGACCATTGCAGGATCTGAGCCTCTCTCTTATCAGCCAATCCACTCTTCTTCCTTCTGCATTGAGGCATTGCTGCTGAGTGGTGGCTGTGGATGGTCAAGGAGGGAATTTGTGGTGGTGTATTTGAGCTCTCTAATTAAGGGAAAGGAGCATGGGATGACTGATAAGCAGGCTGGCCTATCAGGCAATGAATGATAAGAAATAAACAAATGTCGCTCAGCAATGTTGCCAAGAAAACTGCTGAGGACTGGTATCAATCAATGTCTGTTTATCTGTCTAGGACTCTGTCTTCAGATGTAAAGCTTAGGTAACACTAGACATTATAAGAATAATAAAGTAATGAAATGAAGCAGTCAAAAGTTAGGTAGTCTTAGAATTAAGTTTGCCTGTGCAATATTTATTTGCCATCCTTCTGAATACACATTTTTACATTCTCCCTCAGTGTCACACTTGTGTAAAACTAAATAGAGAATAGAGTGAGCTATTATTCATTGTCCTTAGTTCAGGTACAGAACCCAGCTGACCACATATTAATTTCTTGTAATAATCTGTTTCGCTTGCACTTTAATTTCTGTGTGGAGTGAGGCCTAGTGCCTCGTTTCAAATAAGTCACTATTTCTCTGCTTCGTTTGTTTACTCAGAAGTACTAGGTATATGTAGACTGTGAAAGAAAGTGATCGAATTTTTGCTCAACATGGTTTATCAGATGATACTGGAGGATCTTTAACGCAGATTTTGATGCTGAGCCTTAACTGAGTTCTTGAGAGTATGTGCAAATGGTAGTTTCCAACACCTTATAACTGAGTTCCATACTCATTTAAAGAGATAAAACATGTTTTTCTTAAATGAAGACGTACTCTTCTTTGAAGATCCTGCTCCAGAGGAATAAAGTTGGATCTCTTGTGAAAAAATTAGTATTTTGTAGAAGTATATGTTCCTATCAGTAAGTCTATTTCTCCTTGCTATCTTCTTCCAATCTTTCAAAACAGTTAAGGCTGAAGGAAACAAGAATCAAAGAAACTGCAGCCTAAAGAACTGACAAAGTTACCTTTTTTGGGATATTTAATGGCTGAAATGGCAGCAAGTAACCATCACAGACTGAAGAATGGAATCTAAAGTGTTCACCATCCACTCAGTGCAGGGATTTATAGGTTACTAATTCTCTTTTGTCTTTAATTGCAGACCTCACTGTTGGTTACTGGGAAGGTCAACAGTTTCTCCTGCCTTACACTGGGTCAAGGAATTTGGATTTATTTTTGCTGGAAACTTTCTGAGTTAATTTTCCATATCTATGGCTTCTTTTGCATATACTTAGGCAAAGCTGTGAGTTCTCACATGATTGTGGGTAGATCTGCAAAACCATTTTGAAGACTCTTCCTTTAAGCTGAGAGAGGAGCTATCAGCAATGCAGTGTTCTGCTCCTCCACACAAAGAAAAGCTTAAATTTTCTGCAACCCTGTGGTGTTCAGATGCCACTAAACAGGGAAGACTGAGGGCAAATAGGCATAATTCAAGGCAAGGGATTGAACATTAGCACTCTGTGCTTTTCTTTTCCTCACACTTCTCCTGTGTCTTCTATCCTATCTCTCTTTGCCTGTCATTATTGTCTTTTACCTTTAGAATAACAGTAACATGAAAGCAGTTGTCTGTGTGCCTGATTCTCAGCCCTGTCATTTCATAGGCATCTTTCTTTAAAGAGACACTGAGATCCTAACTTAATCTGGTATTAGGCCAGGATGCAGCAGACAGATTTGACTTTCACAGAAAGCTGTTTAAAGATACTCTGGACTCTCTTAAGTGGGCAATTTAAAAAGCACTGGCAGCTCTTAGCACAGTCTTTGAAAGCCCAGCATATTGCCAACAGGTGAAATTTTCCAGTTTGTCTGTAATTCAAGCTTTTAATAAAATAGTTTTTTATTTGACCAACTGCCAATCTAATCAGTTGATAACAAATTTGATGTTTAGCTGTGAGCTAAAGTAAGAAAACAAGAGAGCTCCCAAAATCTGCAATAGCCGAATCAGTAGGTTTTTCAGTGCTGTTTCCCCATCAAAGAAGCAAATGGTTTGGAATTTAAATGAATGACAGTGACAGAATTACACAGTTTTTCAAACTTTCCCAGTGGCCTTTGATCTTCCAGTCTCAGGGGGTTTTCACTCAAGATGGGTGAAAAAGAAATATGTTTTGACCACTGTTAATTTTTAATCTCCAACATTGTTCTCTGTTTCCTGCCACCAACACTACCAAAGTATTGAGTGGCTTTCACTCTTCCCAAAATGTTTTCTTTTTTTAAGTCATCATTGTAAATAAGTAACATCTAATGAAATGCATTCTGGAATAAACAGATCTGCTAATCATACAGAAAAAAAAAAAAAAAAAAAGAAGAAAAGGACTTTAATGTTGGTATTATCAATTAGGATTACGCCACCCCACTTAATTTGAGGGTTGAGATCTTATGTAGGAAGGAAAGATAGTGATTTTATAAACTATTCACTAAAGGCTAATTCAACAAATATCATATTCAAGTCCTCTTTTTCTTCTGTCAGTGTGTACCATCTCTTTAATGTCATTCATGGGAACATAGAACTCTATGTTTAGCTAGTATGAATTTTCATGGCTGTTTTGGAATCAATGAAGCTAGACCAATTTACTCCAGCTACAGTCTGCTACTTAAAAAAAAAAAAATACAGAAATTATTCTGGGTGCTTGTTAGAAAAGTGGTTTTGTAGACATTTTGCAACAATGGGCAGTTCTCAATTGTTTCTTTTTTGCTCTGCTGTATTAGAAAGATATCAGGTTTGTGTTGAGTGAGTTAAGAAAGCATATCATTGCTAATTAATTTATTTTCCATATTGGCCTGCATTGTGTACAGATGCTTTCATCCAACCTGAAAGGAACAATGGCAAGCAGGTGTTACAACAATCTTAGCCCAGAGATATCTAAGTCTTTTTGCCTGGCAGCATTCCAGCTACAGACTGGAGCTAGATTTTGGAGAAGTTGTCAGTGAGATTGATTGCATTTTGGAATTTCCATTGATTAATTATCTCTCCAATTCTTTACCACAGGCAACATCTCGAGTTTTGAGACTATGCATGACAACTTATTGCACTCATGTTCTTCGGTTTGAAACACTGTGGGTTTTTGATAGGTCATACCTTACAGAAAGGGAGATAGGGGTAGCTGGACATAGCTGTGCTCCTGTGCTTCTTCACAGACTGAAGAAAACAGAGAAAACCATCCAGACAGGATTTTCTTACCGAATTTGCCTCTAGCCTTTGTAATTGCCAGTAGTCAAGTAAGTGGTCTTCCTTCAAGAACAGCGACAGTTCACAGAGTTACAGCTCGTTACTCTGCTAGGAAACAGTTTATTCTTGATGTTTTGTGGAGGGATAAAGAATTCAGGTTTTATTTAGTTAGTTTTCTTTTCTGCATACAAAGACTAGCACTACTTGGTATAAGGAACAAGACAATATTTTTTATTAAATTTATGCTATTGCTCACAAACATAAATATGGAAAGATTCAGATAGAAAGGCCACTCTTGACACATTTACCATTCTAACCCTACCAAGAGATATTTATCTCAACAGATACTTGTGCAAATCTCTTTCTAACATAAATCTAGGGTCTTAAATGATTGGAGCAGTAGGCTAACCAGCTTAATAAAAGTGAGAGATGATACGCACCTAATGGACATGGCATTTCAACCAGGTGTTATCCAGTCATTCATTGTACTAAGTGCACTCTCAAGTTCTGTTGTAAAAACAATTAAAGTACTGATGGCAGGCTTAAGTTACTTCAAATCATTTGGCAGAATTGATCCACAATTATCTTTGTAATCCCTGAAGCCCCAGACACTAAGTTCTCCTTCCACTTTATATTTCCTACACAGTTCTCAGTGTGTCAGCAGCCATGCTCAATATCCATCAGCACCAGCAACTTCACTGGTCCTAAGAGTTCCAAATTCTGCTTGTGCTCTGACTACTCACATTCAAGTGTATAAAGCACCTGTATGACAGTATACCAATCAACTTTCAAAGAGATTGTAGCTTTTAGTCATGTTTGCTTATGTCTATGAATGTGTGTGATTAAAGAATAAGTGAGATGTTAATTTAGATGTTCTCTGTGGACATTTGTTATTCGCAAGGGTGTTTTCTTTGGTTTAGTGTCAGAAGACTTGTAGTCATTCTGCTTTTTAGGAAATGTTATGCTAATCTCTAATATGAATCTCAAAAAGAAAGAAAAATGCCTTAAGTGGAGTTTTTTATGAGTTCTCCAAAATGTAATAAAGACATTATCATATCAGATGGGTAATTTATATGGCATGGCACCTTTCCTCTGGCAGTTTAAAAATGCAACTCCCCTTGGCAGGGAAAATGTCAGTCCAAATGATTAGCGTTTAGCAGAGTAACACGCACCAGAGCACGAAACTGAACAATGGCAAGTGTTAGGCAGCCTGAGTTAGAGGCAGTGGAGGTTTTTGTACCCATAATTATTTGGAAATTTGTGCCTCTCACATAATCATTTGAAAACCTAGAAGCCAAATTTTCTCCTGTGGGTAATGACATGAGGGAAGAGCATGAGAACAGGAGAAGAAGTTTTGCCTTTTACCCCGTGGATGGTAGACCAGAATGGGCCCACAGCAGGTAATATTGAAAGAGATGCCAGATGAAATTTTGAGCTATGAAGTTAAACCAGAATAGTCCCACTGGAGACTTCACTGTGGGAATCTCAGTGTAAAAAAATTTTTCTCCTGTGCAACCCCTGTGCAAAGAGAGCAAAGTCCAAGAGCACAGCCCTATTTTCTGCAGAATTAATGGAGGCATCCATTTCATTGTCACCAGCTTTATATTTCAGATAGACCCTCAGACAGAAAGGATTTTTAATTGCCTTCCTACTGTTGAACCTTATCCCCTATTTGTTTAGTCTCCCCAGTACAGGCATTGGGCATCAAAGCACTTTTGTTTGTTTTAATGCCAACATATTGAACCATTAGAACAGAAGGCACCACTTAGTCCATTACCCAGTCAATTTTCAGTTTAAATACCATTCTTGTAGGCTCGTAAGGGATTAGACTTGTTTGAGTGGTGCAGTGAGCTTTTCTGTCTCTATTGCACAAAACAGGGAGTTATTCTATCTCCTTGATAATAAGTTGCTCAGAGTAAGGGAAGAAAACAGAATTTCAGTTATTGAATATTTAATTCTGGACAGCAGTTTAATCAGAAGTGGGATTTGGGCAATTGCTCTAGCCCCCACCTAACACACTACAGTTTCAGTTCTTAGTATTCCTTAATTATCCCACTGAGATGTTTGAGGAGCAACTAGTAGTAAATGAACTTGGCAAATCAGGTATTACCCAAGTAATGAAATACAAATACATATGTTTGACAATTCTGCAGGGAAATGGTTGGAGCTAAGGTTCTCCATGGATTGCATTGGCCAAGAGAGAAAAAGCAGGTGTTATTATCAAAATTTGTATACAAACAAATTAAGTAGAGTTTTAAAATAACAGGAAGCTTTTTTCCCCTTCAGCTAATTTCAAGCACGCTGGTTATTGTATGGAGAGTACTGATTATCAAGTCCATACCAGCTGTGGATTCACACAGTGACGTAGTCCTAAATATTCAAGGATTTTACATTATATCTAAGGATGCGTATCAACTTCACATCTAACCTTAAACAAAGGAGAGTTCAGCTCTACTGAGGAAATTGATTTTATTCAGCAGTAAGGCAAGGGAAATTAGTACATTCAATATTTGTAGAAAGAAAATAGCAAAGCCCACAAGTCTTGGTGGTTTGAGATTGTTCTTTGTTTTAGTAATTATACCTTTATGTGTTAGATCTCATATTTGCACTTTCAGAAGTATTCTAAATGGTTTATGCATCAATCATATCCTGGACCTGCTGGATTTCTATACAATTTTACAACGAGCTTACAGCCAAACAAATTCAAAGTGAAACTGGATTATAACTTTACTGCTGTAGCTATCTCATTCTGACTGTCTGGGACATTTGAACAATTTAATTAGTAACCACATGTCAGTTGCCTCTAGTTCATTTACATGATATCTCAATGTGCTAATTTCTCAATTAGCATAATTTATTATTTAAGCTGTCTTTGATTTCAGGGACAGAATTGTTTTGAGTTATTTCATCTGAGGCCTGTTATTCATATGCAAGAGGACACAAATAGGAATACTTTGTCGGGATGCATTTACTAATGTTTACTGTAGAATGGTAAGCCAGTGTAAAGCTAAGAAAGCCTCTCCAAGCCTCACAGATCTCCATTTTGCCATTAGCTGTACCAGTTTAAACAGTGTGCCTCAAGAAATATCGACAGGTCAAATACAGCAGAGAAGAGTGTGTGTCCCAGTGGCCTTTACACTGACAGTTTCTCCCACATTAAAGAGTTAACTAGCAGGCTACCAGCTCAGAGTGGAAGCTAATGAATGAAATGGAGATTGATATAGACTCTCTTTGGAGGTGCATCGATCTGTATCTTCTGAACTCAGCTTAGGAATTCTGCAGGCAGCATTGCATGAGTAACCCTGGCATGGTGCCCATTAGCAAATAACTCTTTTAATGCTTGTCTTCAATTGATTCACTTGTTGTACTGACTACTATGTAGTACTGCAAACTTTCCTGTATTTTGCCTCTGTAGTAACAAATTATGCAAAGGAATTAGATTTGGGAAGCAAATTCTCAAGCAACTTTCTTCATTCTCCTTTCCTTCTCCTGCTCCCTGTCCATTACCCAAATAGCATCATGTAATTAGTCAACAGAGATGGACGCTGCCACATGCACCCTAAAATTTCAAATTTCAGTAGTTTTAGCCATGTCATATCATTGTGCCGTCTAAGATGATATTTCCATCAGAGCAAACAAAAATAACATGTTCTTAAATGTGAAGTCTTTTGACTTATTGCATTAAATTGACAGCGAATCATAGAAGTGTCTGTAGGAAGATTTTTCTTTTTTTCCTCTGTGGTCTTTAACATGGAATTTACCTACAAAGTCTCAGCAGGAAGGCCTTCTGTATTTTCTGCTTAGCAGGTTGAACAGCAGACAGAGAATTAACCCCTCAGCTCCAGCTGCCTGAAGAGTAGTCACCTAGTCCAAGTCTAAGTCTAAATTACTATGTAGTCAAAGAGGGAGGACAGTTCACTTCTCTTGTCTTGAGCACCTGTGAATAGGGGGCTCTAGTCTCTCTCCACCACATGTACAACTAGCCGTGACTATATGTCATTTTATGATGAGAAATCTAAAAAATACCTATAGATTGAATGTCTTACCCTATAAGCAAAATTATGTATGCAAACAGTCTAGTATAAACAACCAGAAATTATGACCTAAGATTTCTGAAACAATAAAAATATGAAAACCTTACACAACCCACAAAATCTCTGTAGGGGCTTTTGGCTGTAGACTTTGTCACACAGAAAATTCCAATCTGCCTCATAGCTCTCCACATATGCTGTATGAATACAGTCATTTTCAACATATATAAAGTTATAAAACTAATAACTCTAAAAAGTTAGAAGCATTGAGGTGATTTTTCTGTGTACACCTGAATTGTTATTAGGACAGGTAGACAGAAAAGTTCAAACCAAACACATTTAAGAACAAGCTATGTTGTTCCATCTCTTTTTCTGTCAAAAATTTTCTGCCTGTCTTTTGTTTGTCTTTGCCCACATTTGTTTTTCTGCCTGCAGTGTAGGCAGACAGATCCTTTCATGGTAAAATAATTATTTTGATTATAGGCTTGAATCAAGCATCTGTAAATCAAGGGGGAACCAGATGTAAAACTATTCGTGCCATTGAAATATTTTTTGTATTGAAAATAAAAACAGAAAAAAATATATAAGAATTTAAAATTATATAATGAGAATTTTTAAAAGGAAGATTATTGAGAATTTACAGTTGCTATTTGGATGGCTTTTCATTATTGAAAGCAGTAATTGTCAGGCTGTTTTTTTCTTAATCATCTGTGTCTTCAGACAGTCTCTTGCTTATATGTCTACTAAGAGTTATAAGTATTGTATTTTGCGAGTTTATGAAATATTATGTAAAATCCATATTCTTGCAATCTAAGCACATAATTTTTACAGTGATTACTGTTTAATTCCTGGAACTGCCTATTTTGATTAAGATGCTGACATTATAAAGAAGTCAGGAAATTTTAATTCATACAAGTACAGGTCTTCTTGATCATTTTAATTTAACTCATACTTTACAGTTAAATGTGCTTTGATTTTAATCTTTATGCTTATAACTCCATTCTGAAGAGTTTTGGGAAATTGTTTCTGTCTTACACCATGGCAGATGAAAATCAAAATTAGGTCTGATACCAACATGTTTCTTAAGATGGAAGTGAAAGAGTATTTATAAGTAGTTTTTGCCTTCTGAATCTAATGGATTGTCAGGCATGCCTGACATTATTCTATAGGCAAGGCCACAGAAAATCAATACATCTTAGGCAAGGTTTAATTTATTTGTAGGTTCTTACAACTAATGACTTTCCTTTTCTGTTTGTTGATTTTCTTTATAGCTTTTGCTCTCATGAATTGCTACAATTTTATCCACCCATTGTAACGCAAACCACAAGAACTGTGATGTCATCATAATTTTTTGTAAAAGACTAGGTGCATGAACAAACACAAATGGAAACTGTACCTTAAAAGAATTTGCACAATAGAATCAAGCTTTCTGACTCCCACCTTGGACAACACAATGTATTTTCTATTATTAGATTTTTGTTTATTTTACAACAGCACCAGCAGTCTCCAAAGTAGTGGGCATCTTAATGCCAGGCACTATATAGTTGTGTTCTAACTGAAAATCTCTCCTGTGATGATTTTATCATCTGAATGGAATAAACAGAAGTAGTATGAAGGAAAGAAATGAGGTCATTTTCATAAAGAAATGAGTAACAGAGAAATATAGCAAAATACCCAAAGACACGTCAAAACATTGCAGTTTAGAAATTATCTGTAATTACTCAGGATATACAAAGTTTTGAGCCTTATACTGGGTGGTTTTCTGTTGAGAATAGTTTCAAGTGAACAACAATTCACATGTGCCTATTCTGTAAATAGCACAGAAGTAAAGTCGGCTTTCATGTGCTGGATGCTATTGGTCAGGTGCCTAAATGTGAAAAGGAGGATACTCTTTTTGCAAGAAGTATTTACTGGAGGTTGCTTTTTTTGTTATACTGGGAAAGGTTGTATTTAAGTTAGCAATAAAATCTCTATGGCTGTACTGTAATTTAGTGTATTACAAGAACCCATTTCTTTCACTTAGTTATCCCCATCTTTCCATGCATGCTTAGTGTGCTGCAATTCAGGGCATTAACTCCAGCACCATTTCAGTTAGTCAACATTGACAAACAGATAAGCTGCTCTCAGACCTAAATGGGATTTTAACTTGTTCTACCAGAATCATAAACATTTGTGACTGCATGGTCAACTTCTAACTTTGTAACTAGGAATCACTATATCACTGTCTTTCCTGCCAACACAAAGACATTTCAGTCAAAAATAGAAATGTGCAAGACTGAGTCGAGGAAGTGGAGGGTGTATGACAGTGACATCAGGCATTTCAAATTGATTCTTTACACTGGTAATAGATATGGCAAATGTATGGATTTTCTAAGGATTCTTCTGAAAGCCATGTACACAGATACATTTTACCATCATATAATTGTTCTAAGTCCATAGACGGGAATATAGTTATTTCTAGTGGTTTTTTTCACCACACTGGCCACACTAAAGAAGCCATGTTTAGCTAATTTCTTATAGTTATTTGACTTTTTTTAAAAGGCAATGATAACCATTTAAACTTGGTTTCGTTTTGGTTGTTCAACCAATGTTATACCTGATCCGTGACCCAGGAGACCAGAGTAAAGGACTTTTGGAAGGAAGACTTTCCCTTAGTTAAGCAGGTTTGGGTCAGAGAACACCCAAACAAATTGGACGTCCACAAGTCCGTGGGCCCTGACGGGAAGCATCCACCGGCACTGAAAGAGCTGGAGGACACCACAACGAGGCAGCTTGCAACCAGCTTTGAGAGGTTATAGAGATCAGGAGAGGTGCCTGAGGACTGGAAGAAAGCAAATGTCACTCCAGGCTTCAAAAAGGGCAAAAAGGAGGACCCAGGGAAGTACCAGCCAGTCAGCCTCACCTCAAACCCTGGAAAGGTGATGGAATGCCTCATTCTAGAGTCATCCACCTGGATGCCAAGAAGGTGATCAGGAGTAGTCAGCATGGATTCACTAAAGGTAAATCATGTTTGACCTACCTGATTGCCTTCTATGATGAACCAACTACCTGGATGGATGAGGGAAGAGCAGTGGATATTGTCTACTGTGACTTCAGCAAGGCTTCTGACACTATCACAACATCTTCATGGGCAAACTCAGGGTGTGAGGACTGGGTAAGTGCACAGTGGGTTGAGGTGGATTGAGAACAGGCTGAACAGCAGATCCCAGAGGGCCATAAACAGTGGCACAGGGTCAAGTTGGAGGCTTGGGGTACTGGTGTCCCCCAAGGCTCAATACTGGGTTCAGAACTGTTTAATCCATGACTGACTTGGATGAAGGTGCAGATCGCTCCTCAGCAAGTTCAGTGATGACAGGAAGCTGGGAGGAGTGGCCAATACCCCAGAGGGCTCTGCAGCCCTTCAGAAGGGCCCTGACAGGTTGGAGGGATGGGGAGAGAAGAACCTTCTGAAATTCAGCAAAAGTAAATGCAGGGTCCTGCACCTGGGGAGGAAAAACCTCATGCACCAGTACCGGCTGGGGGCTGAGCTGCTGCAAAGCAGCTCTGTGGAGAAGGACCTGGGAGTCCTGGTGAACAAGAAGCTCTCCCTGAGCTAGCGGTGCCCCTTGGGGCCAAGAAGGTCAAGGCTATCCTGGGGTGCCTTGAGAAGAGCATTGCCAGCAGATCAAGGGAGCTGATCCTGTCACTCAGCCCCAGTGAGGCCTCACCTGGCGTGCTGTGTCCAGTTCTGGGCTTCCCCATACAAGAGAGACATGGAGATCCTGGAGCAGGTCCAGCAGAGGCTACAGAGATGATTAAGAGACTGGAGCATCTCTATTACGAGGACAGGCTGAGAGAGTTGAGACTGCTCAGCTCCAAGAAAAGGCAACTGAGTCCTCATTAATGTGTATAAATATCTAAAGAGAGGGTGTGAAGAGGATGGAGCCAAGTTCTTCTCAGTGGTGCCAAGCAATAGGACAAGAGGCAGAAACTGATGTACAGGAATTTCTACCTCTCTGCTGCATGAGTGACCACGCACTGGGACAGATTGCCCAGAGAGTGGTGGAGTCTCCCTCACTGGAGATATTGAAGATCTGTCTGGACACAATCCTGTGCCATGTGCTGTAGGACAGCCCTGCTTGAGCAGGGAGGATAGACCAGGCAACCCACTGTGGTCCTTTCCAACCTTACCCACTTTGTGATTCTTTGATTGGAAAAAAAAGAAATAATCAGAGATGCAGACAAAGACAAATTACTGAAACATATATACAAAAGGTGGTATATATGTGTCTCACAATATTTGCTGTAGGATAGGACTCTGAAAATAAAACTCCAGGATTTTGGGCTATGTCTTTTCCTGATTTAATTGTTTTTCTGTATATGTTCATGTCAAGAGTGAATGGAAAATGTAGCAAATCTTTTAGCTTTATCTAATATACTTAGGTACATCAGTCAAGGTATTCTAAATAATGTCTTCAAATATTCTTAAAATAGCATAGTTTGACTGAAATTTTGCCTTGTTTGATCTTTACCTAGAGTTCAAACACAAAAGCAAATTTCTTCACAGTTACTTTTTACTGGATCAACAGCAGGGAAAGATAAAAACTTTTCGTCTGTTGTTGGTAAATTATTAAAGCTTTCAACTTAAAAAACCCATCTTGATAACCTTCATAATCAATGTAATTACTTAGTAGACTGAATTTCATTCTCTCAGGTCTTACTCTCAAACATTCTGTGGCTGTTAGCAAAGGCTGTAACTTCATGCAGCTGTAAGCACCCCACCAGTAGAGGCTTACAGAGTAGAAACAAGGAAGGGCATGGGAGGAGCTTTATTAGCTTCATTTAGGACATGGTTATATCTCCTCTCTTCCTCATTTCTGAAATATAAGTCACTTATTCTCCTTCAGTACCTTAAATTACTTGTTCTGATCTAGTAACATTAGTCAGCATGGGCCATTTCTCTTCTAACGTTCTGAGTTGGACATCTTTTCCCCAATCCACCTGATTCTTCTCATCCTGCAACTGCAAGAGAGGACATCACATGGTGAGTGGATACAATCTCTCCTTCACTCTTATGCTGTTTGGTTCATGAGCTATCTCAGTTCTTTAGATTACATTTTATTCTCACAGCTCAGTGCATTGAGCCTCATGTTTGCACTGGACACCAGAGGCAAGTTGGCATTTTAATAAAATCTATGTATACTTTGACTTCTAAGTTATTGACTTTTTCATTTTTAGTGTAAAACTGATATTTCAGCATGGAGGAAGGCAAAATACATCAGAAGCCTTCAGAAATATATTCATAAAAGAAAAATCTTAAAGAACATATGGCATTCTGGAAATGTATTTTGAACTACACTTCAATTGCAGGGCAGAGAATTCATAAGCTCCCCTCTCCCTAAGAATCCCCAGGGAAGTGACAGAGACTTTACCTTCTGCACAGTAGACCTGCATGGAGAAGACCTTTTACTGACTCATTTTCTCAACTACTGACCTCAAGAAAAGTGCATGTCCTTGCATGCACATGCTTATGTTTATACATAGATATCTCCTCCCAGTTTAAAAGAGAAACAACCAAATTTTTTCTCCCCTTAGGCTAAATTGAATTAATTTTTCTCTACTTTTGTCTTTAGCCTACAAAATGTGTTTTACAGTCCTATTTCTTTTGGAAAAAAAATACACATTTTAGAAACGACAGGTATAGTAAGTTAGTGAATATATGATAAAATGCTCATATACCTAAGGTATGACTGCTTATATCAGGCAGATAAAAGCACAGAGTACAACTTGGTACACTTAAAATTCTTTGCTTATGCTCAAATTATACTATGGTCTTAGTGGAGACTTTTTATGTGGAAACCTAATATGCTGGTAAATAAGAAAGAGCTCACCCAACACAGTTCAGGACAGGGAGGTCAAGAATGTGGCCACTCACATTCCATAAATAGGACTGCATTCCGTGTACCAGGGCAGCACCAAAGGAAGGGAGGGCTTCGCTTTCTGCCTGGTCTAGTCATGCAGGATAAAAGCTTTTCTGCTCTGAATTGCTCTGTGTGCCGGAGGCCTACTTAGTTGGAACTATAGAACTAAAAGGGCTTATTTTTATCTATTACAGAATAAAAATAGTATCTTCTGCATGTAAATATGGAGGGATACATCTTAATAATCACACCGACACAAATGCAACCGTATCATATGTATGTAATGTATGCGTGTGTATGTATCTGCAACCCCTCAATCTCTTCCAAACCTATTTGTCCTCTTAAATAGATGGTATCTATTTATTACCTTGCATGTGTAATGGTGTAAATCCATCCAAGCCACTTGCTGATATACCATTATATTTCTCTACTGCATGTGTCTGT
>VZRN01005907.1:4212150-4227150 GCA_013397935.1 Dasyornis broadbenti | reverse complement strand
TCTGCCTAATAAAGAACGGAAAAGGGAAAAGCCGTTGGTGTCTAGAACGGAGAGTGAAATCTACAGCCTCAACACAATAGTGCACAGCTCAGTTCTGAATCTTTGAAAAGGCTTTTTTATGCTTCCTGCAACATTACATGCTGGTTTCATCAAGAAATCTGCTGGTAATGTTTAAAAATCCCATTCCATAAACAAACTGAAAGTGAAGGGGTCCAGACACTTCATAGAAATATTCTGCCTTGCACACAGAAAATCTAACAAATGTTTTTTAGTTGTTACAAATACAGCATAAGGTATCTTCAAAGCTTTATTATGGAACAAAACTCCAGTAAAAATTATGCAATCTCCATACTTTTTATTATCACCCTCATTGTGGTCTGTGGATGTGATTAACAGTCTAAGTAAATCAAAAAATTACATCTGCTAGCATCAGTGAGGAGTGGATCAGGCCCTTTAAGATCTAAACAAAACAGAGCTGTTGCCAAAGTGTTGTCAATAACTTGAAGCATTAAAAGATAACCAGTTAGGGGAAAAACAAAGGTCTTGTCTTGAGCATCAGAAATATCAATGTTTTTAACTTTGTGGATTTTGAAGTTTTTGAAGTCTTTTGCATCATGGGCTAGCAACTTTCTCTATCTTTAGAGGCAAGATAAAATTCTGTACTATTTGCATGATTTTAGAGTCTAGGACTGTTAGGAAAACACAAAGTAACTACAAGCCTTGCAGTTCTATTATGCAAGTTGCCAACCCTGCAAAGGCTAGTAATTCACACAACTATGAATATCTCTGTAAATAATGATAAGCATCCAAAACTTAAAGATGCAAAAGGGTTATTTAGGCAAACTCTTTTAAAAAATTCCTAGGTTTTATGGGACCCAAGAAATAGGACTTTAAACATGGTTGTTCAATTTTTCGTGCTCTCTGTACACAATGTTATTTTCTTCCCTAGTCTTCATGCCTTATTTTCTGTTATTTCTTATTTGGCCAAGCTATTTATTCTAGAGTTAATACTCCCAAAGGACTTAGTCTTGATTTATATTTCTTTTTTGAAATTATGCCTCTGTATTTTTCTACCCCTAAATTGAACTGCCCAACTGAAATTATCTGCTGTGTATCTTTAGTTACATAGGGCTTTAAAATCAGCTGATTAATTCTCAAAGGTCTGTAGACACCTAACTTACACTAGTCTTTTGAATGCTTTTATTGTTTTTATCAAATTTCCTTCTATTTAATCATATATTTGGGGATTTGTGATGCACAGAGCAGTAAATATTGGCATGCTTTTATCACAAGATCTCTCAGCTACAGCTGCATAATATAAAAACTGTAGATAGGCATGAGATTTCTTCCTTTCCCTCTGTTCCTTACATCATCAACTCTCATTTCATGTGCTATTGTAGACTGAAGGGCTCCATAAGATCCTGTTCAATACAGGAAATAAATTACTAGATTTTCTTTCTGTTTACCTTCTGCATTTGGTTTCTCCAGAGCAGGAGATTAAGTCGTGGGGGTCTTGGAAACTTGAATTTCATGTTCCATGCCCTTTTTGTTTTCTTTTGTGATGTGAGGAAACCCACGGGCAAGTTTCTGACTATTTTGCATGTGCAACAAATCCCCTTAAAGACTGTCTCCATTTCTGGAAAATAAAACAGGCGAGAGCATAACAAAAAAAAAAATATGTTCAGTTGGACTATGTTAAGCAAAGGACCTCAGCCTCTCAATTTGGGCAACAGCATGTCTCTTTAAGCTACTCAAAGCAGGTCATCCAAAGCAGCAGATCAGGGCTGCCACTGGCTGGATATGCCTCTATGTGTTCACCAGTGGCCGCTGAGTACAAAAGGAGCTCATCTAGGAAAGCAAGGTTCTTGGAGAGTGGGTTATGGTCTGAACATAGAGCAAGTTACTACAGAGAATGGTGGGCATTAAACTGTTTGGCTGTAATCTTTATGTGTTCTCCCTGAAAATTGTTTCATGCTCTCTAACTTTTCCTGTTCTAGTGGCTTACAACTTATTACCAGTGTTGAGCAAAAATTAGTGATTTTCCCTTAATGATGATCTGTGCTTTCAGACCGAAGCTAGAATGACTTCCAGGTTTTCATTAAGTAAAATATATTTTAAACTGTGAGATTGAAACAATTTTATTATTCTAAAATGTATCACATTTTTGTTTTAATTTGGTTTTTCTCTATTTCTGCATATCGTGGAGCTTCATGGCTGCTTGGAAGACCACACATTCTGTGGCTTGTATATGATAGATTGAGTAGTTTCTCCCAGTGTTTTGAGGGAAATTGCAAAAGTCCTCATCCTTTGAGTAGTTTACATTTCTGTACAGCAATGACTCATAATTTGCAGCGTGTTCACAGGCACATGGGAGTTTCAATAACATTCTTGGTTTTCAATGGCAAGTTAACTAATATTCTATTTGTTATTAACTGTTTCTCTGAGTTATTGATTTTATTTTAAAAGTTTAAATAATTATACTTACAAAAAGAGGTAATATGACTGAGCTCAAATTAAGAAATGTAAAAGTCCTATTGCAATGCTTTGAAACTTAAAATCTCACAGACATTTCATATCATATAAAGCTGTACCCTAACTTACACTGAACAGCAGTCATAAACCCTCTTTTCATCTGTCAAGCTTAATTTACAGAAAATTACCAATTTATTTGTTCTGAAGTAAAGAGAAATGGTAATTTTTTCATGCACTATAAGCAAAATATTTGTTTCTAAACAGCAAGCTTTATTCCCATCTCTGATGAAGCAAGAAAACTGCACCTCTTCACCTTTCAGATTGTCTCCTTTGTATTATTCATGCTAGTCTTTTCTCACTAATTTTATGATTATAATGAGGCAATGGCGTGCTAGTTAGCACAGAATGACCTCTTAATTGAAAAGCTGTAAATTCAGTCTCAGTGGCCAACACTGGCAGAAATTTAAATAAATAAGGCTGCAAAGCCCTAACAATGGGCTGGCCTCTTGACCAGGGTGCTACCAAAGTCCTGGTCACCTGTCATCTGGCGATGCTTTGTAACTCCTCGGTGTTAACTGTCTGTCTTGTTACAAGTTAGGTTAGCTTGAGAAGAACAAAGAGCATGGAGTCTATTATTGGTTAAACAGAGGATTTCGCATTTGAATATCTTCAATATCTGATCTAATACTAAACAGCCTTTTAGTTGCATAAGGCTTATTGTTTAATTTCCAAATCATGATAAAAATCTGGACTGACTGATGCATGAGTAATTTCTGTTTCTTTATACAGTTTCTCTTGATCATAGTTTTAATGTTTATGCATTTATTATTTGAAAGCACTAATAACATTGGTTTAATGAGATTTTCTTTATGACAAGCACTTAAGATTGGTGCCCTGATACTGCAATGATAAGGTCTTCTTAAGTGTTAGGTAAGATGCATGAATTTTTGTTAGCAACTCTGAGACATTGTGCCACATTCAGTGCGCCTTAGAGATACCCAGTTTATGAAACGGTCATAGCACATTATCCTACCCACACATAAATGAATACCTCTCAGGATCCTGATGTTGGTGCTTGGCACTGTCTCATTAAAGTTTGTAGCTAACGCTAGTTAATGCTATGTTAGTGATAAGTAATAAGAGTTGATAGTCTTGTATGACATAGAGCAGCTTTATGCTGTCAGTGTCATGCATCTTTATCAGGAATACATCATACAGACAATGGAAATTTTCCATATCCTTTAAAGTTTTGCATTCTGTATATTTGGTTGTTAGACAAATAGAGCAAGCTTTGCTGACTTCATTTTCATTCTTGGCAGCATGTTTTTATCATAAGGCAGATAGTCATTAATTTACAGAATCAACGCTGGGAACAGCTTTTGTGATCTCATATTAAATTTTCGCCTGAATCCGCCCCTTGGCAAAAATTACTCACATCGTTAAAAAATATTTAATTAGGCTGTAGTTTATACCCAGCTCACTGGGGAAATGTTGGAATTAATATGATTTGCATGAATTCTGTTTCTCTTTTTCTGTTAGAGATTAGTTTTGAATTCAGTTCAGAGGGTCGCTGACACTGCCAAGGACTCACAATTGTGAAGGTCAAACAGGTAGCAAATACTTCCCCTGGGTTGCTTCCCTGAAAAGACAGCTCAAAATTGCTTTTAATTATGGGTTACCTAAAAGGCCACTTTCTGTTTTTATTTTTCCACAATCTCTCAAATATTATGTGGCTGGAACTTCTAGGTAGATCACATCAGTTCAAATCTAAAACAGCATAAGTCGTGTTTTCACTTCTTTATCTTTTCTTTAAAATGTATAGCACATAAACCCCAAACAGAGTGCACACAAACAGGCATACATATGTGTACATCTGTGTTCAAAACATTACTTTTGGTGTCTGTTCCTCAGCTGCTATGGGGGGAGCCCAGAAAACCCTTTTTCCTAAGGTTTGTAGAAAAAAACACCAATATTTTGGAAGAAAAAATGTATCCCTTCATAGCAATGCATTCACTGGCTTAATTATTCTTCACAAGATAAGGTACAATGTTTAGTTATGCATTCTCTTGTTTATGATTTCAAGGGTTAGGAAAAACCCTGGGGATCCACGATCCTGTGCTTTTTAAAAAGAGAATTTAATGGAAACTTTAATTAATAATCTAATCAATCAATTAATCTCTGTTACATAAGTGTTGAAATCTCATTCTCCTTCACAGCTCTATCTGTGCAGGGAAAAATGACTGCCCACTTATCAGGATGATGGGGAACCATTATAGACACAAAGAAAAAGTGAAACTGTAATAGTTTTGTGAAGCTGACACAGATAATATGCTAAGAATGTACTCTTGGATTTGGGACAGATCACAATGTGCCAGTATGGTAAGCTGTTGTGCAGTTCATTTCAGAAGTTCATTTTTTCTTTAGGGTATAAGAATGTAAGACCAGTATATCTAGGAGTTAACCTGTTCGCTTTGTGGAAACCCTGGCGATTATGACATATTACTAGCCAAAAAATCCTGTTAAATAGTGAGCATCAGGTAGCGCTGACTTTTACCTTGAGTTTAGAAAATGTAAACCATCTGCTTTATGAAATATGTGCAGACCACACCATGCTGTTGACTAGTCAAATGTTAATAAATATTTATATATCAAGTGATTTATATAGGGCTTCTATCAGTACTGCAAAGGTGAGAGTCAGTTTGACCTTTATTCCTAGTATTGTGAGTCAATCCAAACTCTCTGGAGCCTGGAACCCTGCCAGAGGTGCCTGCAGTACTGATGGCAATTTAATTGATAACAATGCAGATGATTCTTTCTTGCACAAACTCATCTCCAAAGCAGACTGTGTATATGTGTCTGCATGTTTCCAAATGCTTTAAAAAATCCATTAAGAGATTCTTATGTGTAGGAAAGAGAATTAAATCATGGATAGAACTGCACAGGTGTTGTACAGCTTCTGTCACCAATCTTCTACTTTCTTTTGAAAAGTCGGTTCATGTGTAAAAACACTTAAAGGAGAATTTAGTGAAAAGTATTTTGCAGAGAAGTGTGAAACTGTAAACCAACTTCGAAAAAGGAAATAGAAAATTTGTATATCCTTAACAATGTATTTAATCTTTTGGGCTATATACCATGTGCTACAGCCAGTGCAATCTGTGTGTCTAAACTTCTATAAAGTCTGAAATGTGGGAATTTGATTACATTTTGAGTAGAGACTGTACACATAGGAAAATATGGTTTATGGCAATTTCTGGACTGCGAAAGTCTAATTAGATATTTACATCAAGATCTCATTTAGCTCCCTTTAGTTCTTTCCTACGGTAATAGAAAAGGCAAGAAACAAAATGTCATACTGAACTGTCATTGAACCTAATTCCCTTTCTCTTATATTCAGTGATTTACCATTTCTTTAAAGCAGTATATTTTTCCTTTTATCTTTGGCATATTCATTTTCCATCCTTTCCCAAGATGCAAATCCTGATGGCTTGAAATTACAGTCTTTTTGGCAAGGAAAGGCCACAGCTTTATTTGCAGCACAAATTGGTCCAAATATACTAGTATTAATTGTGAACAATATATACAAAAATAATAGCTCACATTGCCAGCAGGCAGACTTTCCAGTCAGTGATTATAATATTCTTTTCCAACTGAAGAGTTTTGAATATTCTTGCCTGTCAGTGAAAAACTGACCATTCCAGTCCACAAAAGTGGCACTGCTGTAAAGAAGACAACCCAGAATTTCTCACCCAAAATTGTAGTGACTGAAAAAATCAGTTATACTCATTTGTCTGCATCTTTATGCTATCCTTCTGCTCTTTTACCTTTTTCTCCCTTCTGTTCCTCATATAAGCATCATTATCCCTTGCAGTATCCAGGGACCATCAGTCCATAAATACACCATTCTGGCTGCATCTGATATAAAACACATGTATTATACACCCATTTATGATTTAAAGCAACTTACAATAAAGCGCTATCATCATGCTGAATAGAGGTTTAGGAAGTGCCAGTCAAGCATACAAGATGCCATGTTGTGATATGTTGTATGGATTCCAGCAGCAAGGCAGCACCACACAGTTTTCCAAGCAGATATTAAAAGCATGGCTACAGAACACCTGAGGTTTAAGACACTGTCACACCTAAAATATGACAAATCATTTGTAATGTCATTCTGTTCTTGTTTCTGCAGTTTGGATAAGAGACAGTTCCATGGATAACAGATACTACTGTAAACATGTTCAACTAGAGCTGTAGCTACACCTCAGGAAAAAGTTCTTGGAGTCACTATGGATGGTTCTCTGAAATTGTCAACTGAATGTGCAGAAGCAGCCCAAATGTTGAGTGTCATGAGAAAGGATATTGAGGATATCATGAGGATATAAAGTGCAATCAAGGCCTGACAATACTTCTTTGCCAAGGCATCCTTAAAGAGAAGTGTTGGGGAATTTCTTAATTACTGGTATATTAGGTACCTGGAGCCTTTCCCTTCAATGCGACTGATATATGACTGCATGGTGATGGCAAGCAAGACATACCAATTCTTGGGCATTCTCAGATCATAGCCTTAGCCATAAACATAACACCTGAATCCTGCCGATCACAAAAGCCTCTCTTTTTCTTTTTACCTTCTTCCTCTCTTTGTTTTATGTTCCTGTATCATACCCAAGGAATCAACTGCATTTTCAGAATGGGAGCAGTACAAGATAGACACTGGACCCTGATAGAGCCTGTGGGCTGGTAGAACTGCAGGACTGTTCAAAGTAACAAAAAGACCCTCACTGTGATTCGTGGTGTAAGACAGATGCTGGCATGCATTAGCAGGGAAGGATGAATAAAAATTAAAACAAGGGAACAATTTAATATAAAAAATATTTTAAAAATTAATATGAGAAAGGGAAAAGCATAAAAAGATATGCTTACTTGTTACAAATGCTTGAAAGTAGGGATCATGTTTTATGTATTTGACTCTACAGTGGAATCCCAACAGTGACTCAATCACAGCTGTTTTAAACACACAAACAACTTTTAATGGATGCATTTAGAGGACAAATTGTTTTCAAAACTAAGGTTAGCTGTCATATACCTCACAAGATAAAGATTGCTCAGAGTTTAAAACTAATACAGCTTTCCTGTTTAACTGGTTTTAAGTGAGTAGGTATTGTGAGTGATGCTGGAGGAAGAACTGAACTTCTTGTGTTGGCCTCATTATTGTGTTGCCATTCACTGTTGCTCCACCCCTGAAACACACCATTGAATAAGGAAGGAACTATTCTGCTCTAAATAGTGAGTTTCATTACTCAATTGAATGACAGAGAAATCATATGAGTAAATTTTCATAGTCACTTAAACCCATTAAAAAGGCTGCAATGTCTAGCTGTAAGTTCAGCTGAAAACGTGCTTGGTCACTTGCAGTAGATATAAGCACTCAGGAATCAGTAAAGTGTAAGCAGAACGTCCAGAAAGACAGTGGTACAAGGATCTTCAATTAACACGTATAGCTTAACACAATTATTGACAGTGGGAAGAATTCCACAGTGTGAAAAACTGCAACTATTTTCCTGAGGTAGGAAGGGTGTATTTTTCACTAAATATCTGAGTTACATGGCAAGGTGTAGCTAGCAAGCTGGTTAACAGACACCTGTATCTTTTGCTGTTCTTTCTTTATTGGGCTTATTGTCTGCATTGTATTTGTCATTCTCCCTCAGAAGCTCCACTTCCTTCATTTTTGCACTTCTCAGTGATCATACCTCTGATTTCTCCCTCTCTATCTCCCCTATTAGCCCTTAGTTTCCCTCTGTTCTGCTAACATTTCTCTGACTTCAGGCCCATTTTCACCATTTACGTCTCATCTCTGCCAAAAATTTCCATAGGCCTCTATAATTTTGAATCTCAGATTTTTTTCTTTTGCTTCTGTGAGTATTGTCATTCTTACTGACCCTTACAGTTGTATTTCAATCACCTCCTTTATATCTTGTCTATATCTCAGTCTAAGCAAAAGTGAACTTTTGGCCTACTGTTTTCTAACACGTATTAGGTGATGTAATGTTTAAGGTACAAAAAATATCACCGAGCTCTAAAGGTGTCTTTTGTCTTCAGAACTCGTGGCTCAGTGCAGTCTGTATGCATCTCTTCATGCTGCAGAATCTGCTCCCTCCTGTCTGCACTTCAGTAGAGCCAAATACTGCAAAAGTACATCTATAAATACATGTTAACGGCTCTTCTTTCTCTCTTACAACTTAAAATTCACTGCCATCCCATTATCCAGATTTACTATCAGGTTTTCATTTCCATGCCTTCCATAGCACCCTCTATACAAAACCATCCAAAATTTATCCATTCATCTGTATCCTTTTCTTAATGACTTGGTTACCTGCATTGCTGTAATCTTCCCCTGTTGATCCAACCTCAGTCTCATTTTTCGCTTCAGTCTGAGTAAACTGTGACAGTTATGCTTTTTTTTTTTTTTTACAAGCCTGTAAGGATTCCAACATTTCAATTTTTCTGACAACTCTGCTTCATTTCCCTCAGATTGTAATCTCTTAGATTGCCTCCATTTCCTTTACTGATTTTGGCTTTCTGGTGCTTCTCATGCTGCGTCCAGTTCTTGGCAGAAGCCTATACATCTCATTTGTTAACTCTAGCATATCTTGCTCTATTTTTTGAGACTGTTTCTCTCCTACATTAAAATACAAATGTTACCCATACTCTTGCACTCAAAAAATTCTGGTTTTTACTTGAATACTGGGAATTTGGTTTTTCTTACCTGGATTCAGTTATATCTTCAATACTAAGACTCCATTTTACTGTATCATTTATTGTATGGGCAGCATTGCATAAATTATTAATAAATAAATCTAAAATTTTAAGAGGAAATATTTGGAAAAAACATGCATGAAAAGAACATAGTAGTGTACTTCATCTATATACAATGTCATCCCACAAATTCTATATAAATTTTCCTTTTCTTGTTAAGGAAGAGAACCTACATAGGTGTGTGTATTGTCTAAACAACAGCTTTATCAAATCCACAGACCACATCTGAGAGGGTTTAGATGGGAAGTTTAGAAGTCTGTGACAGGGCAGTAATCTTCCAGTGCTATTTTTTAAGTCAAAGAAATAAACTGGGTTTCCTGTGAATGTGAGTGTTTAACAAACAAGGAAATGCTGAATGAAGCTAGAATATAAATCCTTTTCAATGGGTATGTTTATTTCAGTAAAATTTGACACAATCTCTAGTTTGGAGGGATGTGCAAGCAATATCTACTTGAACAAATTTTATGCAGCATGAGATGTGTTGTGGGTTAACCCTAAAGAACATGCATCTCCAAAGGTCTTCACAATATTTTGAGCATTTGTTCTTTTTTTTCTCTTAACACGCCTGAAATGGAAATTCATCTGTGAATGGTGTTTTTTATTCGTGTTTTCACAGAAGCACATTTGCATGCCCTAGAAAAGAATCAATATTATGAATGAGAACTCTCCCCAAAAGTCTTTAATTATATGTCTGCGTATCAATATGTAATACTTTATGTTTCCCCAGATTTCTTCTTCTTTTAGCTGACACAGGCAGACTTTGAAAGGAGTAAAATCAGCAATGTAACAATGAAATGCATACAAACTTGTTAAATGTGATGGTAAAATAAAAAGCTTCAGTCCGTATGATCAGTTAAAAAAAAAAAAAAAAAAAGATAGCCAGCAAACTGTCTATCGTGATGAAATTTGACAGTAGGGATTATGGCTTTGATGGACCAGAACAGCTAATAGAAGAAGCTGACATTTTTGAAACCCTGCTAATTAAGGGTTCCTTCCTTAATATTAAAATAAAGTCTTTGTCTGGGTTTTATGGTTGGAGAATCAGGTGTTTTCATTAATATATGCCAGTCAGTCTTAATAAGCTTGGAGGGCAGAGGAAGTTATTATTGAGTGACCTTCTACAAAATAAGCATGTTGCTAAGGGCTCTAACCCTGCCCTGTTCAGACTGATGAATCTCATTTCCAATGCAAAAGCTTCACAAGAAATCCAAGTATTCTCTGTGCAATCACAGAAAATAATCCTTGTGTCTCTTGTAATGTCCAGAATTGCCACTTACTATACTACTACTGTACAATGAATATTACAATACATATTATTTTTCTACCACAATTGTCTACATTTCTGAATTGCCAAGAATAGAAAAACTTATTGTCCAGACACTTGTATTGAAAAGTCAGCTCATTTTAATACTTCTCAAATAGTCATCTACCCTGTTCATGAATTATAATGCACAGAATACATCTGACAATACTAGCTTTGAAAAAGATATGTCTGTATTATTACATATTCATTTTCAAATAGATTTTGAACAGATTTTAAACCATTCATTGAAATTCATTGAAATGATAAATTCACAGTTGGATTTTGATTGACTCTTAATCTAATTTTAAATTTGATAAGTTTTCATCTTTTTTTTAGTAGTAATTTTGATTTGATGTAGATTTTTCAAGCTAGGTGAAAGGATGCGGTAAGTTACTTGGAGTCACCATATATTTGCTGATAGAAATTAGAAAATAGATACAGAAACAGATTAATTAAGTGAGGCATTGTAACTATCAAGGATGTGCCTCACCCCAACTCTGTGTGGACTGGGTCATTTCCAACACCCCGAGACTTTCTGCAGATATTTACTAATGCTTTGTTGTTTTTAGCTTTCTTTGCTTTTCTCTCACTAGGTCAAGTCAGTTCTCTAAATGGTCTGTGAGATACTGCACACATAATAGACTGGATAATGGATGAAATTTGAAGCAACACATCCAGTTTGCCGACACTCTGCTAATAAAATAACATGGCTGCCAAGTAGAAATGTCAGAGTTGGGAGAATATACATGCTCCCAGGTCATTGTGTGAATCTCTAAAAGTTGAGCATTTAATAGGAAGCAATCAACTGCATAATATTTGCAGATCTCCATTCTTTAACTGTCGGCACAGAAGATGGATCTACTGTTTTGTTATCCAACCCAAACCAAGCTATCACAATCTGTAGAGTACTTGATAAAACTTATTCCAAAAGTTTGGGATTCCAGGTTTGTTTCTTTCTTTGTTTAGTTGATGATTAGACTAAATCCTAAAATGGTTTCAGAACTCAAGCATTTCAACAGAAGCATATATACATTCTTAGATAATTTTTACTCTATATTGTTACATACATAAATGTACTGTAAACCAGTGAGACCGTTCAAACCAGAATGCTCAAAAAGACAGCACTAAGGCCCATGTATTTAATTTCTGTCTTGATATTTTCTTCCCAGGGTATTCTGATACATCATTACATGATTAAAATAAAATAAATAAAGTAAAATAAAATAAATAATGACCCACAAAGTCTATTGCATCATGAAGACCCACTATCCACTGCGATGTTTGAGTTACTTCTGAATGCCTAATAGATGTCGCATTTGAGTACAATTAGTCCAGTTATTCTACAGATGGCTTTGAATATGAAAGCCTCTCTGTATTCTGTTTCATTGAAGTCAAAGCCATCCATGCATCTTGGACTATCTATACCTCTACTTGATTTATGTATTTAAAGCTTGAGATTTTTGGCTACTTTACCCCTTGAGCATTTTTTCCCCAAACAAAAGTAACTTGATTTAGCTCCATATGTAACCTTGATACTATTCAATTTGGAAAAGTAGTAAGTGCAACATTTTTCTTAGAATATGTAGAACTGATCAAATTAAAATGCCCACAGTTTTGTGGGTGGGGATATTTGTTTTGTGGTGGATTTTTGTTTGGGTGTTTGGTTTGGTTTTTTGAGGGAAATTTGTGGCTGTGGCTGATGGAGGTTAAGGAGGTAACTGAAGTGTGATCAGTGATTTCAACTGGGTGTCCAGTGGACAGATATGAGCAATAGAGGGAAGACAGTCTATATAGAACTTATTAGCATCTCACTGGTAGCCGCAAAGCACAGGAACAAAACATTAGATCTACCCTAGGAATGCCTTTTTCAGGTATGATGTTGGCACACTGAATATACTGCTATCCTATAGCCATTTTTCTTCTTTTAGTATTTGAAGAAATGCAAACTAAAACATTTTCTTGCTGCATGCAATAGTTTAGAACTCCAACACTTACTGCTAAAAAGTCTGATTGAAAGCTGCTGATTTCTGATGATAAAACTTTTGTAGACATCAATGCATGTAAGGACTAACCCTCAGAGAGAAATATTCTATTCTCATTCTTGTTGGCATTGTGTTGCTAAATAGTATGACGAGAGCTTTCTTACAGTCTCAGCAGTATTTTATGCAGTACCTGTTGTGACCCACCTAAGAGCCATTATTAGTCTGCTCATTCACCAAAAAAGAGTAAAGCAGAAATGGTACCTTTATGCAGAAATCAATATTCATAAATAAAACAACAAAAGTCACTATACTCAAATACTGTAAATGCTATATTTTTTACTGTAAATGTAATTGAAACAAGGTCATTCATTTTGCTGCTGTAAAACAAATGGAGTACTAAGCTAGATTTACGCCTTCTTCAAGAATAATGGATTTTTGTGCAGAAGGAAAGAAATTTATTCCACAGCAGAAGCTAACAGGTGATTTCCACTTCCAAACATTGTGACTGTAGCTGAGGACAAGAGATATATTATGAGGAAAGGATGCTCCAGGATGTTTGCAAAAGGATCACTGACTGCTGATGATGGGCTAATAGTGTAGTAAGTCTGGTATCAAGTTTGAAATCTGCTACAATATCAGTGTGCCTTGACAAAGTGAAGTGTCAAATCGAGGGTCAATAAATCTTAGTGTTGATTGTCGTGGTGTGATGTTAATGTTGTGATTAGAAGGAGTGACATACAAGTTTTGTATGGCTCATCCTTAGTGAGGAGGATACGGGATACCCAGAGGACACCCCGATATGCTGAATAATCTGTCTTCATTCCATTAGTTATATAGATGTACAAATACTCACAGAACGGAATGTTTCAGAGCCAGGACAAATGTAAACCAGTTGGAAGGATTAAAATTATGCAATCCAGCATATATTCACAATACGCAGTGTTTAGGCTCTAGATCTGTGGGCAGATGGCTAACTTGGCATAGAAGAAATATCACAAAAGCAGCTGTAAAGACACCCAAAACTATCCACATGTCCCACTCCAGCAACACATTTGTGGAACCTGAAATAATCTGACTGTGGAAAATATTACTCTAAGTGATCAATATGACTAATCACTTTTAAGAGGAAGGCATTTATTTGGAGACAGTATCTGTCTGCATCATGTAAAACTCTTGCCTTTCTCTGCAGCTTCAGGCTTTGCTTTTCTGTGTGCTCCTATTTTCCTGTCTTCCTCACAGTTTACAAAACTGAAGCTAAATATCTTGGCAGCTATGTTTTGCTCTCACCTTTCAGCAGTTACATCTGAATGCAGTAGTATAAGGCTTTTCTATTTTTCAAACTTGGAGTGATCTCCAAATCTGAGTAGCAATAAATACAGATGGAATTTTCCAGAGAGACACAAAAAGAGACTAAAGGAAAGAGGGAGAATTTGAGATGGGAAGTACAGAAAACTTATGAATGCCTTGAGAAAGTGATGGGTTGGCTTGAAATGCAAGAATAATCATTTAAATGAAAGAGATTCTCAGAATATTTTCCACAATGTTTAAGGAAAAGTGAATGAGAAATCTCTCCTCTCTCCCAAAGAGACAGTAGAATCTTTTCTTGTGTTACTCAATTTTGTAAAATGCAAATATGTTTCAGTAAGTAGTTTGAGAAAGTTGTGAAATTTGATCTTTTAGCCAGTACCCCAATTCCATGCTATGTACCTGATCAATTAAATCCATTCTGACATGCTTTTAATGGCAGAAGTTATAGGAGTATCTAACTTAATTTAGAGGCTTCCTCCCACAACACCATGGTCTTACTCAGGATTTAGACTGCAAGTTTCTTAGAACCTTAGAAGGGCTCCCTTTCCAGCCTGGCACAGGGTCACAGATGCTTGTACAAAGACCTTTAATTCCTTCATTCTCAGGTTATATAGCATTACAAAGAACTGCCATGGGCAATCTCTGTACAAGATGAAGTGAAAATAAAACCAAAGGTATGAGAGAAAATGGGAGCTGAGTCGAGCAAAAGCAGGTGTCCAAAGATACCTGTTTAATACCCAGTGCTAGTGTTGGCTGCCTTGCATATCCTTGCTCCTGACAGACAAGGTGCCACTTAATATCAGCTGCAGAAGGCTACAAGCCCCCACCCTGTCCCAATAGGAAAACTCTCTAGCTGATAGCTTCCTAACATAAAGGTATTAAGGATTTCATATCCATGGCAAAATTTTCCAAAGAGCTGTCTCAGGCTGAGCATCCGGAATCAAAGGCTGCTTTTGAAAAGTTGACCCTGGCCTTCGGGGAGACACCGCAAAGACTTTTCTCATTTCCTGAAAGGGTAATTTGAATCTCATTCTGTAGTCCCACACTGGACTAAATTTGAAGTGCCTCCACTGATGTCAACAGTTTAATGAAAATTGCTGTGATTTCATGGATTTTTTTTTT
>VZRN01005907.1:4208921-4212130 GCA_013397935.1 Dasyornis broadbenti | reverse complement strand
TTTTTTTTTTTTTAATAACCTATGCTAAATGAGTTACATACTGTTGTGTTCATATATATGTGTGTACAGCATATGGAAGTCTTTTGTATTTTATCCGATTCAGTATTGAAGATAAGTTTTTCTTTCCCCTCTTTCTATTAGTATATACAAAACTTTATTCAGAAGGTTTTTCGGTTTCTGTGTCTGTCCTTGAGATACATGAACCAAAATTTAAAGTAAGATGGATTGGGGAAGACCATAGCACTTCTGCCCAAGCTGTTCAATATTCACAAGTCCTGTGATCTGTAAAAGTTATGAAGAGGGATCTATGGAACCCATTAGTCCAGAGGAAAACCAATTCTAATATTGATACCACATTACATTGTATTTCACTTTCTTCTTGGTGTACTATTTTGTAAATTGTAGCACAGTGTGGTGATTTTCATATTGTGTTTCATTTTTCATCTCTAATCTTTTTTTGCTGGGTGACATGGAGCTTAGTATCTAGAGAAACATGAAATAATGAGAAAAATAATAATTTAAATGCTTATTTAACTATCTGCAATTTGATATGTTAATCCTAATATAGAAATTCATTATGGCATAGATCTATCACTGCTCTTTCTATTACTGAGCTATTTGTAACTATATTTCACCTTAGAAAGTATTTAATTAATCACTCCCTAATCATTAAGGTGTTTGCAGTGTACTGTCCATTTCCACAACCTCAAAGTACTGTTTAATTCATTTGATCAAATGAGATTTACTGTAGCACTAACTTTGTTGCAATACTCGAGTTAGTATTGCTCAGTAAGGAAGAATAGCAAAGGCTACTGATATGTCTGTTGGAAAAGGCAAATTGTTCCTTCTTTCCCAGGAATCACATCCTCCAGAAAGATGTGATGATTCTGATTTAGAAAAGTCACCTGAACTTCAAAATAGTTTTGCTATTCACCAAACTGTGAAGTTACCATATATGAAGTGCCAATAGCTTAGATGTTTTTATAACATCCAGGATTTAATGGCATAACAGTGACTTCTTTAAAATATTAAGTCCTCTGACATTTTTGGGAATGGCTTTTGAAATAAAATATGCTGTAAAAGAAGAGGAAAAAAAATTGCTAACCCATTTTTCTGCTAAAGAATCTTCAGTTTCCTGTTGCTGTAAGCAGATACAGAGGTTCACACTCTATAGTCACTTCATTAGTAACAATCTGCAGCAATTCTTTGGAAGTCAGTGCAGTTAACCAGCTGTAAAACCAATGTTACTGAAATAAAATCCAGACCTACAGTTGCGATGCTTTCCACCATGTACCACACTCATTTCTTGTGCTTCTTTCAGATTCTCACTATTGTTCATAGTAAAACAATAGTGTCCCAGTTGCTGCAGAGTGGTTACCACTGGTAAATTCATGCTCTTTATAGTGGTGACCACTGTGATTGAAGAGTAGCAAATGCAGTCAGCACGCATGACTCGTCTTGCTGAGAGGCATGCATGGCGTGAGTATAGCTCAAGACCTTTTGGCAGCTAGCACAGTACCCATTCCTCTAGAGCATACTGCATGCATCCTGTACATATTCAGTTCAGTCAGAAAAGGCGTTTAGAAAAGGCGTTCTCCTACCAATCAGGGCAGTGTATGAAAATGATTCCGTCTCTCCGTGCCGCATGCATCATGATTAAGGATGTGCTGAAGCACCAATAATCAATCTCAGTTAACTGGAGAACGTTGCCACTTGCTGCTCTTAGTCATGGAAGATATTGTGCAAAGAAGCAGAAGCAATACAGTTTGGTTTTCATGGAGCTATTATTGTATATGAGGTACTGAGAGGTTGTACATTATGGCAAGAGCACAAGCTGCTCAACGCTGTTCATTTTGCTGTGTTTTTCTAAATGATTATGGAAGTAAAGTGTAAGCTGTGTGGATACACTGCTGGCTAGAGTACCTTGGGCTTTTCTCCCACTTTCTTCCACCCATCCAAGCAACTTGTAGAGGTGGCGTTGTCAAACATATTTTTGCCTCCTGGTGAAGTATTTTCTATTTGTGAAGATTAGTTTAAAGTGATCCAATGCATATCCTATAAAATTTACTTCTCTGTTAGTAGTAAGTGACAGATGGCAGCTGGCAACAGAACAGTTCAAAGGTGCAAGAGGTCATCCATATTAAACAAAACAACCAAACATTCATTTGCATCCCATTTACCTTGAGGAAAGTTCAGCACAGGTTTAATGTTAGACACATACTTAGGGCTGTAAGATCCTGAAAAGGCTGCTTGCCCAGCAGCAAATGGAAGCCTAAAACTCAGCGGGTGCTACTGAATTAGTTTCCAGTGAGAAAAAGAAATTAATTTGAAGGGTGAAAAAAATTTCCTAAGTGCACCACGTGACAAAGATTTTGTTACATTCAGAGCTGTAAACCTGAAGAGCAAATTGGCTAATGAGAAGACCCAACCTGTGCAATTATCTAGAATCTTCTGAAAGTCTAGTATTTCCTTTTAGAGTCTGTATTTTTAGGCTACAGGCTGAAATGAAGCACACTATTAAACTGCTGCTTCTGGGTAGTAGGTTATTCATGGTTTCTCTCTATTTTTGTCATCTGAGGTTGAGATTATTTTCTTAGGGATTTCTGTTGTTATTGTCACACTAGTCCATAGTATAACTAGGTCATCGCATCATTTTGAATGTTCTTGATTTCAGTTAAAGATTTGAATTAAGAATAAATTAGGTCATAGCTCTTCTTATAACCTTCTGCAGAGAAGGGAAATATAATGGCTTTCTTTTTGATCTTTCATGTTCACAGCACTGATGTAGTTAACCTGTCCATAACTTGACAACATACAGATTTATTTGCAATATCTTGTAACAATAATGAATTAATGAATAAGGATAATTTTATTCAGAAAAAAAAATCCTATTATTAGTTTATTTTAAATACCTAATAGAATGTGTGTAAAATTTATCTAAAATTCTGTTTGCATGGTCTAAGTAACAATGGTCATGAATCTTGCCATTCCTTCTTATGACATACTTGTACTAGATAGTATGCTGGAATTGCCCTTGCTTTCTTTCACCATTAGCTCCTCAGATGAGTCTCTTGCTTGTTTCCTGAAGACAAGGAAAGAGAGCCAAGTTCTGTGTCTGATAAATGTCCTGCCATATAAAGGCCATACTTTTCTGTGTTTCTTCTATTAGAGCAGTTTATTCCTGTGCATGTGCTTTCTCATTTCACTTC
>VZRN01005907.1:4118921-4203921 GCA_013397935.1 Dasyornis broadbenti | reverse complement strand
GTTAGTGTCAAGCTCTACATCTCAAAGCTCCTTATGGTTCCTTAAAAGCTGAAAGAATTTTAACTAGATTTCCTGTATCTTAATAACACGAAAGAATGTTTTTGAAGACTGCTGTTCATTGCACCATAATCTCTTTAACTGTGTTAAGACACTAAGATATTTTTTAAATAATAGTGTGTGTAATTTTGGAGGAAAAAGGATATCAATATGTGATTATTATGAAAATGAAGAGGCAACTACTAGGTATGGAATTTTGCAGAATCCTTGATGTGTTCAGTGTACCATTACTAAATGACTGAAATCTAAATAACATTTGGCATTATAATAGAAGAAAATAACTGACTAAGCTAGCCTAAGAAGCAGCGATACTGAACCATAATAAGAAGTGTTTTTTTCAAGCACCAGACTTTCTTCTCTGAAATTAGACTGAAGAAAATGGGGGTAGTTAAAGACATATACTTACTGGACAGTAAAGCACAAAAAAAAAGAGTGGGTTTAAGGATACAGTTTCAGTGGACAAATTTTTCAAAAATCATGGGTTATGTGAGTAGCTGTTTTCAGGACTGGCCCCTCAGTGGGTATGTTCTTTGACTGAAATTCCTGAAATCTTCAATTCATCTTAATATTAACAGTGAAGATTTTAAGGTCATTTGAAAGACCTGATGTAGAACCTATCTTGCAGACTCCTGTTGTGAGAAGAGAATCTCTGGACCATGAAGCCTGGATGGCTAATTTACTTTTTCTATACATCTACATGTGTCTTTTTGTTAGTTGTAATAGTTCTGCAGGCTTGGGATTATAATGGCAATACTATCCTCTTAATAAATTCAATGGAGCTACTGTTAAGTGCCCAACAAATGGAAAAGCAGGAGCAATAGAATAAGGAAAAAAAGTCTCTTTCTTTGGGCAAAACAGTTATTCGAGGGTTATAAGGAGTGCTGTATATTTCTCTGTGGTAAAGAAACATTTCCCTTTCTGTTTCTAAAACCATCTTATATCTCTAACATCAGTTAGCAACTGTAATACTGGTGTCAGGAATAACATATCCCAGCTGCATTTTAGAGTGAATTGAGCTGGGACAAGGGGTCCTTGGAGCTTACTGAATGGGTGAGAGCTTTTAAAGGGAGAAATCAATACTACAGCAGGATTTAGACAACTTAGCAAAATATATCAGACAGAACTTTGGTCAAAGAATAACTACAATAGCAAGTTAACCCATGGAGTCTCTAAAGTACAGTTTATAGCATTTCACTTAAACTCTCTGCTGAAAAGAAGAACATTAGTTACTCTAGCAGGGAACTAGAAGTACAGTAAAGGTTGCTATTCCGTTCCCTTAAAATGTCTCCTTCTCACAAGTGCTGTCCAAAATCTCTTTGGATATTATCTCTGTGCTTTTTCACAACATGTTAGACATGAGAAATTAAAGACTTGCTCTACTAAGCAAAATTGCTCAGATGTGAAGAAAGTTTACACTTTTTTCTGAGTTGCTACTTAGTAGAAAGAGTACTTTCCAGGTAGAAGGAGTAAGCAATACTAAAAAGACTAAAATACTTTCTTGGGACAAGTCTTGGTAGAGCTGACTACCTGTACTTTGGGTGGAAGAGATTAGCCACCTGAAAGGTGTGTCACTACACCTGTATTTTTTTCAGGTCTTAGGAGAACATACTTTTGGGTAATGGCTTTTCTTATGCTTGGATTGACATCAGACAAAAGGATAGCTGCCCATAGAGGCAGGACTAAAGCACAATTTTGGAGTCTTGGTAATACTCTTAGATTTCTAGATTTTCACTTTTAAAATCTCTTTTTCCTAGTGAAATGACAAAAGTAGTAAGAGCCTGTAAAAAAAGTAAATGTCCAATAAAATGATGCTGTTACCAGTCAAACACTAGAAGTAAAATGTAGAGGAGAGACATTCCTTTCCTACCCTGTTCATTTCAGTAAAATGTGAATTTTAAAAGCCCAGTTGGAAGTATTCAAACTATAGCATGCATAGCAATTAAATTGTTTCTTTGGGCAATTTCAAAACTGAGGAAATTAAAAACATGAAATTACATTGACATCTCACTGAACACTGAACTTCCTTGTAGTCCTGCCCTCAAACTGAGTTAGGCTGTGGGAAATTATATTTCTTATAAAGTTTTAATGCCCCATCCATCTTCAGTTAAGGTGTGAGAGTTCCGGATTCGCTCATTATGCATTCTCAGTGGCTATCCGCAGATGCATGCAGAAATGGAATCTTTCTTTTGAATATTTTCTCATTATTTATATAACGTATTCGTCATAGAATATAAGCAATCCACTTTGTGGCTGGAATTAGTACATTTACTGGAAGGTTGTGCGGTTTTGACTCTTGCTGAATCTTCACTTGTGCCTATATGCCAGGCACCCCCCCGCGACTGCAGCACCTGTTGACGCACTACACCAGTTTCAGTTTTGTTGGTTTCGGTATTCCCAGCAGCAGTGCTAAAGCAGCATGGATCTCTCCCCTGTTGCAAAACTCACCTCAAATCTGGGTAAATATCCAGAAGAATCAACTGGAGACAGCTATTATTGCTCAGAGTTGTCTGTGTCTATGAAAGGCACTCCTCTATGTGTTGTAATAGTCCTTTTAACAGGGAAAGGGATTATTGTAGGCACATGTAATACAAACAAAAAGAGCAGGATAGCGCCCAGAATCTTGGGGACATTCATCTCAATTTTTGGTTTACTTTTTTCTTTGATCACGCATTCAGACAAGAATGGTTTGTTAGAACTATGATTCTGGAGTTTGTTAAAGGCACCTGGGAGGTTATTGCCCTGCTTATGCACTATGACCTCTGCCACAGATTGATGCCACTAGAAGGAAGGGAAGAGAATGGGCACTGACACTTGTCAGTTGTAACATTCACGGCCAGGGTATCAATATAAGCCAAAATCAGTGGTGGTTTTACTAGTGGCAAAAGTGAACTGTGAACAGCAGCTGCTGAGAAGCAGACACACCACGCTTGGCAAACTTAGGCAAAAAGATGGCAGAGACATAGCAAGTAGACACGTTTGAAATCATCTCAGTGGGAATCTTCAGAGCTTTTTGTGTCAGAATCCCCTATCTGTAAAAGCAACAGGGAAGGCAAGCCCATGCCACACCAAAGGGAAATGAAGCTGCAGCCCTGCTCTGTGATAGCCCTAGTCCCGTCACAGGGATGATTGCCTCCCATGACAGCAAGGTTTCAAGTGCTGTCACAAGAGCTTCACTTCTCGTGAAGTCACAGTACATGAGAATCTGCTATACAACCTGTTGACCCTGTTGTCTTATTTGCTTCTGTTAAGCAAGGTTCTTTCCTAAACTCTGTGTCAGAATCTTCCATGAGGTCAAAGAACATTTTGATGAGCTGCTGTTCCCCCCACCTAGTGCACCATCTTCAGCTTCTTCCATTTGCGTTTTCATTTGCTTACCATTTCTTCTTGTCTGCAGCTTTAGTTGGACAGATACTGGAAACGTAGTTAGGAGAATCATTTACAGCAAATGCAAAAAGGCTATGGAATTATAATGTCAGGATGAACCTGAGCCCACAGCCACTGCATATGTTTTGTATCCATTCTTGTGCACCAGCAGAGATAGAGGTACAGCCAAGAGGGGAGTCATGTTAAAATGTCACTGTTCTGTGATCTACTCTAAGCTGCCCTGAGTTCTCATAAACAGGAATTTAAGGATATCCTAGGTGCAGCTTCCCATGTCATGTTCTGTCCTGAACGAAGCTCAGTCAGAACACCAGAGCTAGAGACTAGGGAATGTCACAGAGAGTGGGCATGGTGAGAAATTAAATACAGATATAAGTTATGACAGTGTAAATACCCTGTGAATTGCCAGTTAATTTGTCTAACAATTTTGTTCAGGTTGATTGAGGTATATTATTGCATGGTGTCTACAATATACAATAAATGTCTTTAAAAACTTACTATGAAAGTTAAAACTACAAACCAAACAACTGTCTTGTTTCTAACATTGTTCACTAGTAAAGCATTCATTTGGAAACACTGTGATGTGTGTTGTGATACCTATTAAATTCTGTAAACATGATGACAATAAGGAATGTCAAATATTTTTTGAAAACTCTTTGGTAATGTATTTCAAAAACAGCATGAAAGAGAATTCCCCCCCCCCCACTTTGACAGGTGAATTATTTACTGCCTAGTGTCATTTTCTGAATAGCTGAAGTTTTCTATCAATGAGATGAATTTAGAGTCAGGCAAGGGAAGCCATCTCACTAACCCTGCATCCAACCCCATTCCCAAGGCAGCTTGACTGTATCTACAGCACTTTCTGCTGTACTGCAAATGTCAAACAGAAGGTATAATGGATTTAATATTAGTGCCGGCCAAGGTGTTGAGGGAGCTGTTAATAATGTCACTCCAGTTATTGATCTGAAGCCTTTAGAAATCAAAGAAAAGTGAGAGATCCCCAACTGGGGAAAGGCACAACAGTGGCTGGTTTTTATTACCAATATATTTCTACATATATAGTGCTGACTTTCTGGAATTATGTGATCATCATTAATCTTTGAGAGATTTCTGGAATCATTATGTTGTAGAATAATATCAGGGTGACTTGTATGCATGCTAATGTTAAAACTTGCTTTCATTTCAGCCACAAGTAAGGTTTAAAAGGTATAATAGTGATGCCAACAATAGTAATACAAATCCTCAGCCGTAAGGATTTTTATTTATTCTGTAATCATATACTGGTGAGGTTGAGATGTCTTGATTTGACTCTTCTTAAGAACGTTGCCATTTTATCTGCCTGTTAACCTGGAATTTGTGTAACTGTGATTGCAAAAGGATAGATTTTTCCCAATTATAATAATCATGGCTCAGTTTCCTCTGTTTACCACTGTGCTAAATTTGACTCTAGGTTTACATTATTCTATGTTCCTCTGCCATAATGCTTTGTTCTAAAATAGAAATGGGTTTTCAGAATAAGTGCATCTTTTCTTCTTTCTGTCAAATTTTGAAATAATATGACATTCTATCCAAGGGCAACCTCTGCTATCTTTAGTCACAATTAACAAATGGAAGTCAAATGTAGAATTTGTTTTTAACGTGTCAAATAATCAGATAGTTCATTTCCATGTTTATACAAAGTAAATAGAGAAAAATCCTGCAGACAACTTGGAACACTTGCTTGCTGGATTGAAGATGAAATATGTCTCTACTACAACTAGGCTACAGAGTAGGTCCACTAGACAGAAATATACACACCTGAAGGTGCCTCAATACAGTGTATAAGTGTGTTTATATATGTGTAAATATTTATGTATATATAAGATGTACCTGGTAAGTTGTGAAATCACCTATTACAAGTGTATTTATTGTATTACAAAATTAGGCAAGTGTATTTAGTATACAATGAAATTCCAAATCAGTATAAACAGGAGAATAATCCACATTTGCTTTCATTTGATCCCCATGTACTGTGATAAACACATACTTTAACAGAATTGATTTTCGTTCAGAAATTCTGTTAACTGTTCCATAACTACAGGACGACCAACCAGTAGAATCTCTGTTGAGCTCTGGACAGACCAGTAGTTAGTGTGGTTTGTAAGTTCTTTGAGAACAGGCAAGAAGAAACTAAAAATAGGAGGATTAGAGACTGCATAGACCTTCTACTGCACTGCTTCCCTCCCTCAACAGAGAGAAACATAAGCAAAGTAGGCTGGAGAGTGTCTCCTTGCCTATATTGATTTCCCCAACTGCTTTTCTCAGATCTGTTTGATTTGGGCTCTGAGGTCAAGATTTTTGTTTCATTGATCATGTGTCTGTTGCAGTTGCAATGGAGTGTGTTCCTGTGTCAGCTGAAGGGTTGTAAGAAATAAGACTAACTTATCTTCCTGAATATCCCTAGTCTTGTGTGGGGTTGTTCTCAGTCATACAGCTGAGTTTGGAAAAATCAGAGAATTGTGTTTCCATCTTCTCACAATTACTTGTGATATTCAGTCTACATGTTCATTTAGAGTACATTCCATTAATTTGTGCATACCACCATAATGTTCATTTCATCCTTGCCTCATAAGTGCTTTGTTCTGAAATCTTTCATAGTCCTTATTTTGTGCTCTTCTTTCAGCTCTTTCAGTTTTGTCTCTTAGTTTCATGTGAATGCCACATTTTCCCAAACAAAAGAATAATTTTACTCTGTCACTATATTCACCTATGTAGCCTTAAATTACCTTGGTTTTTTCCTCCATCCTGTTGTTAAAAATTCAAATATCATTTACTCTTACCCCCACCACTCATTTTGTCTTTCCAGCCTCCTATTTCTTCCTTCTAAATATTGCTCTATGACATTATGTGTATTTCCAAAGTAATTACCATTCACCATATTCATTATATCTATTTTCTAACTGTAAGGATTTTTTTTTTCATATGACAGATTTGTTGATGGCCATTCTAAGTAAAATTGAGATCACAAATTTTATTTTTATTATTATTATTATTATTATATTAGCATTTATTTTGTGATCTACACATTTTGTTTCTCTTTTTGAATTTAGATTCGTAAAACCAGAAATTTTTATATTTAAATAAATAATTTTAAGATTTTTTTGTGTTTCTGTCAAATATAAAATGGCACTGCAGCCTTTACTTACCTAATCTATGTTGATATTAGCTTGTTTTTCAAATATTATACTTTTAATTGGAGCTGGATAGCCTGTTTCTTTTTAGAGTAGAGCAGAACAGTACCAATGCTTAATAATCTGAGATTCTAGCAGATCAGACTTGACTGCTTAAAGCTCTTGGCTTGTTGTAAGTCAGTTATGTTTAATTCATCATACTACAGACTAAAACCTTGTTCTTGTCAAAATTACACAATTCTATCTTCTTTATATACACAAAACAGCAGAGGCACAAAGGATGATATTAGTCGGTATCGATTCAGCTCTGTGGGGGGCAGAGATCACAAAAGGCAGAACTGGCCAAAAGGAATGTCTGCCTCCAGTGAACAATTTTACTCATGGTCACACTGGGAAAAGCCTGAAAATATTGCTTCTGTGTGAAAGGTTTGTTGCTTCCAGATCTTGAAGCTTTTCCCAGGCAGTTTGTCTCAGATACTCCTTGGTTTTCAGTTATGAATAGGATACGACTACTCTGAATAAGTTGTCTAACTTTATCACCTCTATTTGTTTAACACCAGGTAAAGTGGGTAAGTTGTCTCTCTGATTTTATTAGATTTTTGGTATTTTACCAGGGTAAATTGCTCAACTAGCTGCAGGGCAACTAAAAAATCCATTCCCTTGTTTGTTCCCTGAGTGCTCTGAGCCATGGAATCCTGATGTTTCAAGTCTCAATGGGTCACCCCTCCAGCAGCAGCAGGTCAGCTCTCAGAGAGCTCTGTATTCTGTGCCTGCACAGTGCCCAGCACAGTGGCAGGATAAGCCAGAGGCTCGACAGAGCCACCCGCAATGGTGATGGTGGTCATCATCTATGCCAGTCACAAAGATAAGGCTTTTTATAGTCAGGCTATTGCTCAGACCCATAAACTGCCTGTGGGAATGGTCCTGGAGAGCCTGACTCTGGCTACTCCCTTCCAGGACTGGATGCAACAGGTGATAATGTGGCAGGACTGAAACACAGTACTAATCTAGTTCAATGTAGGTGATTAGGATTAATTATTTCATTAACTATATCTTATCAAAGCACATTACCCTTAAATGTTTTGTAGAACATTGAATGAAAAGATATAGTTGTGCTATCATCAGTAACAGAGCTTCCTTTTTTCTTTTTTTTTTTTTCCTTCTGAGTGAATTTCATTCTGATGATAGGTGCCAGATGGAGACCGCCCTGGGGAATGAAATTGTTTGTTTATCCACAGAACACGTACAGCATGGACACCAGCAGTGTAGTCTTTCCCATGCTGTTGCATTGCTGTTCTCCAGCCTTGCTCTCCAATGACTTTTTATAGAGCTGGGAAGACAGTTCACAGTCCAGGCCCTGCCTAAACTCCAGGTGTTTTCCTGTGAATATATGCACTAGTGCCAATTAGCCTCCATTTTCACGAACTTTTTTGGCATGGGAAGTGTTGGTCCCCTATTCAGTCCAAATAAGACACCAAATGATAATACTAATTAACTGCTTACCTAAATCAAATTTTAATCAGTGACCTACGCACAAAAGATCAAAGGCTTTGGTTTTGGGTTCCTATTGTATTTCTCCCGAGGCATCCATTTCTTATAATAATGCTTTATGTCCTAGAAAGAACATTGAAATAATTCTAGTACTATTAAAAAAGACAAAACAAAAATTTGTAAAAGCAAGGTAAAATAATCTTTAATAAGATTTTTTGCAAAGACATGAGAAGTCTCATTCTTCTACTCTGCAGCTTCATTCTTCTTCAACCAAGAATAAACATTGTCAGAGATTTCAACCAGCAAAAGGAAAAAGAAAAAAAGTAGAAAATAGTATCTTAAATATTTTCATCAAATGTGCTTAAACCATGTATCCTGGAATCACAGTTTTAATGTGTTGATACATTTTTTAATTCTTCATAAAAACAATTGATTTTAGTTCAGGACTTGTGTTTGAAAGAGGCTGGCAAAAACCTAAGCTTTTTGTTCTTCTTTTACAGCTTATTTTGAAAGCGTCATAAACAAATTACTAAAGTGTCCAACAAGACAAATGTTCTTTAATCATCTAATGCACTCATTTATCCTCAGCCTTAACCTTAGTCCTAAATTAAGTCTCTTGCTAAAACATAACTTCACCTAAAAACAGTCATCAATCCTATGTGATTTTGATAAGCACATTTAAAAAACATAAACAATCAGACAGTTGTCAATCCAACTGAAGTTCTGTCCCATTTAAAAGTTATTCATTAGGATATGTTTCTAATGCACCTGCTGCTAATAAAATTTTAAAGTGGAATGAACAATGTTTTCAGGTTTCTGCTAGAGTTATAATTTTCTGCCATTCACTACGACTCGCTTAGAATAAAATCAGAATGCATATCAGAAAAATATCAACTTCAACTTAAAATGAGCAACTTCTAGCCTAATGGGATGCATTTTACTGAAAATATTAACATAAGTTATATTTTAATTTGCATTCCAGTTTCACAGTACACTAACAAAGTATGTGTCACACTTTTGTGTTAATTTTATTTGGTCGTTACCTTCATTATCTACTCAGGAATTGAGTGTGTATGGAAGTATTACACAGGAAAACATTAGTAACATGGACATAGGTTACACATTCAAAGCAAGGTATTTCGCAGAAGCTGTCATTTGACCTGAATAAGTAAATAAAGTGGCTGTGAGGGTATATGAAAGATATTGCTGGCTGATATTCACTGTATTTCAGAATTAATTAAGATTATCTTTTATTTAAGCAATATTTAGCTATAACCAGGGCTAACACAACATTTTATTTTATGTATTTTTACTACTGATCTCTTCAGGACTTGGAAAAATACTACTGTTGAGCTCTTTGGGATTCTTTCTCACTGGGGCTTTAAAATTCTAAAGAACAGATAAGAGCAAACAGCAAATAACTGGATTTAGAATAAACTCAGAAATTATCGCTAAGGCCCTTCCTCTGCCACAATTTGTCAAATCTGCTGATAGGAAACAAATTCTATTCATAAAGATTTTATTTTTTTGGGGCCCTCTTGTGATTTGGTAGCAATTCAATTATAGTTTTGTGAGATAGTGAGCCCGGAGAGGGAATCCAGACTGACAAGAAATATGACAGGACAGTTACAGAGTGTTTATGCAATTAAACTTTCACTGACAATACCTGCGGAATGATGAATGCGTGGGCGGAGGTATGTGTGCACAAGCAATGCCCCACAAGTATTGCACATTTTTCATTATTATACAACTGTTCAGATCTTTCAAGAATAGCCCGAAGAGAGGTGGAAAAGAGAGTGCTGTTCCACAGCATGTTAACCAAATGCTTTTTTTTTTTTCTTTTTCCAGTGGGTCTTGATATGCCAGGTGATAAAAGAACATCTATTTGAGAGAAATGTTGCAAGAAGATTAAGATTTAGCCTGAGTTTGACATATATTAATTTTGGATTCTTAAAGAGGTTTTATTCTTTTTCTATCTGCAACTTTATATCATTTCAAAATTGATAGATACTGCATAATTAAGCTGCAAGGTTATTCATTTTATGCATACAGGTGCAAAGGGCACTATAAAAGTAGAATTTTACTGATTGTAGATTAGAAGAGAAAGGAGAAACTTAAAAAGGTTTTGTAGAAAACCACAAAAGCTGACATAATAGATTCATTTAGTTGATCATAGACATACTGAAATACAGACTATTTTCCATGGAAATATAAAATCAGACAACTTATTTTAGAGGCTCTGAAAGAGTGTGTTGAGTTTTCCAGGCTGGAAGCTGCTTATTTGTAGTGGAGTTTTGATTTTGAAAACATGCTGTTAAAACATTTTGACCTGGACTACCTCTTTTCCAAGGAGTGTAAGTACAGCACTGAGTTAACTTCTGCAAACCTTATGTTCAAACACTTCTCTACCCTAAACAAAAAGAAAGTGGAGAAATAACAATGTGATTGCCTGACAGAGGAGCTGAGCAGGGCACTGGCTGTAGATTTTTGACTGCTGTGGAAATAGTACAACTGACACTAGAAGTATTAAATAAGGGCCCAGCAGGTACATTAGTATAAAGTGACTATTTAAATGTTATCTAGAAACCTGCTGACTTCTCAGAACTTTTCTTGACTTCACTGAAGTAAACGTTGTTGATTCAGGATTTGATTTCTACACACCTGAATTCAACTCACTAGAGTAAGAAAAAGCTGTTTCCTATTCATTCATGCTTGCCAAGTCTTTCAAATTTTGAAGTCTGCTTCAAAAAATGACACTCAAAATGAAAAGTTTGCTCGTTGCAGTCAACTATTTTGTGATTCTAAATTATGTGTGCTAGATTGCTAAAATGGAAAATATATTTTTATTTATTAATGCAAGCATTTATGTCATGAAGAGAAACACCTGAATGTTTACTCCTTTCTAGAGATGGTTGTTTCCTATCTTGTCGGTATCCGTGTCCAGCAAAATTTCCATTCATCTTCGTGATTTACGCACAGATGTCTCTTCTCTTTTTGAAGGAATGACAGTATTTACCTGACCCGCACACGCAGACAGAATATCACAGCTTTACTTAGTACTGAAAGCTATACAGCACTGAAAAAAAATCTGTTTTTCCAAGAGCTGTTTATAATACCCACTAAAATTTATAGCAAGAAAAAATTGTTTTCACATTACTTAGGTGTTAAAATTACATGGTGGTGTTCCTTTATTTTCAAAAAACCAAACCTAATCCTGTTAATTCAAAGTGAATAACAAACAGGACTAAGACTTTTTCCCAAGTTGTTACATTTATTCAACCTGCTTGTGTTTTGTTCTTCATCATAATTATTTCCAAGTCAAATCTGCACTGATTTCCTTGCGGACCCACATACCTCTGACTAACTTAAAGAATTGAGCTGGGATAATTCACACTATTCCTTGGGGGTCATGTTCTCTGTTTTTTTTCAAGGACATTTTTATTACAAAGCTGATGAAATTTGCATATTAATTCATTTCTTTCAATTTTTTAAGATTAAATGTTGTCAACATGTATCAGTGCAAGGCTCTGACAGTGCTGATGAAATGGGTCAGTCAAGCTTGAACATTTAGAGTAATGCAGCCATCTGCAACCCCCAAGCCCCTTGTGTAGTTTAGTGCTACCATTGCAACTTGATTAAAAAAAAAAGTTTTATTCAATGCAGGATATTAAAACATTATCAGTGAAATGATATGTGTTACTCCTGCCATTTGCAGGGAAAGTATATTTGACAACAAAATGGATCTAAGGATCTCCTTGCTGATTTAAAGTTAGTGCTTTGTCAATCTTAATTAAACTCCAGTAGGAAAAGTGTAGGGAAAGAAAGAGTTTCTGCTGTGCCCGAACATAGAATTTATTAAACTAGGCTTAATGTCCCCTCCTAGTCCCTATTTTTACTGTTTGAAAAGTAGTGTTATTTACAGGAAGGAATTGCCTATATTCTCATGTCTCAGCGGCCCTGGAAAGCACTTGAATTCTTCTGAAAATACCAAGACTTAATGGAATCAGAGAAATTAGAAATGGAAAAGAGCCATTAGGTCAACTTATCTATCCCCCTGCCAGAGCAGGAGAGTTCCCTACAGTATTGCAGTCTTACAGTTAATAGTCATAGATTTTGAGTCACCATTTCTCAACTACTTATGAAAGTATTTGCTGTGCAGGTTGCTTGGGTTCATTTTATCTTCACTGATGGGATTGATATCCTTGAATACTAATACGCTTATGTTTTAATGGTCTGTGATTCTAGATGCAATGTATATAGACACACAGTAATATCCTTGCCTCTCTGTAACATATATTGTGCATTTTTGTCTTCTGGCAGGTTTTATTAACCTGCATTTAGCCAGCATCATATTGAACAAGTAGTCCCTTTGATATCAATGAAAACAGTACACAATAGCCTTGATAATTAATTGGTATAACTAATCATAGCCATAGGTTTTAATGGTGTGGAGTCAGCTATGGGTTTGGCCAAAGACCTTTTGAAATCACCACATCTAATTATGAAGTTAGGGCACTTAAATCCACCCATAACACCAAAACAATGTGTTAACTCAAATGACAAGTTTCAGTTGTGAACTTATTTGTCTCCAATTACTGCTACAGCTTAATCAGTTGATGCATTTTAATAGAAACAGCTCCCAGTCATAGATGTCCTCATAATTGCTACTTTTGATAGCCCTAGCAAAGTACACTGGCTTTAATTGGAAAAAAAACCCAAAAAAAACCCCAAAAAACCCCTGATATCTTACCTTTTGGATGTAAAGACTGACTCCTACCTTAAGTATAAATACTAAGCCTAGCCAGAAACAACTTCTGGCACCCCGTAACTGTGGAAGAGAAAATGACTCAAATATTAGTTGACTTGTACGGCAGTTGCTATCCAGAAACTATGCTGGGTTTACTTTTAGGCAGTCACCTCTGCAGACTTTATGCTGTAATAGCAGACTGTATTTTCAAGTTCAAGCTTGCTTTAATGCATGACATACAGAAAGCTTGTGTTAATCATATCAGAGGCCATAGATAGACATTGCTTCAGATACAAAGATGAATCTAAGCTAGTATTATCTAGATTTCTGAGACCAAGCTCAAAAAGCTGAATTGGATTGAAAAGTGAAAATCAGACTTCACGCTGTAGTAGAGTCTGAAAACATCAGATATGAAATATTTAAACTGTGGAACACAATCTTCGACTTTGGGCTATAAAACTTTAATTTTGTGAGTAGGTATTTTTCCAATTGTTCGATATTTTTAATTCTACAAATCCATGTTTATTAGCTTTCACGGTTTAAACAGTGTTACTGAGTCTATTGAAAGTAAATGATACTGACTTCTGAGAAATATAGTTACTATGATTTATTTTCTATTTCTATGTTCAAGATAAAGACAAAAGAAAGAACGAATAAAAGGAATTGATTAGCCCAGCTCTCTCTTTTAATACTTGTAAAATCACCTAAGGTACTTTGTTGTTTATTCTTCTGTATGCCACAAGAAACAGATAAAATTGGTCTGGAATGCGATTTCTTTTGAACAACGATAATTTTAGGTTAAGTTGAGAGAAACTGTAGTGCCTTTGATTTCATGTATTCATATTTTTACAGTTATCAATGCTAATGACCAAATGAAATTTCCTCCCCTCTGTGATCTCCCCAGATATTTTTCAATAGCAGTTCTTAGTCCAAAATCCAAATCCTACAGAAGTTGAGAAGCCAAATCATGCTTCCATTATAGGCAATGCAAATTTCTCACTTCTGTAGTGAAGTTGTTCCAGTGTTATGCATAATGTTATACAAGTGCAGTGGGGGTGAGCATTGTCTTTAATTTCGTGACCTCCTACATAGACATGGTAAATTTTTCTTCTTTTCAGAGTTTTTTTAGACAGTAAGAACATGGTCTTAAGCAATCCACTAGATAAATTCATTGCAACATAGCAGTTTGGCACATTAAATACTATAGATAATTTAGTAAAGTTTTGTTAGTTTTTCACCTTTGGATTTTTAAACAATGAATGTTGTTAGCTTTGGTAAATCACAACAGCTTTGTTTTGGCAGTAGCTGCTGCAGACTCCTAAATCCAAGTTATTTTATCTAACAATGTTTTGATTAAATTTATTCCTCTCTATCTAACTTAATTTTTTTTATGTAATGCAGTTTTCAAGCCATGAAGGAAAGTAAATTTACTGTAAATCTGGACTCTTTTTTTGCTAGCAAAGAAATTCAGTATATGTTTTCTTCATAGTTCCCATTTGATATATATAACGTATCCCCCTTTTGAACTCTGAGATTTCTTTTCTCAGAAAAAAAATCAGAAGTTATGCTTGCCTCTACAGTCTACAGGCAGGTTCGTACCTATACACAAGGAAAACGCATTTTCTTAATCTTCTGTAATTGTCTCCTACCGATATCTGCTTGTAAATGTTCTTACACTGCACAGTATGTGTGCTGCAAATAAAGCAGTCAGGTTTTGACACCTTACGTTTGTAAAGTCTTTGTGATTACTGACTAACAGTGATCACACATCCCAAAAAATATTTTGCACACTCCATTTATTGTGCTCTGAGCCACATAGTTTCAAACATACATTATGTTTACTTTAAATTTTATGGAAGTAGGCATTATTGAAAGAAAATACCACCAGCTGGAGACCATGGATAATGTTAGATGTTACTGATCATGACATCTTTATGGGATAATTTGATACCAGAATGAAGTCTTCAAAATAATTTCTTCTCTACATATGTATAAGTGTAGAAATACCAACCTTTAAGCAGGCTGGGATCTGTGTGGTGCATATTCAGATATATCGGCCAGGAAAAGGAAAATGAGTGTTCAGTACTGAGGGAAACAAAAAGAGTCACAGAATTTAGCTGAAGGATAATGGTGGATGCGTTTGACCACCCAAAAATTTCACACCTTGACAAGATACCAACGAACACTTCTTGACTCTTGAAACACTTGTGTTTCTCAGCACATCGAAGTGATGGGTCTGTTTTCTACCTTGATATTATAAAAGGTGTTGGTTCAAAAATAGTTACAGTTGAGACTCTAATATAATTTTGGTCAATATCAGGGTGTAGGTAGAATTATTCAGATCATAAATCACCACTAGTCCAAGTAAGCTGGGATAGCCTGAATAAAAGAAAGAGCTGGATATAGCCCATATAGGGAAATTGTAATCCATAGATTCATTAGCCAGTGTTGCAAAACTGTAATCCATAAATTCATCATGAAACTCATTTAAGTAATGACAACTGAATAGCATCATATGTGAACTTACTAAGAGTAGTAATGACTCTAAATGGTGAAGTTCCTGAGGTTATTGTGAAAATCCAATCCTGATAAGAAATCATAAATCCATCACAGTAAAGACAACAAGAACATGTCAAGACCATGCAGTTAACTGTAAGGTGGGAATTCAGAGAACTAAGAGCAAGACTGAAAAGTAAATTGGGTTATGTGTGGGGAAAAAAAGAAAAAAAAAAAAAAGAAAGGCTATGGATTGGTAGTTAGAAATGAACCGCACAGTTTACTGAATTCGCGTGTAATAAAGACAATTTAATGTCCTTTCTATTAGTCTAAACTACAAGTGGCACTGAAGTTTTACAGTTGTTCACTGAGAAAAAACAACTGCACAAAACCCCTGAGACTTCAAAACAGAAGATATCCAAACAAACTGATACAATCATGAGGTATAGATGGTATAAAAACAAAAGAAAAAATATGAAGGAAAAGTGAAATGCCCAGGTTGATAAAAAATATACAATGTTCCAGTAAAATGGCAGGCAGAAACCTGCGGGGTAACACTGATTATCTAGGAGATAGACATTTTCCCAAACAACAGAAATGTTGTGGAAAACAGTACTAAAATTACTTTTAAAAATTATGTGTTTATATGTGCTATTTCAATTAACACATACATGACATAATAAAACAAGTATGAAATGGCTTTAGACATGAATTGCAGAAATGTTTGGAGGTATAGGAATATTTCTTTCTGAGGAAAGATGAAAATGACTGGAATCTTTTTCCTTATAAAACCCTAGGTATATTTTTATGAGGGGACAAATCCAGTTGGTAAAACTCATATGGAAGATCAGGAAAACTGGTAAAAGGAAGCATGTTTGTCAAGTGCTGTGGATGTGTGGAACTCATTGCTACTAACTAACCCTGCAGTCAAGAGCTGATCAGACTTTTAAAATATGTGGGCTTTTATATGTGACGACAGCATTCCCTTTTATTTTCGGCTACAATATTTATACAGAGAAGTGTATTGTGCTTCAAGTCAATTTGGTAAAAGTTGGTCATTTAGGAAGAAAGGCCTTCTATATGCACATTATCTATGGGGCACAACCGGTCTTCTGATACTTCTTCCAGAGACATTTGTTGTTATCTATAATCAGACAAAAATTGTTGCAAAAGTCCTTTAGTAACAAGGATGCATACTCTCCTTAATTGTTAATTAAATATACATTAGACCAATATAAAGTTAGTCTTGTTTGATTATGGTTGAGCTTCTATAAAACCATAATACTGCATAATAGAGCTCAAAAGCTTCTGCAAGCTGATCACTCCACACAATTAGGTCTTCTCTGAAGAACCTCCTGCTTGCTTTCTTCAGACGAAAACTAGTAGACCTTGGAAAATGGTGGTTCTTAAATAATCAACATCAGACTCAGGATGCCTGATGCACTGAAAAAGGCTGGGGTCTAGCACAGAACATAGATATTACAGCAGATTTTTCTCCCATATCTTAGCAGTGTTAACCACTTTTGGAAGTCATCTAACTGGAATACCAAGCTCCAGAGGCACTCAAACCAATGTCCATTCTGTGTCTCTGATGAGGAGAGGTTGCCTGCAGCAGGAGAAATACCTTGTACACAGCAGCTGTGTCTTATCCTGCAGTACCTCTGCAAATACATTGTTTCTATGAATCGGTGTACTAAAGTGGCAGCATTCTTGTGCATTTGTTTATGCATACAGAGATATGCATTGTGAGTGCCAAACAGACAAACCCAAAGAAATTACTGTACTTACCTCCAAGTTTCAAGGCTACAATTATGATTTGGGAGTTTCCTTGTGGCTTTGCAGTTACAAAATCGGTGGTAAAAGACTACAAAATCACATCTGTATTCCAAAACAGAGATGAGTATAAATATAAAGACTAAGAAAATCAAGTGGGTTTTGAGGAATAAAAAGGGTGAGGAAGTGGGCAGCAGAGAGAGGGATTGAACATGAAAGCAGCACAGTTATTCACCTGTTCTGAGTTTGCACTCATACACTCCAGATAATGGGGAGAGGGTGGAAGGAGAAATTGCTTAAAGTCATTAAGCCAGAAAGACTAACTTACCATAAATCTTACTAAGTTTATGCTACCCCTGATACAAACTTCACTCTAACTTGTTTTCTCTGGGGAAGGCTCACAGCTGGGGTTTGTTTATTTTTCTTTCCATTTTGGGGTGGCTTTTTTGAGCAATAATAGTCTTTGTAAGATGGCTGCAGTGTCAGCATTTATCTTGAAACTCTTGGATATTAGTTTTGACTGCAGTCACCTTTCTGACAAGTGTTATTGCGACTGTGTTTTATATCCCTGTTCAGGATGATTTCTAATGATAATGCTCTGTCTACCTCACTGCTTCACACTAAATTATAGATGCCACTATGACAGGACAAACTATATCCAAGTGCTAAACTCTACTCCCTTTGTGTGATGTCAGTGCCTTCACTACTTTGTGTCTAGAATTAAAATTAGGAGAGGAAGATATGCAAAACATTTCTGCTTAAAAATAATGTTCTGTCAGTTATTAAACAAGTGATATTTCATTTAATCAGCTCAAGGGGATTTTTTTAAATGAAAAGGCAGAGAGTATGATTTTATTAACACATTCCTGCCCTAGAGTCCTACTGTAATAATTCTTCACTTGACTAAATTAAAAAGTTATAATTCAGTCCTTCCACAACAAAGACTTATGGATAGTTAAATTTCATAGTTTTTCTATTTTGAGTTGTACATGGAATAAAGGGAAGGAAGGCATCATGTATCCAGAAAAGTAAATATTACATTATGAGTACAAACAAACCAGACTTTTAGTGAAGACCATTATATTATCCAATTTTAACTTGTTCAGACACCTTCAACATTAAAATCATGCTATTTGTGCTATCTTTGTGCATATGTGCTTACTAAAACAAAAGCTTTTATCAGGTTGAGAATTTTTTTCAGCCTTGAAAATGTGAATTAAGGCAGACTAACGCTACTAGTCTTAGCAGCCTGAGAGTTATTACATTTCTTGTGCTGACTATAATACAAATAGTGCTCTGTAAACCATTTTGACCAAATATTTTTAATTAAATAGTCAATGGAAACTTATAAGGAGGATATCTAAAAGCCATTTGAATGCACACGTTTATCTGCTCTAATATGTACATATGTGCATTCATACAAATCTGTGTGCAGAAGCAGATAAATAACAGGGTTATCCCTAGTGACTCCATAGTTAAGGCTGTGCTCAAATTGGGGAGTGTACTTCAAATCTTGTTTTAGGTAGGATAAATAAATATTTCTGTGTATATGACAATACACATAAGACTTTTTTCTCTTTCTTCTTATACATTTCTAAGAAAATATGGTTCTATAATCATCTGTAAAATTTCAGAGGGTGATATTGAATATTAAACCAAAACCAAGGAATTTTTAAAATATTTTTTAACAGTAAAAGTGTACACAATTCTCACAGTGGATCCTTGTAACACTCTGTAGGCCCATTTTTTAAAATGAGAGAATAAATGTGTTCACTTTCATCTTGCATATCTCAAATTTAAGACAACTGACTAAATCCTGGTGTTGTTTATGGACCTAAATTTTAAGTAACTGAAAACTTTGGTATATTCTGCATTTGTTCCCATGAAAACTTAAAGTAGAATTTAATCATATTGCTTTAAAAATAGACCAGATATAACTACTGAAAAAGGTTAAAAATGTTCTATCTGTTATCACTTCAGTTTGAAAATTGTAAAATAAATGATAAATCAGGCAAGTGAAAGCAAAGGGTAGGTAGCTAAATATTGTAAATAGACAGCTAGACCAAGTTATTTATAAATTCCTTCTCAGAGGATTACTTCATTTATCTTTTGAAAGAGACTTTCTCATTGCAAGAGGTATTTCACTAAAAAATTAATTGTTTATTAAGAATTAATTAAATAGGTTAACATGGGACTATCTGATCAGGGAATATCAGTCTCAGTACTTTGAACTTGCAGGTGCTGCAGTGGCTGTAGTTAAGACATTATATTGGAGCTTTCCTTCATTGCAAAGGGTTGTGTCAGGAAAATCTTTAATATAAAAATAAAAAGCAGTTCATGCATAAAGCATGACGCCCTGAAGCATATTAGATCTGTTTATCTCTCTGTTTAAAACGAACGGTACCTGGTATAGTTTACATAACAAGGCAGGGATCAGTTTGATAAAGCATTTATATCACCTTGGGAACACACTGGCTCATTTCCTCAACACCTTTCTGCATGACTTGTTCACCAGCAAGTAAAATAGCAAACAAAGTTTTAACAGGTCAAGAGCAGAGGACCTGCTTGTGTAAAAGACATTTCAGTTTGCCCTCTGACAAATAGCTCATATTTCAAGTCCAGGTCTCTGCAGCCAATCATTGAATGATAATTATTGATTACATTTTTATGGACAAATCCTTAATTGCATTTAATAATTTGCAGCCTTAAAGATTTTTTTTTTTTTTTTTTTTTTTTTTTTAAAAANTTTTTCTGCCGCTTCTGTGATCTCTCAAACTTAGCCTTTAAAATTTTTTTTTTTTTTTTTTTTTTTTAAAGACAAGTGAAAGCTTAGTGCTTATGTGGTGAACATAAAATTATCTGGGGGAACCAAATAAAGAACCAAGATGGACTGTTGCCCCCAGATGCAGTGACAAAGCTCTAGTGACCTCATTAGAAACAGGATTTCACCTCACAACATTAACATTTTTGGCAAATACTACAGTATAAATCTGTGAGTTAACATTTGAAAACACTTTTTTAAACAAATGGATTTCAATTTAGTTTGCAATTAAAATCTGTTGTTAGACTAACAGATTTTTTTTGTCACTCTTCCATTTTGTTTAATGTAATCCAGGATATGAGTCACATTTGCTTGTTGTTTCTATATGTGGAGCAAATACTGTAGCTGCTGTTTCTGTCATAGCACATCTGCTCTGCTGAAAACTGCAAAATGATAGATAAACACATGGTCAGGAAAAGAAATAGATGAATAACATTTTGTATTATTTTTTTTCTGTGAACAGTAATCATCACTAAATTTCTTTGCAGTTCAAAGGCTATTTTTGTTAAGCGCACATACATGGAGCTTCCATGCAAGCTATTGTAATTTCTTCATATTTTTAAGTACCCAAAAATATGTTTTCACCCAACTGGCACTTTCTGAACTGCATGGTAAAAGCAATACTCTGTCCTTCAGCTGTCCCATAATGAAGGAAAAAAATTGCTCAGTGAAGAGAAGAACTATTATATTTTTCCTTTTTCAGAAAGTTCAGCAGTGGAATACATCTTCCTTAGGGTATAATTAATAACAATTTGCAATGCTTTTATTCACAGATGCAATTCAGAGTATTTGTTCTCTGTATATAATGCAACAAAAATAAGCTGATATCACTTACAGGATATGTATCTAGCATCCCAGTGGACATAAATCAATGATTGAGCCATAGGTAAATAGATTAGGCATGGCAATAGGAAGGGAAAAGAAGCTGAAAAGAGAATCCACAGAAATAATTTTGTAAATCTTGTCTTACATTTTCATCAGAAACTAAACAAAATAATCTGACAAGGACAGAAATTAAGTCAACTGGCAAATTCTTGCATTTGCTTTTATCAAATAATGTATTACAGCACATGACACTAAAAATAATAATGTGTTGTCTAAGGACAGCATAGTAATACTATGCCTTTTGTTTGGACTTATCCAACCCCAACAACTTTCATGGTAGTTCCCGCATTTGCTCGATGCTATTCAATCACACAGGCCGGTGCACCATCCAGTCCTTCCTCCCCACAAGCCGTACTTCCCTTCCAGGCACAGGAAACCCAGGAAAGATGCTCAAATGGCAGCTCAGTTGTCTGTACAAAAGCAGTGCCCACGTCGTTATGTGCTGTAGTGAAGTTGTTATGGACAAAGTCTGGGGAATACGCACCTTTCACATGCGTAGAGGGGGGTGTGTTTGGGCAGCTCTTGGCACTCCCAGGTACTCTAGCAGAATCCAGGATTCTGTATATAGATTGCAGTTAGCAAGAGGCTTATCCTATACACCTGGTTTGGTTTTTTTTCCCTGTTTGTAAGAGTGTATGTGGCTACTGACTTCTAGTGGCTGGCCCGCAGATGACATCAGTCCTGGAACTGCTGCCCCTGTCAGGGATTCTCCTATGGCTCAAGTGTCAAGGGATGTACGTGGCTCTGGACCAAAAAGACCTGGCCGTCTCCTCTAACACAATCCTCTACTAATCCATGGATATGCTTGAGGGTTGTCAGTGAGACAGGCAAATTATACAAACAGCCTAAGATTAGCCTGAAAATGGCAGAGTGAAACTATGTGCAATGCATGCTGCAATTATGTGATACAAAGCACACGGGGGAAGGGCTGGAATCTCTACTTTGTTTCTTATGCTTCTCGTCTCACTTGTCCCCCTCTGCCTCTGTGCCTTAGGAGAATACAATATATTCCTCAAACACCTGCCCCAGTTGCCATGCTGCATGTCATTAGGGTTTCTGCCCTGGTTTAGGCTTCTGTCGTTTTTTGTTATCCCTGTATGACCTAAATTTTCTTGTGCTCAATCCAAAGATCTTTGGCATTATGGAAGCTTTGTGAAAAAAGGCCCATCATCATTAATACAATTCAGCATAAACATAAAGAGTTGTATCATGAAATATGTCTCTAAAGGAACTTTTAAAGACAGATTAGTTTATTATAATTACATTATCAGGAATCTATTTCTTTACACCAGGTAAGGGGACTACAGTGGCAAAGAAATATAATGTGTGCCTCAAGTCATAACTCCTAAGTTCTTTTTAATGTCCTAAATAAGTGACCTAATTTTCAGAAATAGTGAGAACCAGTTTGTCTCTCGCGTGATTTCCATACCAGCTTCCAAATGCAATTTTAAAGCTGACTTGCAGGATCAGGTCCTGCTTTTGTCAAGTGAGGTGAATTAAGGAAGCTGTGTATTCCTCTGAATTGCTCAGCTGTGAACTGTCAGAGTCAAATAAAACTGGGCAAGATAGAATAGGATTTCTGCACAAAAAAAAAAAAAAAATAAACCTGTGCCAGTGAAATTTAGATCAGTAGAATACAGTTTGCCATATTAGAATTCAGTCATGAATCAGCTCCAGAAATACTGCTCTAACAAAGGAAAAACCACATACTGTTCATAACAATAAGTGGTTAGGGCTTCACTTTTACACTTCACTGAAAGAACTGGTCTTCTAATTAAACAATTGTTCACAGAAATCACATTCCAAGAGCTGAAGGAAAAGAAGTGGAAAACTCATGATTGATCCTTTTTATATTTTAGTACTATGAACTGAAATATCATTTATCACAAAATTAGCTTTTCCTTGAGTTGAGCCTGCTGTTTATAGTAAGAGAAATGTACATTTTAACATAAAGCTATGAATTCAGTTTTAACTTCTTCTGATGTCAAAAGACCCTTCATATTCAACAGATGAACCTTCTTAAATATCTAGCTCCCCCTTCAGCCCCTTACTTTACTTAGAGAGCTGGTTATGGTGCCTGCAGTTGTGCCATTGGATCCAGGACTTCAGAGCTCTCATGATTCATATGTGCTAATTCTAACTTTTTAGTACTTGGCCACAAAACTGACTCAATAGCTATAAAATCAAATCAAGCACAAAGAAAATGAAAATGTGGATCTTATGTTTTATTTATCTGCACAGTTTTCAAGTTTACTTATTTCGTTCCCAGTTTGCTCAGCAGCTCTGTTCTGCAGGAATCCTGCTTGCTTTTAGTTTTTGTAGCTACATCATATGGGCTGAATTTACTGGTGTTTTTCATGAAAGGAAGAGAGAGTGGTTGACATTCTTTGCATAAGGATGTGCTGAGGTTATTCACTGAAAGCTTATATCTACTGCCTTTCTGATACCATGGTTTTTCGCCCTAGACAGTAGACCAACAGTTAATTTTTCTCTTCAGAATATTTTAGTGCTGTTTAACTGCTTGCTACTGTAAATAGTTCTTGTGTTGACTAACTGTTGCATTTAATTGTCACTTTTGTCAAATGAGAATTGCATTCTGGCACCGACGTTGTAGCCTGGTAAATCCCAACACTGGATGCATGTAGACTTCAGGGAGGAGCATTCTTTATGTTGTTCTGAGGCAGGACATAAGAAGAATAATAGTGTCTAGGTTTGGTATGTGGCTTGTCCTAAATGTCTCAAAATAGAAGGTGAGAGCAAGCTCCACTTCTAAAGCTCTCTTATAGTAACAGTCCATTACAATTCTTCTTTAACTTAGCACATTATTCAGCTGCTCATTAAAGTCAGATCATTTAGGCAAGGTTACACTTCCTCTGAGAAGAGGGAGCTGTATTTCCATATTCACAAAGGGCTGCAGCTTCTCTGTGGCTCCTCAAGTCTGGGATCCTCCTTTGAAGTCTGGGATCCTCCTTTGAAGTCTGGGATCCTCCTTTGAAGTCTGGGACAGGAAGTGAAAATGTTACCTCAGGAACATGGATGATGCCAGTGTAACAGCGAGAGTGAGGGATCACTGACAAAGCTAAAACCTCTTAATTTTCCTTGATATATACATGGCTAAGCATATCTTACCTCGTAAGTCACTTATGCAGGTGTGTAGGGGTTGTGCAGCCATTTTGACATTGTGTTATACGAGTAAAAAGATCAATGTATTCAGACTCTTGGTCACTTATTAATGTTGTGATGTTTATGACAAAAATGTCTAACATGTGAAGTCTCTTTTGGGAGACCCCCATGGGCAGGGTAGTCCAAGAATGTTTGCTGTGTCTCTTCAATATCTGCGTAGGCATCAGTATGCTCGTCATGGAAGGTCCTATATAAATTAATCAGCAATACTGCTAATGTCAGTTTTCATGAGCACATCTCTATGTTGTATAAATATCAGCTGATCCATTTGCATGAGTCAGCTATCTTCTAACAAGTAACTGTGATTCACGATGTTGCTTCAGAAGTTAGTCATTGTCTCATGGCTGCCAGAGTTCCATAAAGTGGACCTTCCTTGAGAACGTTCAGGGAGTGCAGCTGGATGTGACACTTAGGGCACTCAAGGCATAGCTAGCGAAGGAAAAACAAATGAACATTGCTTACATATTCAGCATTACCTTTAGGAGGTCTACAGAGATTTTGGTCTCTGTTTACACTAATCTTACGTTAGTGACTGCCATATTACATTAGCAAATTTAATCTTTGTTAATGTGATAGAAAGTTGCTAATACAATGAGACTCATTATATTAACAACTTTTGCATCATGTTAGCAAAAGCAAAATTTGCTAACAGAATGCAAAAATTACCAATATGATGAGGTAATCATTATCATTATTCTAACATCTGATCATATTAAGCAGCTACTAACATTTTGTATATGAAATCACTATTTGCATTGTGCTGGGATTTTCTAGGATGCCTAAGTAGGAAAAAAACAAATATGTTTTTACAAAATCTTTTTAGAAACAGGGGTTTCCTTTTGTATTTTGATATAAATGTCAATTAATCAAAGTAATTCTGAAATTAAATTTCTTGACCTAGAAAACCCTTTTTCCATAGAACAAGGAATTTAATAGTCTATGTTGTGACTAAGGCAGTAAGAGAGTACAAAGAGAGTGTGGATCACTGTTAGTTTTATATCACCTTTTGGTTTTGAAAAGTAATTTCACATTATAAGTCATATTTTACAGTATATAAGAATTTATGTAATAATTCATTAAAAATTGTTAATTCACTGTTACGATTTCTATTTTTTGTAGCAAGACATACATGTATTGTAGAATATATTTGCACATAAGATTCATGGTCTTCCTCAATTACCTCATAATTGTTCATTTAAAATGTACCAGGATTAAATTAAAATTCTTATAATAATATTTTTAATATACAGAGTATAATCTGACTGCAAAACTGAATGCAATATGTAAAATGCTACGTCTTTACTGTAATTTCTTGGTAAACAGTCTTATAATTATTGTCTACAAAGTCTTAATTCTTATACAAGCTATGTGATAACAACCTTTTATCTTTAAAGATCATCTGTAGTGATTAAAGAAATCAATTTAAGCATAGATTCTTCATAAACAATCCCATAATGGCAATGGGCAAGCTTTGCACGCTGCTTTTTCCCTTGTAAGTGGTAGAGTGGGGAAAAATCTAGAGAACGTGTTGAGTATATAAAGTATATGCAGCAAAGAGAGACATCTTAGGCCAGCTGGAGCATGGAACTTCTCGGTTCTGAAGAGATCATCATAGAATCATAGAATGGTTTGGGTTGGAAGTGACCTTAAAAACCATCTAGCTGCAATCCCACTGCCAAGGACAGGCATACCTTTGACTAGACCAAGTTGCTCATAGCCCCATTCAACCTGGCCTGACATACTTTCAGGAATGGGTCATCCACAACTTCTCTGGGCAACCTGTTCCTCACCATTTTCATAATAAAGAATTTCTTCCTTATATCTAATCTAAACATATTCTTTTACAGTTTGAAGCCATTGACCTTGTCCTGGCACTACATGCCCTTGCACAAAATCTCTCTCCAGCCTTCTTGTAGGTTCCATTCAGGCGCTGGGAGGCCACAATTAGGTCACCCCAAAGCCTTCTCTTTTCCAGGCTGAATAATCCCAAATCTCTTAGCTTTTCTTCACAGGAGAGATGCTCCATCCCTCTGATCATCTTGGTGGCCTCCTCTGGACTCACTCCAGCAGGTCCATGTCCTTCCTGAGGACCCCAGAGCTGGCTGCAGCACTGCAGCTGGGGTTTCACCAGAGCAGAGCAGAGGGGCAGAGTCCCCTCCCTCTCCCTGCTATGTTGTTAACCAGCCTGTGTTGATATCTGGGATTGCCCCAACCCAGGTGCAGCACCTTGCACTTGGTCTTGTTAAAACTCATGAAATTCCTTGAGCCTGTCTAGATCTCTCTGGATGGCATCTCATCCTTCTTGTGTGTCACCCTGGTGTCAACAGCAAATTTGCTGAGAGGGACCTCCCTTCATGTATGTCATTAATGAAGATGTTAAATAACACTGGTCCTAATATGGACCCATGAGGGACATCAGTTGTCACTGATGTCCACTGGGATTCTGAGCCATTGACCACCAATTCCGTGTCCACCTAACAGTCCACTCATAGAATCCATGTCTCTCCAATTTAGGGAGAACTGGGTTAGGAGGGAGCCTGTCAAAGGTTTTACAGAAGTCCAGATAAATGACACCTGTAGCCCTTTCCCTGTCCACTGATGGAGTCACTCCATCATAGAAGGCCACAAGGTTGGTCAGGCAGAACTTGCCCTGGGTGAAGCCATGCTCATTGTCTTGAACCACCTCCCTGTCCTCTGTGTGCCTTAGCAGTTTCTAGAAGGATCTGCTCCATGACCTTTCCAGGCACAGAGGTGAGGCCGAAACAGTGATAGTTCCAGAGTCCTCCTTTCTACCCCTTTTAAAGATGGGTACAGTATTTCCCTTTTCTCAGTTGCCTGGGACTTCACCTGACTGCCATGACTTTTCCAATCTCATGGAGAGTGGCTTGGCAACTACATCAGCCAATTCCCTCAGGATGGTGAAATGCATTTCATTGTGTCCAATAAATTTATGAATGTTCAAGGTCATGAACCTGATCTTTACTTACAGTGAGAGGGACTGTGCTTCCCCAGTCTCCATCCTGCTTTCCATCCACTCAAGAACTGTGAGAAGTGAGGTTGCCTTTGAAGAGAGAAAAAAAAAGTTGTTGAGTACCTCAGCCTTCTCCTCATCTGTTGTTACCAGTTTTCCAGCATTCTTTTTCAGGAGCGTACACCTTCTTTGACCTTTCTTTTCTGGTTAATGTACCTGTAGAAACTTTAACAAGTGATTTGCTTAATGTTAAGTCCATTGAAGGACCTCTAACGACTTCAGCTGAAAGTACTTGAATTTTTCAATACTCAGAGAAATGAAGCACTGGCAAGAAGTTCACCACAGATCTCCTTAGCTTCAGAATTTATTCCAACATTAATACAAATCAGCATTATGTTGCTGTTTTTAACTTCTAGAGAAAGTGCATAAGAATGTTCCAATTCAAAGCCAGCAAATGAAGGAAAGAGAAAACCATATAGTTATATATCTTTTCTGAAGGGAGTCAATTTTTTTTCCGTGCTACTGAATACTTAGAAGCTACTGCAGAATTGTGAACTGGAAGTGGGGGGATGAGTAAAGAGAAGCATCTTTTGCTACAGATCTTTACATGGAAGAGGAATATCATAGGAACACAGGAACTTATATAATATATAATTGAATACTGAATACTTACCTAGCCCACTATCTTATTCTTTAGAGTAGCTGGTGCTAAATACTTCCAAATCACATGTAAAATCTTCAGTATGGTACCTGTGCCATATAAGTTGAACTAGAACTCCCGATATCTCAGGTAAATTTTAACATGCATAGTGTAGCATGGTTGTTCTAGTTAACCTCAGAGACAATTAGTCCTTCTTGTGACATTCTTAGATAGATAGATAATTATATAGGTTGCATGTTGTGTGGGGAAAATTATTTATTTAATCATTTTGTGTTTATCAGTTCAAAATGTGTTTCCCTTCCATTTATTGGAAATCTCCTGTTCTTATTCTATCTTTTATGTATCATTCATTATTTTATGTATCTTTTGTCACATTTATGTGCTCTCAAAGCTAAATATTTGTAGTCCCATTAATCTCTATTCAGATGTCCTTCTACTTAAGTTTTTCTGTTTCCATTATTCTCTGTTTTAATAACAGATAACTACAACTAAACACAATACTGAGTTTAAAGTCTGGTCCATAAAGTTATGTAATGACATATTAATATTTTCTTTATGAATTTATCAATTTTTAATTATTTTTTGTTGTGTTCTAACATCTCATTTAAGTCTTCAGCTATAACTGTCTCTATACAGACAAGGTGTTCTCACTGATGTATTTCCTTTTCCTTTTATTGCCTAGTTACAATTATTTAAAACTCTTGAATATAGAGGAGTAGCTTTTACAAAAGTATGCTACATCTTGCACTTGTTTGCATGAAATTTCATCTTTTGCTCTGTTGTTCAATTGTCTGCTCTGATTGCTATTTAGGTCCTTCTCATGTTCCTCCTGATCTTCTTTTGATGTAATAGCTGCGTTTTTAGGTTTTGACACCTAAAACTGACACCACTGAAGTAAAACACGTAGCAGATAGGAAGCCTACAGATGCTTGCCACTGAATTACTTAGGTTAGATATGCATTTAGCATGAATAGCTAAAATGTGGAAACTGTCCCATAAGAAGTGATTTTAATAACCCAGATAGACCAAAACCAGATTCCTATGCCCCACTCTTTCCCTCTTTTTCCCAGTACTGCATCTGATGTAGAACACGCATAACTTCTGTGGAAAAGCTGTCTTTTGTTGGTTCATAAGGATATGATGTCCTGTAAATTGAATGGAAAATTCCTAAACACCTGACAATAGAAGGAAATAAAATGCTATTAAATATATATATATATAAAACTAGAAGTGAAGAAAAAATGTAACCTGTTGGAAGTTGGTACCAGAGAGAGAAAACAAGCATTTGTTTGAACCATGACCCAGGGACCATTCCTGCGCTTAGGCACAAAGTGAAAAATATCATTATGGAAGTACTTTTTGTACTTCCCTAAACACAAAGGAATATGCAAAGATGGATATATTTATATATTAACATATAGTTAAAGGTCATATCTAGCCTTGCTTAAAGTTTACCAGTCATATATAGTGTATTTCTTTCTAATTCCCTTTGTTTAGTATAAGCCTGAATGTTTTATTTTTTTGGCACTATAATAAAACAACTAACCTTGTTAAAATACTTGTCTTTATCTATGGGAAATACTGCATATGAATATGCTTTTCCAATTTCAAATTGAAATCATCTGCAGTGATACTCTTCAAGGACGGAAGGGTTAGCTGGCACATGGGTGGGAGAAGAGTTGCTCATTAGGGAAGGTTTGTTATGTGGTAACATATAATTAAGGTAATGGTCACAGCTTGTGTGACAGCAAACACTTTGGCAGTTGTTTGATTGCTGTCTGGGTCAGGAGATCAGCGCTTTCTACAAGATGTACCCACATTAGTGTGTTAGTGGACAGGTTAGAAAGCAAATTACAGCTGCCTTTCTTAGGCATTTTACTGTCGAGGCTCATTGTTTTGGGTTTTTTACTGTACATCAGCAATAATATAACTTCTGAAGACTTCATGTGACAGGTTAGGCATTTTATCCTTTGAGTAAACAGTAATCATGGTGTGAAGAAAGTGGGGCATTGGAGATTTTTCCCATTCTTTGAGATTTCCATTCTTCCTTTCTAGTTTGCTCCAAGGGCTCTTTGGGGATACATATATTAAGCCCTTTAAATAGTTCATAATAAATCTTTGTCTCGGGTTGATTCTGACAGTTTTTTAAAGAGTCTTTTAAGAGACAATCCTCAATCATTTGTTAATCCATGGGGTGATCTTCAGACTTGGAGAAAAAAGAAACAGTGCAAGCTCTAGGATTGTGAAGATACAATGTAGAAAAATTTTAACTCAGAAAAACTCAGGAAACACTGTACTGTGGAAATTTCACCAATCTTACCATGTTCTGCCTGTGCCTAAAGGCTCTCCAAGTTACTCAGTTTGCAAACACTGAAGGAAGAAAAATGGATTACCAAAAAATAAGGAAGAACAATTTTTATTGATCATCTTACTCCTATTATCATGGGTCTGGCCTTGTTTTGCTTAGCACTTGAACTGAAGTAGCATTATGGGAAAAAAATATCATTGTTCCCATTGTTAAAATAAAGCCAAAAAAATACCCCAGAATTCTGCCTGTTAAGTGTTTACCATTCAAGCCTTGTGATAAATATGCCAAAATATCTGCAGTGTGGGCTGATTTTTTAAAATACTGTCTCCTGTGTTATATGACAGGTTCTGATTATGTCTGTCAAAAACCTTCTTAATTCCACAGTGTAAAATAAATAGATAAAGGGAGAAAATATAATAAAAGTAAGATGTCCAGTCCACTTGACATTTGTTTTTACTAAATAATTTGAATGAATAGTTTTCTAAGAATAATGCATGGCAGTAGACCACAGAAGCTACCCCTAGGAGTTTTTTCTTCAGCAGCCTCAAGTCTGTCATTTTTGGAGATGCTTGTTCTCAACTCTTTTTGAATTTCAATAGCATAGAGCTTGTCATTATTTTTGGCTTTTTTGTAAATTCTCCATGAGGAAAGAAGTCTATAAGTGCTAACTTATTCTATATAAGAACTCTCTTGGTGTACCTTAGGAATATTGCTGCCATATTTGAATTTAATATGGTGCCCTGAGAAGAAAACACTGTTAACAGGAACAAGGAAGCAGCTCTAATAAGGGCCAAAGCTATAGAGAAACCTGGCCACTTGGGTCTCTTACCCTTTCTTCAGCCAGAAACATTAGTGTTGGAGGCAAGGGCTGGTGCTGGAAGCACTACCAGCTGAGCAGGACATCCCAAAAGCATCAGCTACCTGCTATGCCAGCCATGCTAGGAAATCCCTCAGAAGCAGCGGGATTAGCAGCCTGGCTGATTCATTTTATCCTGGACCAGGTCATAGAGTATCTATGTGATAGATGAGAAGGAGCAATTGCACAGAGTCTTGTGATGATGCAAATGTTAACAGCATTCTGAAAGACATTTGGATGCACAGAGTTGAGGACATAAGTATCTTCATGTTTAAGTAGTAGTTGTATTTATGGGTTACTTTTAAGTGCTACTTGTTTGGTAAAGTGTGTGAAAAGGTATATTTCTTCATTTTTTTCCATTATTCTTCTTCTTAAAAAATACCAGTGTTAGTTAAACCTGGTTTTGACGTAGATAAGTAGATTCTGGGTATGCAAAATTATGTTTTCTTACATTTTAAAAGAGTCTCTTCGCTGTATTCTGAATTATGAAGCCATGACACAGTGCTAAGTGCCATACCTATTGCCACTGACTGTCCAGTGATGAAGTTATCTATAAGCAAAACATTAAATATATGATGAAAACATTCTTCTAGACAATTATACTTATTTTCCTTTGACAGCCTATGGTGTGTAACTCCAACTTGCTTGTTTGAGTTTTCATCATTGAACCATTCTAAATTAGCTAAAAATTTCTTTTATAAAAAAATTATTTCTTGTTTTCCATGCTTCATAGTATTTATAGAGTTTGCATTTGACACACCAATATACATTCAGATAAATTTTAAACTTGGAAAGTCGAACAGTTTGGTAAAGCCAATATGATTGAAATCCAAAGAAGAAAATGGAAACCTCTTTGCAGTGTTGAGTAGTTATTCACTATTGGCAAAGATTAACTCAGATACTTGCCAGGTTTGAAAATTTTAAGAGGTCAAATGATGCCACAGTCTTACCACCTTTTTTCCCCCCCTTTTCAGTGTGTGAACAGAAGATGGTAGGTCAGGTGGCCCTCTATGCTTATTGCTGTTAAACCAGTAAGCATTCACCATTAGTAATGATCTGTCTGTTTGCCCGTGTGTTCTTGCCTGGTTTAAACATACGCCCAGTAGAGATGCACTTTTCCAGACAGGTTATTCAACAAGATTACACAATTTGTGCAAAGTGAATTTTTTGTCAGTTTTCTATATGCACTGATATAACAATCCAGTAAATACTAGCAACCAGTTACTGCCTCTTGGTTAGGCTGTGTGGAAGATTCATGTGTATAAAATACTGTATTAAAGTAAACTTACAAAAGCAAAGAGCAATCATTGCAAATGTAATTTTTTCTTCCTCTTTGGGATTCTAATTTTAAAAGCATTAAAGAAGACAGCTGCTCATGCTGTGATATGCGCTAAACAGCCTGAAGGATGGAAAAAAATATATTTGTAGCTCATAATAACTATTGACCTTTCTTATATACAATGTTCTCTGTGTTAGCTATTCTGTTCTATCAACAGTGAAGATTGAACATGACTTTTTAATAGAAAACATGGGGTTTCAAGCTGCTTTCACAAAGGTGTTTATGTATTGTTATTTTGTATTGTAGTACAAAGACTAAGTCCTGATGCCCTTTGTCTGACATCATGTTTGTCATAAAAAAAGCCCCACTGTTACTGACTGTTTCATATGAGGAATTGGCTCATAACCATTTTATAGTCGTGATAAAAGCATTGCTCCACTAGATCCAGAACACAGGTCTTGAAAATAGAATCCCCCAAATATCCCAGCAGCACAAAAGGTATTTTCTGAAGAAATAGATTCCTCAAGTGGCTATATTTTCAGGGTATTCCTCTAAGACTTCAAACACTTGCTTTTTGTATTCATACTGCTCTTCCTTGGCATACTCAGGCTGCTGCGTAATGGCTTTTGCTGGATGTCATGTGCTCTCAAAGAGTATCTTTATGATGCTCCTTTTTTTCTCTTGAACTTTCCTACTGCTTAGTTGCTGAGTACAGACACATCCACTAGTAGCAGCTTGACTGTGGCACTTGTGTATGTTTCCCCAGAGTGGGATCATCCAAACATCGACTTTGCAGCATGAGGTAACTCAGCTGCTCTCCTTTCCCTCAGGGAAAAGCTTCACCAAAAAGCACCTCCCATTTGGCATATGAAAATCTGGAAAGCAACCTCTTTATTGTGCTTTTTAAGCCCAAGCAGGCTGGCAATGTTAAGCAACATCAGAAGGGACTTTTTAATGTTTGTTGGAGGTGTTTTTATGCCATGTGCTGGGAAGGAACTTTAGTAGGCCATTATTGGCAGCTCTAAACCACAGTTATTTTCACAGCTATGCTCTGTAGTGTCAGTTAATGATTCACAAGTTACTAGGCAAGAGCAGAAAACTAGAAAAAAGAAAAAATTCCCTCAGCTGGTCCTTCTAGCGCAGGAAAGAGGGGAAACAACATCAGCATTTAATGGTAGTTTTGAGCTGAAACAAAATCCTCAAAATTGTTTATAAGAAGCTGTTCAGTAAGGATAATGATCATTTAAACTGTGGAAACCAGCCACATCTCAAAGGAATTTAAATGCCTAGTCCTCTATTCCTCACAGGATCATAAAGCCCTTGGGGAATTCAGTGAAGGTTTTACTCTCAGAACTAGTCAGTGTCTTTTTTTTCCTTTGTTGTTCTCTCATTTCTCAGTTTCTTTTCTCTATAAATATTCCTCAACAGAGGACAGATGTGCTATTTTTTTTATGATACTATACTCTCCTAATATCAGGACCTCTCCCATCCGGTGGATGTGTCCTGTTTCAACCTTTATTAGAATTGCTACAAAACAAGTAAACAGGAAGGAAATGATACCACTGTGCTAATTTTCTTTGGGATTTTCACCAAAACTTGAAAATTTATAAGTGTTGCCGATCTCACATGAAACCAAGTCAATAGGTCAGGTCAGATTATTTATTCCATTGCTTAAAATAAATCAACCTTAGATGTAAAAATGTAGAGGAAAGTCTGAGCTTCATATGCAGGATTGTTTACGCACCACTCACTCACAAGACCATAATAGCTCTTTGAGAGTTGTTCCAGTCTACTGGATGAGCATGGGTACATTTGTGAGTGTCTAGATAATGGATTGAAACCCAGCAGACTGTAACCTTACCAAGCACTTTTCAGAGTTAAAGTTTCCTACCATGTTTAGTTCTGTTAATAACAAATCTTTATTATGTTGTTTTCAAACAGAAAAAAAGCTCTGTGCCTTCCATAGATCACTGACATACCAAAATTTGTTGTAAAATCTGTCTTTCTTATAGTGTAACAAAAATCCCATTCATAGCTTCATCCTGGCAATACCTTGTTTATAGCTCTGTCCTGGCTCTTAACTCATTCTTTATTTTACCAGATATATGAAGAGTTCTGTGGGATAAAGTTTACATGGGAGGTAAATTGCTTATGTTGGGAATTAAGAGCCTGATAAGACATTTCTGTACTAGAAGAAGTAGAAGTGATGCAACTAAGGAAAGTTTTGAGGCATTAAATAAAGTAGTACTTGACCCTATCCTGGGCTGCATCCAAAGCAGCATGGGCAGCAGGGCAAGGGAGGGCACTCTGCTCTTCTACTGCACTCTCATGAGACCCCACCTGCAGTGCTGCATCCAGCTCTGGAGTCCTCAGCACGGGAAGGACATAGACCTACATGGGAGGCAGTCCAGAGGAAGGCCACAAGGGATGGAACATCTCTCATACTAAGAAAGGCTGGGAGAATTCCATTGTTCAGCCTGAAGAAGACTCCAGGGAGAACTTAGAGCAGCCTTCCAGTAGCTAAAGGGAGCTACAAGAAAGCTGGAGAGGGACTTTTTACAAGGGCATGTAGTGACAGGACAAGGGGAAATGGTAATAACCTGAAGGAGATTTGGTTTAGATTAGATATGAGGAAAAACTTATTTACTATGAGAATGGTGGACACTGTAAGTATTTGCCAAAGAAACTGTGAATACCGTCTCCATGCGAACTGTTCCAGGCTGGGTTGGATGGGGCTCTGAGCTATCTGGTTAGTGGAAGGTGTCCCTGTTCATGGCAGGGGCATGGGAACTATATAATCTTTCAGGTCCCTTCCAACCCAAACCATTTTATGATTCAATGATTCTGCAATTACTAGTCTAATAACGGTAGTTCAGAGTAATTTGGTTCTGCAAGGAAAATAACACAGTCAAAAATTTCTCTGGTAATGCTAAGGAATGCCTGCCAGTGAGTTTTTACTTTCGTTTCTCCTACATAAGTACAGTCAGTACATGGGCATAGTGGAATTAAGAAGCAAACAAGGGAAGCTCATTAAATGTAACACTACAGGATAACTTTTCAAAGCATGGCTTATTTCTCTGCAGATCCAGCCATTTTTGTGCCCAGACTATAATATGCATGTAGTGGTATTCGCACTTGTAAAATCTGCAAACTAAACATTAACAATACAGATTAATATAGTTTGCACATTAAAATTGTGTAGTTGGTGTATGTATGGTAGTTGTGTGAAATTGTAACTTATTTTGCCAGTAACTGCATGTACAATTTTGCTTATCCATGGTTAAAACAGCATTAAGTTCTCTTAGAGAGTTCTGGTTTACTTTTTCCTGTGGTTAATATTAAGTCTGCTGTATTTTGAGGAACAGTACAAGCACATTTCAAAGGTCGATATAACCATATACACCAGACTGAATGTAGTTATGTGCAACTAAAGCCCTAAACAAATGACTACAAAGGATGCTAGCAATTTTAAAATAATAATCAGGAACTTGATCCAAGTCTTTCTGCAGTGTTCCTACTTTCTTAAATGGGACCAAGTTCTAGTGGCTTAAGTTTCCCAAAATAGGGAACCTGTGCTTCTTGAGACACTTCTGTCATCCATCTTCTCCAGAAAGACTTGGGACTTCTGGAAGTCCTGTGTGAAACTGCCATTCTTGTACATGTCTCAGAGACCGTGGGGCAGCTCACAAGAATGCTGTAGACATGTGTGCAGGCAATTAAGCCTTCAGTCACTTAGAATTCATGTCTTAATGAAGGAACTGTTCTTCTTAATGCATTTTTAATAGTTTGTCCCTTTAAACTCTGTATAGTTAAGCACTAGGTTTTTCAGTACTTTCAGTCATTGGATCCGGAAAATTTGGAGAGATAGGAGTGGGGGGAAAAGAAACAACGAATAAAAAAACATTAAAAGATCTACCTTTCAACAGAAGTCTGAAAGCATTTAAAGTTTATATGCTTTTGAATTTCTAATAGACATATAGGTCATGAAAAGTGAATTGTCTTCATCTTGGAGGTGACAAAAAAGAACAGTTTATTATCTTGTCTAAAAACATTACCTAGATATAAATTCTTTATAGGAAGTCATCCTTCTTTCCATTTCTTTTGAAAAGGCTGCCCTCAGTCTCCCCCTTTTGAGTGATGCCTTATGAAGATCCCAATATTATTCTCCATATGTAAAGGAAAGAATGGAACTAAGTCACCTAAAGTCTGGGGTCCAATTCTTAACCTCTTCAGCTTTTCAGTAAATAACAAAATAGAAATTCTAGGAGTCTTACCAATTCACCTACAAGTACCGTGAATTTCAGATCCAAATCTGGTTATTCAGGAATTTAAGTTCCAGTTCATAATTGGGACAGCTTACAGCAAAAATATTCTTCCTCATTTTAGAAATAGTATTGCCTTGGAAGAATGAATGAGCCTCTGCCACCCACAATATTAAATAAATACTTCACATAGTCCTTGATTTTGCAAGATTCTGAGCACACTGGTGAGACCTATAGACTGCTAGCTCTGTGCTCTTCAGTTATTCTTCAGGCAGGCTGCCAGTGTCCATAAATATGCCTAAATGGTTCATCCAAATAGTCCAAAAGTCTTCAGCAATTTCCTAGATCAAATTTTAGCTTCTAGTACTTGCCCATGTTCAGCCTGCAATCATCACTTAAAACCATTCATTTGCACAACTGCTAAGTATAGTAACTTGCACTTATTGAAAATAAATTGTCTTAACTTGTAGTTTTTGAATTGTATTTGTTGGGTTAGTAGTTGTGAAAATCTATCTTTCAACTTATGATCAAATTTGAACTTTAAGATACTGAGAGAGAATGATCTTGGCAAATAGTGATTTTTTGAGTCATTTTTTTGATTAAGGACAGTTAAGTACATAAGGTTAAATTTTCTTAAGTCTTTTAATGCCTGGTTACTTACAATAAACTGCACAGAAGAAATAGAAACATTAAAAAGATGCATCTATTCCAACTGAAAATGATAGATTTATATTACCTAATTATTTGTCTGAACATAATGATTCTTAGTTGCCTATGCAAAGGTTTATAAGACTTTGAGAAAATGTAAGAGGAGGTTTGCAAGCGTAAAAGACAACAGAAAAAGAGCTCCCTTTTTCTTAGTGTTTTGTATATTCTCATATTTCACTTCTCTTTTAAGAGCATGCTATATGGTTGCTGTTTGAAAATGTCTCTTTGAAGATGTATGGACATATGTTTTCAAGGAAGTGAAATAAAAGCCAGGTGAAAGCTTCCTTAAATGCTACAAAATCCAGAAAATCCTGTGTGTTAAACCATAAGGATTTTTTCCACCAACCTTCTCAAATTCCTTGTTGGTGTTTGGTTTTCCCTCTATAACTTTCTGTCTGCCTAAGAATGAGAAGCCTATCTTTTCTCTGTTTGGCATGCAAAAATGTGTTTTTCTCCTCTCAATTATTTTTAATGCATGTCAAGGGAAAAAAAAACAGTAGTTGGTGAACCTTATTCAGCCTGCTGTGGCAGCTTTTTATTGTTTAAGACATAAATCAAATTTGGAACTTCTTTTTTTTCCTGGGGGACAAATTGTTTATCTGAATTTGAATATGCTTATGAATCAGTCATAGGGATAGTACTTGTGCTATTGCTGCGTAAGAGCAATTATTTGCATTGGTTTACATTGTTTTGCTCTATAGCACTAAAGTAATCAGACGGCACACAGGTGTACAGCACCCCTGCAGATCCCTGCAGGATAAGAGCCATGGACCTCAGTCCTTCAAGCTGTGGGCATGTTTATGTCCCATCAGAAGAACTCTTCCACCCTGTGAAGTTAAACGGTGCATGGCTGGTTTGTGGGGTCTGGGTCCAAGATTATTCCCAAGGCAAAGCCCATGGAAGGATCAGAGATACAAGGTTTGTTCACAAAGAAATGCTTAGAATCACAGAAGTTCACAGAATTAAAGAATATTCTGAATTGGAAGGGAATCACAAGGATCATAAGACCAATTCCTTAGGGAATGGCCCATACAGGGATCAAACCCACAACCTTGGCATTGCTAGCATCATGCTCTGACCAACTAAGCTAATCTCAGTAAGTTAAGAAGATAATAAAATAGTTTCGTGAATTGGCTGATATTTCATACTATCTTCCCATTTGCCTCTGTGGCTCTTACTTAACCTTTTTAACATTTGTGACACTTTTATATGGCTATGGTGGATTGCAGCTTTGTTCCCTTTGAAATGGAAAACGCATTCCTTGTGCCTAGAAATCTCATCCTGCATTATCAGCTTTGGGAGTGGAAAGAGAAGAGGTTTAGTCCTTTAGTAGTATCTGCTGAAGATATTTAAGGGCACACAAAGGCAAGCGCTTTCCCAACAGAGTACACAATTACCTGCTTTGCAAAGACAACCCAGACTTACTTTTTATACTTCTAAGCCTGACAGTGTAAAATACTTTCATTCACATGCAGTAAGCATTGACTTTTATCACATAATTAGCATTCTAAACTCACAGTTTCAGAAGTTTATAACTCAACAGTAGGTTTAAATTCAGTAAATTCAAGCCAGAGGCCCTATTTTTCAGTGTAAAAGACATCTTTACTTTCTACAATATCAAGTCAAGTGGACCTTGTTTATTTCAGGCTTTTTTAAAGGTTTTAGATTATAAATTAAAAAAAAAAAAATCAAAAACAATTGCTAGAGTTTCATTCTGATATTCCTTAGACTGCAATTCTCCTTTGAGATAATTGAAAAAAATTTGGAAAGTTTCAGTGACAGGCATTTAAAACCAGTTCCTGAGAACTCATAATAGACCATATTCCATATATTCTTGTGCAAGTCTCATTGGCATCGATGGATGTGTTCTGTACACATCCTATTTTTAAAATCCTGCATGCATAATCACCGTTAGCATTGTTACAGTATCTGCCGTGGGTGGGTGCAACTCTGAATGCAGATTTGCACTATCAGCCCTAATGGTTCACTCTTGAGAGAAATTCAAAATGCTGTTCATAAGCTGTTCTGGACTTTTAGGTAACTAATCCCATCTCACACATACACTCTTAAGTACTTTTTGTTAAAGAAAATCAAACGCTTCAGAATACATATTTATGTGACAGACGCTGTTCCAGTCTGTTGGACAAATTATGTGCATTTTATAACATTGACTTACTGAGATGTATAGGTTTGTACATAGTATAATAACAGCAAAGCGATGTTAAGCTTATGCTATATGATTAACTGAGCCTAAACATGAACACCTTACTGTATGTCAGGTGTTATCCTTTCTTTAATCAAACTGTGCATAAAAGAGAAATTTTAATTTCAATTGTTTGGGAATGGTACATATGTATTAGAGCCTGATCTTTTTTTGAGCATAAGATATTGTGTTTTATTAACATTACTTCTGTGTGTTTAGGTAATTACCATTAGAACACAGGAGGACATGTACTTATTGCCTGTGCTAGAGCATAATGTGCTGGACTACAACAACTACACTTGTTAAGTTGATTTTAGCATTTCTTCACACAGCAGGAAGCACCCATGCTGTGGTTTCTTAATGTACTCTTTAACTACTGCACTGCACTGTACTGTACAATAAAAATAATAATTAATTATGATCCTCATCTTACCAGTACTGCTGCTATCCGGGTGACTTTTGCTGTGGTTTCAGGGTTTCACTGTCCTGTACCCTGAAAGATATCTGTCTTTTCAGAGTTTTATTTCTTATGTGATATTGCTGAACAGAACTGAATTTTTTGAGGACAGGTTTGTTGCATGGATTGTGATGGCTTCACATTTGTTCAGGTCTCCAAGGACTTTCACCAATAAATGTGAAAGAGACAACAGCAGAGTGGCATACTCTCCTATTTCCACCAGGATGAAAAAAAATACTTTAAATTAAGTCTAACCTTAAATGTATAATCTGTCCTTGGGAGCGAAAAAAAAAAAAAAAAGGATATAGCGTCTTCAAGCTCTTGGCATCCCTTACGAGAAAAAATTGGTTCTAAGGGTCTCTGATCTTGTGTTTTAGTAAAATAGAACTGCACGGCTGACTGACAGTTCTGATCTAAAGCATTTACGTTTAAGTTTTGATCTCTCTGCTTTTGATTAAAACTAATGAGCTCATTTAATTCAAAATGGGAATCTCTGATAAGAGAAATAAGGTTGATGTGATTGGATTAGAGGGGCAAATTAAACTCTTAGAGCAGAAGTTTGTGCTTATATAGTGTATTAAAAAGCTGTTGGCGTATTATGGTGTGTTAGATGATGAGAAAAATTTCATAGTAATTCATATTTAATCAGAAGAAATGAAAGTACTAAATATAACATGGCTCTGCTTTTCCCTCGAGTGATAAAGAGCTGTACATTTAAAATGACATCGAATTCATGCTCTCTAAAAGAAAAAAATCTTAAGAGACACACTAAAGAAAGGGGCACTGTTGTCAGTTATCACAATAGAGCTGAAATGTCGCAAACACAAGAGAAGTTGACCACATTAAATCAAGGACAATTCAATATAATCCGTAGCTTACGAACAAGTTTTTGCGTTTCTGTTGACTGCATAACAAATGCTTTTTAAATACTCAAACACTTTCTACTAGTAGTTTGTATGGTTCTCCTAAACAATAGCAGTATAATTTCAAAATAATTTTTTTATTCCATGTTAATTCCTCACTGAAATATATCTCCAGTAATACTTGATTATTTTAACGTGGTCCAGAATTTTCCTATTAACAGTATTTTGGGGATAAGTTGTTTATCAGGGATAAAATTAGCAATCATAAAGATTGTATAGAGAATACCTCAGTGCTGATGCTGTTTTATCATGGTTCGTACTAAGAGTTTAAGTATTTTAAGTGCTTGCAGTTAAGGGAGTGAGAAGAGCAGGTGAGAGCTGTAGTTAGCTGTAGTGAGCAAGAAATGTCCCTTCAGTTGGACTAAAAAAGATATTTCACTAATGACTAATTAATCACCAATAATTTATGAATTATGACAATAATAATAACAGTATGTGTCATTTACTTGAGAATTTTTGCCTTCAGGCTGTTTAATGCTTTATTGATAATAAAGGCCATAATTTCCCCTCAGTAATGCGGAAACCAAGGCACACAAATCCAGCAGTGACTCACCCTAGGTATCATTGCTAGGGAATGAAAATATGCAGAATTTGCAGCCTATTTCAGGAGAGAATTGTTACCTCAGTGAGACTTTGCCTTTTACAAAATACTGAAGAACAGTTTTTGAAACAATGTCATACACTCTAGTGACATACCCTCCAACTCCAGTCATAACTAAATTGCGCAGGAAAGAGTTAATGAGACAAATCTCTGTTAAAAATTCTATGGGAAAAATAACTTGAAAATGAGACATACTGAGTATATGTATCTTTTTGAAATTTTTTTTGCTAAATAAACATTTTCTAAATGAGGTAAATTGATTACAACACTCTTAGCATCCATCAGTCATTTATTTTTAGTGAGTTCAAGGATTGCACCTGAAAAATAGCTTAGAGGGGATGTATAAAATCTAAATTATGTGTATATGTATTTTTTCTATTCCCTAGTGGAATCTACAAACCCCAGTTTACTAACCACTGACAACACTCTAGAGCGCTCTTTTTTCATCCGAATGAAATCTACACTGACCAAGCGAGGAGTGCACATCAAATCATCAGGATACAAGGTAAGGGTTGCACTGTAGAATGAAATATTGACATCTTGAAATTATGTTCATTCATGTTCCAGGAACACCTTAATAGACAAAGAAAGGAGCTATTTCACATTTGCATATGTCTCATTCCTTTTGTCAAGGAATCATTAATACATATTTCCAGCCCAAGGTTTGGCTTCAGTACTATACCTCCATTAATTTGATCGCTATTATGATAAACATTGATGATAACAGCATGATAGCCTTCAAAAGAGCAACACTTGCAAAGTAAAGGTATCTTTTACCAAAGAAGGTGAGTCAGAGTAACATCACTTCTACCACAGAGGAGAATTACTGCTCATTTTGTTACACCATTAGTCATCTTTGGGTTATGTTTTTCCCAGGGAGGTAGGATTTCTTCATGCAGACAGTATGCTATTTCATTTTGTGGCCATTCCAGCTGTAGGAAACAACAAGCCACAATGAGTACTTTTCTACCATTTTTCTTTCAGTCTGTCTGAAGGGCATCTGCTGCTGGGGATCATATTTGCTGGATTTCAGACTCTTTTAAGATATGAAAGTCTCTTGTTCCTTATCAGCAGTAATCTCATTTTTCTTCAGTCATATATCGCTCATAGCGCCTGTAGCTATCAGTGGCTTTGCAGTATACTAAAACTAGAAGGAGTAGCACATTTTTAACATTGTCAACTTGTGGAATGAAATATGTCATCCATTAAGTTTCATACAAGATAAAAGAGTGGTGCAAGAAAGTAAGTCTGAGAATGCGTGGGCATTTAAAGAAGTTGCTTGACAATGTTCATTTAAAAACTTTCACAACCATTTTGTTTCAGTTTTCAGAGGAAGATTTAGAGAAGCTTTAAAGTAAAATTCCCCAAAGCATGTTTCCCAAAAAGTTCTCTGTGACTATAATAGCATTGTGGTGTATTTACCTGAGAAGTAAAAATCTAGTAGAAATGTCTTCTTTGCAAGCAAATGACTGGGAGTCCTTCTTTTGGACGGTTTCTAGGTCAAAATGATTAAAATAGCTGCTAGCAGAAGTTTAAAGTCTGAAGCAGTGGTTTCTCAAGGCACGGCAAGATTTGAACTGTGTCCTGTTTAATTGTCAACACCTGAAAGAATTGTCAACACCCCTGTCTTGGGAGGAAGATGGTCAATGAATGAATGACTGAATGAACTGGCAGATCATGGAGTCATAGAATAGTTTGGGTTGGAAGGGATCTTAAAGATCACCTAGTGCCAACCTCCCTGGCATGAGCAGGGACACTCTCCACTGGACCAGATTGCTCACAGCCCCACCAGCCAGGCCCTGAACAATTCCAGGGATGGAACATCCACCACTTTTCTGGACAATCTGTTCCAGTGTCTCATCTCCCTCACAGTAAAGAATTTCTTCCTCATATTTAGTCTAAACCTGCTGCCTTTCAGTTTGAAGTCATTCCCACTTGTCCTATCACTACATACACTTGTAAAAAGTCCCTCTCCAGATTTTCTGTAGGCCGCCTTTAGGAACTAGAAGGCTGCTATAAGTTCACGCCAAAGCCTTCTCTTCTTCAGGCTGAACAACCCCAATTTCTTCAGCCTTTCTATCAACCTCATAGGAAAGATATTCCATCTCTCTAAACATCTTCATGGCCCTACTCTGGTCTACGTCCTTCCTGTGTTGGGGACCCAGAGCTGGATGCAGCACTGCAGGTGGAGATCTCACCAGAATGGAATAGAAGGGGAAGAGTCACCTCTCTCGCCCTACTGGCCACACTTCTTTTGATGCAGCCCAGGATACAATTGGCTCTCTCGACTGCAAGTGCACCTTGCCAGGTCATGTCCAGCCTCTCATCCCCCAGCACCCCAGAGTCCTTCTCCTCAGGGCTGCTGTGAATCCATTCTCCATCCGGCCTGAATTTGTGCTTGGGATTGCCCTGGCCCAGGGACCTTGCACTTGCCCTTAACGAACTTCACAAAGTCCACACAGGCCCGTCTCTGAGCAGGTCTCTCGCTTCCTCCCAAAGTGTGCACAGTACAACACTGCTTTTTCAGGTCATTGAAGACAAACTAATTCTCATGATTAGGCATGGTCCACCCAGGCTAGGCCAAAGTTAGATTGATTGAGAACTTGCTTTGCTGGATATTTTTTTGATGCAATAATAGTAGATAAACATAGGGAATTTGTCTGTGGATTTTGTGCTCTCACATTTTCTGCCAGATGTATGGAAGAACAAAAGGAAGACATGTGAGTGACTCTGTCATTCTCTGTCTTGGACTCCTGACAATCTAATGTTGGTCCAACATCAGAATAGGACATATAGGCTGACTTCATAATGTGGAATTTTTACTCATTACAATACAGTTTTTGAAATTCACAGTAGACCCTTGACTCAAAAGACATGGTAATGTCTATCATATAAATACAAATCAATTTCTCTTAGAACTGCTAATGCCTCATATAAACACTTAAAACCATAACTGAGATGTCACAAGTGCAACAAAATTAGTTTTGAAAGATCAGATATCATTTTTAAGCCAGTTTTTCCTGAACACAATTAATGGATAAGAAGAAAAAAGTATGATAGTCAACAAAACTGTCAGTAAATAAAGCATTTTGTTTTTTCCAAATCTTTTCATGAGGCAAGTCAGGTTCAGTAAAATTGCATAAACAATGTACAAGCCCTAGGCAGGTGTAAAAATAGATGTGCAATTCTTCAGCTTTTTGATGTTTTTAAGGATTTTGTAACTGGCAGTATTTGGCTGAATTCAGCTGTGTCCAACAATATGAATTGCGTTCTGACAGTTTTTCAAAAACATGGTTAATGCTACTCTGTGTTCTATGGAAGGATCATTATCCACAACCATAGCGAGCCCCAGAAAAATAGTACATTCATTTTAGAAAAGTTGGATCAAGTGAATATCCTTTTAACTGAGTTTTAAGAACTGCTTTAACATTGCTGTCAGTTGGTGTATCAGACAAGCATAACAAAACTCAACTGCTATAGTGAATGTCACTTTTAGGAATCTTAGTCATTGATTTCTAAAAGCCCAGTGCTAGAACAAACTTAAGGTATCTTGAATTCATTAAGGTGTTTATTTCATCAAGATTAAGAAAGATCCATGGATCTTTATGGATGTACATCTATTAAGAAATTATCAACAGGGAAGAATTGTTGCATAATATTAACAAAGGTCATGGGAAAAGCCAGCTAAGTTCTGCATCAGAGGTCCCTGGATGTACTCCAGCACTTACTCAGGAAGCCCCATGCCAGCTGGGATCACGTGCAGCAGCTTGTAGGAAATCCTGGTGGAGTAGGCTGACTAAAGAGCCACTGTCTCACACCTTCAGAACACAACAGAGCACTGAATTTTCCATCTGTAAAATGCAAGGGCTCTTAGCTAACTTCCCTTGAGCTCTTGTAAGGGGATTCAGAGGTAACCCTCCGGAGTCATCATAGAACCATTCATTGGGAGCAATGTGCTAGGAACTCTCTGTGTTATTACTCAGATTTTAGCTCTGTCAAAGGGATTCAGATCCCTGTGGATTCAGTCTTCCAGCAGTGACAAATTTTTTTCATCTTTGTGAAGTAATTGTGTCTTGATCCAAACTCTTGCTGAGCTCAGAACCGCATTGCTGTTTTTCCTTGCTTTGAGGACTGCTGGTGAAGGTTTCCTGTAGACAGCAAATGATTGAGGTGGTCCACAAGGTGCTTAGTCAATTTTCAAAATGAGTGGTCCCTGCCTTAGGAGAATCACATGAAAGTGAAAACAGTCCACAAATGAAATTGATTAATCATTCAGGATGATCTAATCAAAACTAATTTTCTGTCAAAAGAAACATTGAAGCAAAAATCAGACTGATAAATTTACACATATGTATACCTCAAAGAAACTCTGCTCTAGACAATTCTGACATGAGGTGAACCCTGTTTATATTCCCCTCCTGGACTGATATAACTAGTTCTGAATTACACGTAAAGATGGAGGTAATGGCCTTTTTCCATGAATTATGTCACCTTAAAAGTGTAAGTGGAAAAGTGATTACATGATTAATCCTCCCTCTCTCTTTCCCTTTCATTGTTCTCTAGCACTCTCCTTGAATTAGAATTTCCCATTCTTAAAGCTCTTAGGCTCAGAGGCTTGTAGGAGAAGAGTTTACATACAGTACTAGAGAGTTATTAATTTTTCACTTAATAAATTTAAAATCTTTAAAAACAGTGAAATAAAATTTATTCAACTGATAAAAATATGAAAAACAAATAAAACGAAAAAATTATCATTCCATTTACTGCAAAACTCAGGCTGTATTACCATTACAGCTGTTGTCTGAGATACATGCTGGAGAGACTTACTGTTTGTTCTCCACTGAGAATGTATCGCATCTTCCTTTTTTTTCAATTTTATTTTTTCATCAGTGAAAGACACTTTTGTATCCAATTTTGATTTTATCTTCATTTTATCTCCTTTTCCATTTGTTTCCCTCCCTTTGAGGGTCACAATTCTGTCCACTTAAAAATTATCCCACCTTCAATTTTTCTACTGTCTGACTTAGTCATATGTCAAAGCTAATTTGAATTCAAAATTACTTTGTTTGGGTCCAGTGGTACATTTTCTACTCCTCTGCAGTATCCTATTATTGTTTTGTCATGTTCACTTTCCTGTCAGATTGTGCTAGAATTTTCTTTTCTCAAACTTTCATGACCTGATACTATTCTCTTGAACAAAGCTTAACTAATGGGATCAAGAAGCAAAACATCAAACATCATCAGAGTCAGTAGCTGCCAGCAGTTTCCAGCTCATCAATTCATCAGAGGTGTTAGTATGTATCCAAACATTCTCCTCTACAGTTTTATGGAATAACACTCTCATTATAAGCTATTACAGAGGTGGATAAGCAAACATGAGATTGCCTTGTACTTTTACTGTCACAGTGACAATCTCTGAATTGGGTATAACCAACATCTGTTGCCTCTCCATCTCCCATGAAGCTGGCAACCAAACTTCTCAAAGACCCATCAGCAGAGTTAAGGACATCCTAGAAAACCTTCAGACTGTCCCTTCCAGTGGACATGCTGCATAAAAATAAGTAAATTGCTATATATATAAAAAAAAGTTAGTTTGGTAAGTTTAGTTTGGGAATTTTGATGGGTTTTTGCACCTCTAATTTCTGCAGTTCAGTAATGGAGGATGCAAGTTTGGTTAGCTATACCTCATACATCCATTTCTGTATAACAAAATATTTTAAATAACAGCTAAAACTCCAGAAAACTGTTTTTACAAATTAGTCTTGTAGTCCTCAGGAATTTATCTTTTTTTTTTTTTTTTTCTGTGCAATGATATCTTTCTAGAAGCTCATTTAAAATTAAACATTCTCTGAGACTGTACTCTCAGATTTGGTATTTAAAATTATAAAGTTAGAATTCTTTGAATGACAATTTTGTAGATGGAAATCTAAATTTTTTGTTGAAATTTATGCCTGTCACAGTTCTATTATGAGTCTTTTTTATGTTATTCCTGCCTTTATTCAAAATTTAATTTTTTTAAAAAAAGTTTGAGGAGCTGGGCAAGATTTGCAGATCTTAGTTGACCACATGAAGTGAAAGTTTTGACAGAATTTAGATTCATTAATCCAAGAGGGCAAGAGAGTCAAAATCTCTGTTAGAAAGACAAAATTACATTATACTCATCTTGTGATACTGTTCTCTTTGTTTAATCCAAAATTGAAATGATTGTTTCTCATCCAACTGAAAGATTCACCTGGAGCTCAGAAACAAGTTGTCCCTATTCCAAAATCACTTTAAAGACAATATATCATTGCAGAAAACCACTTTCCATTTCAGGGGGATAGGATGGAGGAGGAAAGAGAAGGCAGGGGGGTTTTGCCTAATAGTCTAAAGATTAGTACATTTCTCAGATGTGAGCTCTATTAGAGACAGATTTCATACCTTCCTCTGAATGAGGGAATTCACATATCCCACTTTACAGCTTAGCCTAAGTTTTTTTCCTCCTCTTCTAATATTTTCCCCCCTTGAAATCTTTTCTGTCAAGTATTTTACTCTGTCCCAGAAAGATGTCCTGACCTTTAGTTGTAGGAAGTAAGAAAACTGCGGAATTTAGTATTTTATCACATGGTTACTGCCACACCTCTTTAATTGAGTGAAGAAGGAATAAGAAACCAACATCAGGAAGCATTATGTGAAGAGTTTTCTAAATGTCAGCACATGCATTCCCCAGACTTTTCAGCACTGGGAAGACTTAGAGGTAATTTGTCAGTGAGAAAGAACTGATCGAGAATTCACCCATGTAAATCGATGACCTTTTTGTCTAAAGAAAGTCTCTTAGCTAGTAAAGATACAGAATGACTTAAAAAAGAACAAAATACTAATGGGCCAATCTGAGGCTTATGAAGTATATACTTGTAGGTATAAAGATATGGTTCAAAAAATAATGGTCTGCAACCAGATTAAGACTGGGGTTCATTTTATGCCTTGATATAGAACTGTGAGATCCTATTAGGAGAGCTGTCTGGAAAAGCTTGGTTCACAACACTCATCATCTAAATACATTAACCAAATTTTTTAAAGCATTCAGTAGCTACGAATTCCAGCTTCTCAAAAAAAAAAAAAACATTTTCAGGGCTGAGCATCTTTTAAATGGGATTTATAGCACTGTTCTGCCATCTGGAAAAATGAATATAAGTTAGGCATTCAGTATTGCAGTAGCATATTGAAATCAAGCAGTTAATGTTATATAAAAGGTCTTTTTAGTAGCAGTCTTCTTTAAAAGAAAGATTCAAGCTTTGATCATTCCTCACAGTGACTGCAGCTATAGTATTCCTGACACCTGTATCAGGATGTGTTTCTCCTCAAATATTGCCTTAAATGTTCAGATCACCTCAGAGTTTTGGTTTGCTCCAAACTGAGTAAAAGGGAAATCAATTCTGGGTTCTGGAAGGAAAGAAAACATAAAATTGAGTAAGCACAGATTGCTTTCTGTGAGATTTTTAATTTTCATAAATTCTCTTATCAAAGCATAAGGGATATAAAAAAAATAATATCACCGAATTAGCAGTAATTGCCTTTGATTGTGGTTTTTAGGCAGTATAATTCTGAAGCCTCCTTTTTTAAAAGTCAGTGGATATAACAGTGAGAGAAAACTCTGAGAACAAGATTTTCTCTGATACATAGTAAAATATTCAAAATGGACAGAGATCATTTCCAAACTAAACCTAGTATTCTTTCAAGAACCAAGTGTTACTGAGTCACAGAGACAGAAAATGTTTGATACACTTTCATAAGTGGCACTAATTATCTACCTATGTGAACTCATAGTGCAGTGTGAGGCCCATTGCAGTGTTAATAGAGATCAGTGAGTAGGATGAGAGCGGTGAGATCTCAGCAGAGAGAGAACCAGAAAATACCTCTTATTTACGCACTGGGAGAATGGCATTGTGCTTCCAGGTAGGAATGCCTTCTTAAAAAGAGAGGTCTTTGGTCCACAGTGTTTTCTTAAGTTATCCACCAATGCTGTTTACCAATGTTGACTGTTAACAACTGGGAACATGCCTTTCAGAGGAGCAAAGAAAAGCACACAAAGTCAGAATTTACTTTAGGACAGGGAGGTGTTGCTGCCCACATTTCTGCTTCAATTGACTGTTTCATAACTGCTGCCGGTAGATATTTTGGTCCATCTCCATTTCATAATTTAAAGGTTGTTTGAGATGTGCAAATGCATACACTATTAGCTTTTTTATCTCTACCACTTGCAGCAGTTCACAGCTTTTGTCAAAAGTATGTAGAGAAAAGACAATAGGAATTGATTTCCACGTTTTTTAGACTTTCACCTTTATGTGCAGTGCTTACCTGTGAAAAGCATTATGTTTTATTGGCTTTTTCCTGTTGCTTATAATGTCATTTATATTAATGAATGTACTTTTGCAACACTCCTCTGAGTCTGGAAAGTGCTAACATACCAAGATATCAAGTAACTTGCCAAAGATAACAATGGCTGTTTGTGTCAGAGCCAACTGTGATTACATGCTGTACTTCATCCTCAGCCTTTCTTCCTAGCGCATGAATATTGTCAAATCATCTCCGTGTTCCAGTGCATCACACTTCATTTTCTCAGGCTGGTACTCCCTTTGTTTTGATGGTTGCCCTGAATAGACAAAATGAGATGCTGAAGAAAAAAACACTCAGACCAGATAGTGTGAAGTTTGGCTGAACTTTCAGCAAAACAGAATACAAACAATTCTTTTTAAAAAAGGAACCAAAACAAACAAAAACAACAAACAAACAAAATGAATTCCTGATCTCAACTGGCCTGCCACTGACAGCAGAAGAGATATTCCAAAATCCTTTTCCTCATAATGAAAATAAAGCAAGGTACCAATGGAAATATTATTTTCTTGCTCCTTGGATTTGACCCAGGGGAGCTTCCTGGGGCTGCTGTTCCTGCCACCATTTTGTGGGAGAAGAGCAGGGTTGGTAGCATCCACTTCCTTGTCTGGCAGATGGCTTGGCTGCTTTCAAGCTTTTCTGTTCTTATATCAAAAAAAATCAAACTTATAGAGACACTTTTTGTTTTTCCAATTGGATTAATATTTTTTCATATCCACCATAGAAGTTTCCACCCTAAAGATTTTGCTAACTACTTTGAAGCAATACATATCATAAGTTAATGTAAAATGGATAGGCAATCATTATTCACTGTACCTCTTTATATTTGGTCGAAGTGTAAGTATTAGAAAACCAAAATACTCCGTTTGCTGTTGCAGATAGCACTGGTCTGCATCTACTATTCACTTTCTGCATGAATAAGTGTTTGTATAAGGTTCAAGCCCATCATTTACTCAAAAGCCGAACTTATTAATATATTTTGGTGCCATACGAAGCAACGTTCTTCTGTACTTACTCATTTGACAAAACAGGAGAAAAAAGGCACAGAGCATTTCAGATGTGTCCACCCTCAGTGAGCTATACATGAAACCAATAGTCGAACAGGAACCATCACATGAGACTTTCATTCCCTGGCTTTACCTGGGGCAATGACTCCTGGATAGTGATCTGGACACTGATTTGCTGGTTTTACCGTCTCAAACAGAAAATTGATTATGAGTGTTTCAGGGCATGTTTCCCAGAGAGAGTTGCTAAAGTGTAAATGTCCCTTTTCTCTACTCTTCAGAGTGCATATTCATCACTACATAACAAAGTAAGCCATTATGCCTCTGTTTCTAAATATTTAAGCTGCTTCTGTTTCTAAATGTTTGAGCATGCCTCTTGATTTGTCTGAAGAATGGTGTGTAGTTGAGCCCATCTGCTTTACCCTATGGAGAAAGCAGAATATAGATGTTTAGTGGAAAGAGTTTCAGTTTCTCCTTTTTACAGCATCATTAGGAAGCTGTCGTTCTAATAATAATAATTCCCATTTGACATCATGGAGGTAAAAAGAAATCACTGCTGACATCAAAAATGAGGTGATATTTCAGCAGTATTATTTCACTGAAGATAAAATGGAAGTCTTTATTACTCCCCATGCTTTTAAAGAAAGCTGAGCAAGGCTTATACTGACCCTGAAGCTTATATACCTTAATGCATCTCTAACCAGTATGAAATAAGAAATTTTAATTGTTACTGCTATATTTTTTTGTCTGTCCCTTCTTAGAACCAAGAAATTTGTTCCTGCTTAAAGGAAAATAATCAGTATCTGAGAATAACCCTGGAGAGCACAATTATCTTAATTTTCTCCATTACTTAAAATGCATAAAAAATACCCCAAACAAATGAAAACTAAGTGTATTACAAGAAGGGGTAATTTTCTTACAAACTACATATTGGAGTCTTTACTGAAAATTCATATAAATTGCGTAATGAGGTCTGAGCTCTGAAGAAGTTACCCGGAGGAGGGTTACAAGTTTTATTTCACTTTTTATGGATAAGGATTTTATTCCCTCTCAACTTCTTGTGCTCATTGCCATGTGAATTTCTTGCTATTAAAAGGACAGAGGCAAGGTCTGTTTCATCAGGGGTAAACAGAAATTTTTCACTTTTATTTCTGATAGCACATTAGACCCTCCCATTCCTATTTTCCTTTTGCAGAAACATTCAGTTTTAATTCCAGTCTTTGTATGTCTTTCCGTCCTAAACCAAACAATGTAGCACATCAGTGACTCTATCCAAATACACATGGAAAATAGTATATCTTACTAATATTTGACAATATTTCCTAAGTTTGATATCTGTTCTTTGTCTACTGATTTGTTTGTTTGCTTGTTTTAGGGGAGGGATGTATAGAAAGTAATATAGACTGCATGCAATTAGAGCAATAGGATGCAAAGCTGGTGCCTTCAAAACTGACAGTATTGCTCCCACCAAAAGAAAATTCAAGAAATACGTGTTCATCTCATGGCTTCATTTTACAGAGCCGGTCACATACTTGCAAGTAGTGCAAGTCTCCTCTGTATAGCAAGAAAAACCTGATCAAAATGTTTCAGTCTTTTCACAATAAAACTTAAGGAATTTTTGCAATTAAATATGTGGTGGGATCATCACATTATTTTGTTCCAGACAAATATGTTGATAACATGAGTCACAGCTCATCTGCTGTTGAGTTACTGCTTCTCAGTTATTCTCACAAATAAGATCTGAATTCTTGGAGGCATGAAAATATTTAATGGTTATAAGCCTTTTAAAAATCAAAATTGGTAGATGCCAGTTACAGTGAAATATTTAAATCTGAAATGAACTCTGCACTTCCAATGTAAACAAGTCTTATTCTATGCACAAATAGTTTGGACCTTTTTGCCAAGTATTTGTGGGTGCATGAGTAGAATGCTCAATTTTTTTTCATGTGCACTCAGTGGCTCCTTTCACTTTTGACATACTTTGGAAGGTCTGAGGTATTAGATAAATATTCCTCTTCTTGGAAATTGTTATCTCATTAGATTTTTCAGTAATTTCTCCTAGCTCAAGTGCTCAGAAATGTATATTTTTTTTTTCCTAACAAATCAGCTGCTTTCAGTTCTTGTGATCCTTTGCATTGTTGCATTGTTACAAAGACTGTGTTGGTTAAGTCAGTGCAACACCAGACACAGCATTGTGCTTAAGAGATACCTGAGTGCAGAGCCCTCTTTCAGTTGGCTCGCAGGGCATTCCTGGATCCAGCCATGATCTCCCACTGTCATATGTCCAGGGTTAGGAATGGGGCAGCAGACACAGTTTTTCTGAAGAAGCAAGGAGCTGATTCTCAATACACAAACATGCATTATGGGTTGTTTTCAGTCTCTTTATAGTCATATGCATTCATAAATTTTTATATGGTTGGAAGATGCAGACTTTGATGGTACAAAGCTCACAGACGAGCTTTAGATCACTGGAGCAACCACAGACAAAGTTTATGTTGACAATTTATCAGCTCTTCTCCGTCAAGGAAAATTGTTTTTTAGTGCCTGCCTATTAGCAATCACATGCATATTATGAAATTGAGTTTTGGGGAGGACAGCCTGCCATCTGTCTTTTCTGTCTTTTTTTCACAATGCATCATTCTAAAGTTAAAACTTTCTGTGCTTCAAAATGATGTAAAATATGAGATGTCTATAATAGAGACACTTGGAAAGAAAAATGTACTAAGTAGAAATGTAAATCTTTATAGACTTTATAAACAGGCAACTACTGAAGCTATACTTTATGTTTTAGCTTCAAATGCCCTCCACATTTTCCACATGCCATAGTGCTGATAATTAATTAATATATACCTCAAGGAGTGTGAAAATGCTTCCTTCATAAACTCTTTCTGGTTCAGGGCAGTTTGTTGTGTGAGTGGAATGGAACTACAAATGCCTGATGTGGAGAAAGGAAAAGATGTGTGCAGTTTCCTCTTTGTGTTCTGATATGCTAAGATTTTATCAGTAATATTGTTTTCCTGTAAAAATATCTGCCTCAGAGAAAATCTGCTGTGTAGCTGTCAGGATTACACCTCTTAGAATATACCTTTGGTGATTCTGTTAAATTGATAAAAACAGAACACTTTGCTATGTAGAGGGATTGCTGAAAATATTCCGAAGCCCTTTCATGTGTAACAGCACTTGTATAGTGGTATGTTTATTGTGCTATAAATTCCATCACTGATTTTGGCCATTTCAAATTGATCCTGCAGTAACTGTAAGTAATGAACCTTACAGACAGAGCCAAGGAAAAAAACCCTAAGCCAATAAACTTGTGGCTGTAGGAATACAAATTATAGAGTTCATTTAGCCTCAGTTTTCATCAGATCATGCAGTGAATACCCCACAAAACCAGAAAATGTATCCAACAAAATATACAGTGCCATAGCCCTGGCTTACTTTAAATTTAGCAACAAAACCAGACAGGAAATTATCCAAAGTACGTTTGTATCATGTTTGTATCATGTTTGTATGAAGTGTCCTGGGGATTTCACCTTAAATTCCTGGAGATTTAAGGAAGGTGCTCAGCAGAAGTAGATGAAAACGGAGAAATTATAACAGAAGTGACTTAAACAGCGTAATAAGCAAATACTGAGCTGTTTTACATGGTCTAAGCAATACCAGGCACCACTGAATTTCATAGGGGTGTAGATGGATGTGCAGTGAGCTACTAATGACTCATCAGGTCAAAGTATACAAAAATCCCCCAAATTTACTTATGTTTCTAGCCTATTTCTCTTTATTTACTGGAAAGTTCTAGTATGTTAACAAGATATTAATGATCCCTCTGATTTTAACAGAGAACTAATGTGCTTGCTAAAGATTTCCATAGGAAGGTTTTCAAACCCATCTAAAAGATGCTATTCTAAGGCTTTTCACATTAGGTTTCCATAGGAAACCCACTGATCTTGATTTGTTAAATATTGTATACATTTCTCACAGCCTTTTAGGTCATTCAGAGCCTTATTTTATAAATAGACCATAGATCTAATCCCACTAAATCAGTGGGCTGTGTGTGAGATTAAAGGATATATGAATGTGTATATATGTTCTACCCTGAGTTGTTACATGAAGAGCTAACTACAGATTTTAGCTCAAATGCAGAAAATACTAGTTTTCTTCTACGGAGTTTTCTTACCAGCATTACAGGAGAGAGAAGAAAGGTTGTGTTTTATTCTGCACAAAAATAAATAAATGTCCGGGTTGGGCTCCTACAAGCCCTGCAGCACTTCCATGCATCACAGCTTGCACTCTCATGTATCTTACAGTCTACACTGAGTGCTGAATTCATTCTGTGTGTCTTCTTGTACCTAACTGCATATTTTTCTGAACCTTTGTGTTGTCTGGGAGAGATATTAAATCCTCATTTTGAGATCAAAATGCTTGAGTCCATTCTAGCCGTATATAGCAATTTGTTTTCTAAGGCATACTCCTTGCCTGTCTCTATAAAAAAGTTTATTTTGTCAATTTGTCCACTTTACAGAAGCAGCCTAAGTGACATACAGAGCAAAAAAAAAAGACACAGAAACTAGGGCTTTCAGTTAAACACCAAATATGGTGAAAACCATAATAAAATAATGAGGTTGCTATTTTTCCTTTCACTCTGCTGCTTTGTGTTGCAATGAGGAATACAGTGAGTGAGTCTGAGGTCTTGTGAATAGCCCCTGGTAACTAAGAGGAAAAAAAATCTTGCTCATTATCTCTACTCCCCTCCTGAATAAACATTTCAGCCATTGTAAATGAGTGTGACATGAAGGGCAAATGAATGGCTCTCATTCCAGATGAGAAACACTTGACAGCTGAGCAACCTGTAGGTTGTTGTAAAGGTGCAGATCCTGTGACCACTGGATGATGGGGTAGGCATACCATTTATTTCCATGTGACTTAAGATTCATACCCTTAAATGAGAGATTCCCAGCCTTGCAGAGAGTTAGTCCTAGGTGTTCAAACTGACTTTTGGTTAGGACTGCAGTGTGTGAAAGGCAGGGCTGTCCTAATTTTTTCTGGTTATTGTATTGAATTACATAGAAAAAATTAGCCAGTTATAAGGAAAGGTTCAGTGTGGATTGACAGATGGCATGCAACACCTCTACTGTATTTCATTTATAAATATGATTGATGTAGAGGTAATTTCTTGGTAACCTGTTTTGCAAAAAAAAGTATTCTAAGTGGTGGGTTAGTAAAAGAAAATTAATCTCTGCATGTTAAACTTGCCAACTTTTGAATTAATTGCATGAGAATGACAATCAATTAATAAATGTTAAGCAAACAGAAAATCAGTGAATTAAAAATTACTAAATTGATTCCAATGCAGATAAAGCAAGAGGCTGCCATAATTCATTGGTGTAGATTCAAGAACACGAGTCTTGTCTCAACAGTTTTTCCTTCCCATTTATCCGCATTTAGCATTTAAAACAATGGTGGTTTATTATGATTTTTACAAATAAATTGTTATCTATAATCCAGCTTGCTACATTAAGTGGATTATAGAAACAAATCATAAATAGTAGTCCATTTGTAGTTGTCAAGGAGAAGGTCAGAGCTTTGCAAAGACCATCCATCTCCAAGTGGATAAAAGGTTTTTCTTCAAAGAGAAATCTCATCCCTTGTATGGGTGGACTCTGTCTAGTGATGGCAGTACACGTCCGCTCCTCTGGAAGGGCTGTCATGGTGTGTCCCAGCCCTCTCCTGCAGCCCAAGTCTCTGCAAAGACACTTCAGGGCTTGGGGCTTGCAGTTTCAATGCCAGCTACTATCTTTAGCCAGACCATGTGAGGTGTATTTAAAACTGTTCAAATATATCTCTGAGAACAGTCAGAGAGCTACTGATATTAGATCTTGGCAGACATACCAGAAGACTTTTGCCTCTCCTCTTATGATCGTTCCTTTTTGCCATCTTGATGTGGAGGTATTACTATTCACCTGCTGAAGCTTTTCTGAAATTGCAGTGGTATTTTCCATAAAATCAACTCATATACATTGCTGTCTTTTTTCCCCTTTAAATTGAAAATTTGTAGTTTAGATTCATATAAGTGTCACTGATAGGAGGACAGTGAAAGCATAATAATGATTATGGAAATTAATCTTTTTTGCCTACCTCCACCTTTGCTTTTACGACAGTTGTGGCATTCTGCAGGAAAGCTCACACATTCTGTTGTCCAAGATCTTTTGGTAGACCTTGTGTGCTTTTATACAGCCAGCTGAAATTGGGCCATACTGGGGGAAAGCATACAAGCATTAAAATAAACAAAACAATTTCTTTTCACTGTAGGAGCACACACCAGGCATCATTAGCACAAGCAGAGGAACCTTAGTATTAATGATATTCAAATAATAGTTCTCAGCCTTCTCAATTGTGTCACTGCTTTACTATATGAAAAACTCAGACCTTTTTACCCATCTAGCCACAAAATTAGGAAGAGTGAATGTAATTTTCCTTGACTAACTTTAGAATGAGTTCTGGGTCTGCAACCACAGGTTCAGAGCTTGAGTAGAACATAAACATTCTTGTCTTAATCAAGGTTCACTTGGGGAATCCATTTCTGTCTTTACAGACAGCAGCATTTTCTATATCTTTTTCTCTGTGTGGGAAAAAATACATTAGTATAAGATATTTTGTTTTATCTAGTCCTATCTCTCTTATCAAGTCCTTGCAGAGAATCACCTAAGGTAATTTTTGGACTGCTAAAAACTACATCAAACAAAACTGTAGAGGAAAAAAAAAGCTAAAATAATTTCTTTATTTCTCCCTGCAAAGAAAGAAATTAAGAAACTACATCAGAAGTATGTTTATTTTTAGTTGTCTTTGCTGCAACAAGATTTGGTTGCCCTGACATACAGAGTTGAAACTAATTTTTTTTAAACAACCTTTTCACTCTTTCTGTTGCAGAATGATGTAGCCTTTTTCCACTGTCCCCCAATACTCTGATAAACTGCACTGGAACTGATGCAACAAAAGTCCTTTTTTAGGTTTACATTTCACTGCTGGCAGAAGCACCAGAATTCTGGAATAGTGAATTTTAAGAGAGTTTGCTCATGGGCAGGGACGACTATTCTTTTATTGGAACCCTGCAATCTTCAATAGCTAAATGCTTTCAACTTTCTTTAAATAGTGTTAAGGAAAAAATATCCTCAAGGCATTATTTTTAAAGGGGTCTTCAAACATTCCATGAGGAAAAAAAATGCAACCTATTTGAACACCAAGGGATTTGAAGTGGCAAATCTGTTAAAGTGAACTGATCTTTAGAGTTTCAGGGTTAAATGAGTATTGACCACAAATTAGGGATGCAGACTACTGAGCATTCTGAGACATTCCAGATTCCTAGTTTTACCAGTAGTAGCCAGATTATCTAAAAGATCATTTATAAATAAGCTAATTATGTTAGCTAGATTTTAAATTAACTATGTTTCATTTATTCCTCTGAATTCAACATACAAAATCCATTACAACATTTGCAAGAAGTGCAAGAAAATCCCAGGTTCTTAATCTTTTTTCCTTCATAGACTTAATTCTGCAATAACTCAATATTAAATATTTTAGAGTTTATAATGTAAAGCAGCTGTGAAGCAAACAGATATGCAAGGGTAAATCTGCTCATCTTGAATCCTTGTGCAAATGGTCTGCTCTGGAGGTCATACCAAAGAGATTCTTTTTCCAGCTTAAACCTGTCTTTTCTAAATAGATCTCAACCTGATCTCATTTAATGCATTGATGTCTGGTTTCTAAGTCATTATATTTGCTGTATTACATATCAAAAGGACTCTTGAGAAATTCCCCCGAATTGATAATTCTAATTTCTTATGTATAGGTACTCTATATTCACTCTGAGGACAGCTGTATTGTATGCTAAACCACGAATTGTGAAAATTGATCCCTTTGTATGTAGGTTTGTATTAAATTGAGATACTCTATTTTTTTCCTGTTTGTTGCCACACATGGGTTCCTGGTGTCAGTTTGTATTTGGCTGTTTGAGCATATTAAAGTTTTGCTAGTGCTTATGATGTTCTTGCCAAGAGCGCTCTTGCAGCAATCTGCACTAGAACAGTCTTTGTGCCAATTACTTCAAAAAGTATTCTGTTATAAACCCAGTTTTTATGGCTACTTCTTCAGGTTGCTGTGTGCTGATTTCATTTAGTTTCTTTTTTATCCACTTTTTTTAATGTTGATCTTCAAATAGTTTTAAGATTTGCATTATGAAAAGACAATACAGTGTTGATAGAGTTGTTAATAAGACATCTTATAAAGCTTCAAAGTTATTAAAATAAAACCTAATAATTTAAATTACTAATACTGCATATATTTAAAGGATGCTGTTTAATAGTGGAAAGTTTGGAGTTCTTGTTGCTGGGGCTGATTATGAAAATCGAAACCTTTGCAGTTATATAAAGCAAAATAACTGAAAAATTATAATGTGCAACAACTCAACACAGTATTTCTTGAGTTTCTTTTATAAAGCTGTTTTCAGGAGAGTCAGCTCTACATCTTTTGTATAGAGAAAAGCAGCTTGCTAATCCATTGCAATTAATGAAAAATCACAACACAGGAAAGGGTGTCTTATCATTAACATATTTTACAATTCAAATATTCTTTTGAAAGGACAGACTTGATCATGCAACTTTTACTATTGCAGTGTACACCAATGCAAGACCAGACCTCAGAATTCTGACATGAGGGCCATCATGGCAATAAATATAGATATGTGCCCATATACAGTGCAGGACACTGTGCTATGCTATACTAAAGAGTAACTGCTTATCTATGTGTCATGTAAATATGTCATGTAACAAAATGAAAAAGCCATAAATTTAGGATCTAATAATGGTAATCTAAAGGATCCATAAATGCTTGAGCAACTCCTGGTCTGCTGTTCATTTCCCACTCTGTTAAGATTTGATAACTCTTGAAAAACATTGGTGCACTCTTGAAAATGCCTTTTTTTTTTCTTTTTTATGGCAGCTGTAGGAATTGTTCATCATACAGCACTCTTCCATTACTCTCACAAAGTATTCTTAAGATAGCCTTAACCTAGACATTGCAACTTGGGCGATATCACATTCTTGTTTTACCTTCACTCTTTTTTGGAGAGTTCAAAAGCTGTCCCCATTCCCTTCTCTTTAGTTTATTATCTAGTCAGAGGTAAGTGGCAGATAAGACCTTCCGCATCCTCAGGTTGAGGAATAAACAGTTTGTTGTGTGTGTGCTCAAAGCAGTAATTTTAGCGCAGAAGAGATCTGTTCCCTGTGGTGTACTTGAATGAAAGTGTGGCTATTGTGCTTGCTGCTGATCTCAACATTCCTCACATGCAATCAATAATCTACTACTCAGGTCATTTTAGGGATTGAGCAAGTGCTATGAACTGAGCCTGCCACTCTGGGCTGGTTCTCATATGATGCTTGTCTTTAAGCACCAACGAGTTTGAGGTCTCATAAGGATACTTTTTTTTGAAACCCTTAGGATTAGCCTAAATTCTACCTGGGACTATTTTAAGCAGTAGAATAGCTTTGAATCTTATTATTTGAAGAGAGTGATAACAGAAGAAAGATAGGAAAAGCCTAGAGTGTCTCCAAAAACTAGTATTGACTTTTTTAACAATAAAATACATCCTGAGACCAAATATACTGTTTAAATGTAAATACTATTTCCATTTTCAGACTGTCTTTTGCAGGTGTATTTGAAGGGATTTGAAATGTACTTGTAGATGGAAAAGAGGCTATTGACCTTGAAACTATGTATGTGTTAGGAATAATGTTCACCCTCCTTGAAATCAGACTTGTATTCTTTGAATGGGTGCTCAAGACCACAAGTCTGAGCAGTGGTTCACGTGGCATTCAGTGCATAACTCAATCAAGACTGACTGCAATGCTGTTTCTCAGGAGTCATAGATTATTGCCTTGTCTTATTTTCATCCACCATGGTTCTGAATGAATCAGTGACAGCTGCACTAAATACTATTTTTCTTTGTTCTGATGTGGACTTGATATAAAAGGACAAGGTTTGTGTGTAGAAGCAATGTCTTTTATTACATGGACTACTGTGATCAGAAAAAAAACCCAAATATACAGGGTTTTCAGCATACAAGCACTTTTCAGAGGCTAATACTGAAGTAACAAATTTTTGAATTTAATAAGTGTTGAGAACAATTACTGTAAGTAGACAGGTTATTTTGTTATGCTGTGCAAGAGAAAAGACAGATGATGCTTATGAAGTTGGAGATGGCTGATGTTAACAAGGGAAAATATGATGAAATGGTTATTTTATAGATTAAAATAGATAGCAAATCTAACATTGATTCAACAGCAGCATACATCTACAAATTTTACTTCATACGATGGCTGCTAACCCATCATGTAAAGTGCACATGGTAAGCCCAACGTGTCCTCTCTATGTCAAGCTAAGTGTACAGGATGGAGAATTGATCTGCTCATGTACAGCAAGTTGGATGTATTTGGGACATCTCAGACTTGCTGCACATGTGGGATGATCAAACATACTGCAGTTGCAGAGGCTCATTCGTTTTCAACACCAAAATGCCATGCTCCATGGGATCTCCTGTTAGTAATACTGCAGTGTCTATGGAAATGCAGTCAGTCTGAGAGTGGGATATGAAAGTATTACAGGAACTGCAAACACAAGGCCCTACCGGACGTCTAGGATCCCAGCTATGATACGTGTAAGCCAATGACGTCTTTTCCCAAAGCTTTCATGAAGACTGGGAGAACAGGCTTTGATCTCAATGGGGCTGTTGACCCACAGAAACAAACAATTTGTGACCATGAGAAAACATAAGTAGAAATGTTGTAGTGACTGCAGAGACACAGGGAGGAAAGGGGAGAAGTGTGGTAGATAAAGAAACCTATGCTGACGTTTAGGTTGATAGACATGGTTATATTTTGATGTCAGAAAAGGAGCAAATTTCGGATATCATTGTGTAAATTCCTGATGTGGTAGTGGACTCTTGTTTTCTTTTTGTAGTCTAGAGGAAAGCCTGCTTCCAAATGTTCACTCTTACCTCAGAAATCACCTGAAACCATATAGGAACTCTTTATCTTGCAGAGTCACAGACAGGTTTTGAGATGCATGTATGTGTATCAGGGAGTGAAGGAGCACGCAACTCATTGAAAGAAAAAAGTGAGAAAATGGCTGTAGTTTGTAAGATACCTCTTTAGTCAAAATTACCAGTTTAAATTGGTTGTGTTTTACAGATTTAAGTGTTGATTTTGGAAGTATAAAATAATATTTTTGAGGGACCAAACAAACAAATAAATAATACCCTTTAGAAACACAGTTGTTTCTGTAAAGGGGGATAAATGTGTGTGTGAGTTGTTTGTAAAGTAGCTAAACAAATATCTAGGTACACAAACTAAATTAGGATGGTTTTACATGTGACTGTTTTCTAAAAAAATTGATTCTAAGCAAAAATTTTAAGACTCCAAATTTAATACCTCATTAAGTGAGCTGGAGGGATAATTTCTGCCAGTGTTGTGGTTTCACACACACAATAAATTGGCATAGTGATTTACGCAGAGAACAAAAGAAGTAGTTTAGAAATTTATTTCAAACTGAAGTTTAAGTTTTGAAGAACACAGAGACATCTGAAAGGTGAAATTCACAGATTTTTCATGCTTGCAGGTTTTTATAGCCTCTGGTAATGCATGTCCTTACTCTGACATCACATGTATGTGAAAAAATGGATGTAATATTTAAAGATATCTTTTGACAAAGAAAGTATTTCCATCTTCAGAGGTGAGATTTAGCTTTAAAGGATGATGAGCGGGTTCCAGATGTGTTTTTCGATCGCTGGGCTTTACTTTCCTTAAGTATTGACAGAGGGAAGGTTTTATCAAGGTCTTTGTGATGTGCTTGTTTATAATAAGTAGACATTAGTAGGGCACATCTAAGTGCATATCACTAACAGATGACTAAAGAGAGCATATGGCAGGGGAAAGAAATATATATTTGTCCAACCAGTGTGGCTTGTTAACACTCCCACACTCGTAAACTGTGTTTACATGTACTTACAATATTTTGCAAATCCATTTTCTAATCAGCTAAAAATAAAAGCCAAATAACTTTTTTTTCCAGTATTGTAGTATCAGGCAAAGTTGATTTAGATTTTTTTCTAAACAAAGCAATTAAGCAGTACAGAAGAGTTTTACAGTATTTGTTTTGTTTCGGATGACATTTTTACAGCAGTATAAGTGTTGGTTTCATTTCACAGTGTTAAAAGTTTTATTTTTGCAAAATGTTTTTTTTCTTCACCCACCTATCTATCCAAGGTTACACTACAAGCAATAACATAGATCAGAATGGCCTAAGCAAAATCCTGCTCTCAATCAGGTCACATGGTTTATTTCAACCATAAGATTTCCTTCTGCTTCTATAGGATGAATCATAGAATCACAGTTACACCTACTAATAAACAGTTTGTAAGAATAAAACTCTCTGAACTATTAACCCAGTCCAACTCCCAGTAGAGTAAAGAAGGAGTCTTGTTATTAATTTAATTTAGGAGGTAGGTGAAGAAATGACCGGGAAATCTGTACAGCTCTTGACTTACAAAGTTCTTGATGACCTTGTGACCAGGAGAATGGCATTCACTCATCTTTCTGTAATGGACAGAACACAGTATCACTGTCTTCTCTTGCTGTAACATCTAAATGTGACTGTCTATTCATATGGCATTATTAGAAAGAAGACAGTTTAAAGATTGATTAGGATTGTTGCATACTTTACAGAAGGAAGCATTTGTGAAGAAAACTGCACAGAAGAGCTGCATTTACTTTTGATTTTCAGTATATTCCTATCAAACTTTTACTAAATATTTACATCTGGAGCCAACTATTGTCCTTCATAAAACAGTTTATTCTTGCAATTTAGCTTCATTAAAGTCATAATGCCACTTTAGGATGTGATAGACTAGTGCTGTGGGATTGAATTATAGAGAGATTAATTTTAGCTATGGGAGATAATTGACCCTATAATTCCTATCACCCCTAATCCTGGTTCAAATGAACCAATGTTAAAAGTGGCAATACTCACAATATAGACAAGGTCATGACAGTTAGAATTGTTTTTTACTACCAGTTAGATTTTCCCACTTGGTACATTTGACTAATGTTGTCATAGAAGGGGATTTCAGGCATGGAAATACAGCTTTTCTTTAGAGGCACACAGGCACTGAACTGATGGGCAGTTTGCTGTACATTTCCCAGCACACAGAGTCAGAATGCAATTCAGCGCCGACCCCTGAAATTTGAATTCATCTGGGGATTTAGAACATGTTTTGATTCATGGTAGAATTAGGAGCAAGCTAAATAATTTGAATCTGAAAGCAAATTCTCTTGAAATTCAACAATGTTAATATATGGTGGCTCTAGCAGGTTTGGAACTGTCTCTTGGGCAATACTACATCAGAAGTGTATTTCAGACGAAGAATCAGAAAAAAAGTGAGGTACTGCCTGAATAGAGAGTTGTTCAAAAGCAAATCATGTTGATACTTAGCTACAAATGACATGAAGGTTTAAAAAATACAAAGAAGAGATAAATATGATATAGCTTAAAAATTCCCTCAAGTGTTAGTGCCAACTTCAAACATATTAGTATAAGGACTCCTATGAAAAATACAACAGAACAATGATACTTTTGCATAACATGCTCAATATAAGATAAATTTTCACATTTTTACTGGTTATCCATCAACATTTTCCCAAGCATTAACAGATTTGAGTTTTGCAGTAAGCTGAAACTGCATGATAAAAAGAGACAGATAATGATAAAAAGCAGATGTATATGCAAGCCTAGCTAGAAGGAGCAAAATATACTATTACTGTCCCTCCTGTGAAGTTAATCCTATTTCTTTTAGCTATTTCTTCGTTAGTTAATGAGGTCTTAAGTAAAGGAAATAATTAAAGTGGGTTTGAAATGGTGTTTTTGTATCTTCGCCTTTAGGAACTTTTTCAAATATTCATAGAATAGTTTGCCCTTGAAAGGTACATTAAGTGTGAGTTTAGGCAATAGTTACTTTTAACATAGGTGGTCAGAAACCTGTAACTGCAATGGCCATACACAGCAGCAAATCACTTCATTCAGATTCACCACACTGGCTAGGCTCAAAATGTAAAATAGGCGTGAAAGAAGACATTTCAACAATTAGGTTAAAATAAAAGAAACAAACTGCAAGGCTTATCATAGATCTGTTAGCATGGATTAGATTTTAATTTGGATGCAATTTGTGATTTCCAATTTTAGAAACGAAAAATTTTCTTCTCTCTCACTTTCTATTATCAGTCTCAGATCAGAAGTAAGCAGTAAGCAATCTTCTATCTTTGTGAGAGTGGTACACTTATAACTACACCCCATTTCTGTCACCTCCTCTTGTGCCCCTGGTATCAACCAGCATCTCTCATGACCTCGGGGTAGTGAGTCTGGGATTGCAGAGAAAGGGGCCCTCATCTTCTGCAAGTCTTCTTTTAATTTTGATATTGTAACACATTCTGAGGGTGAAAATCTGAGAGAGCCTGCAACTGCCAACTCTTATGCCTCTCCTATCCATGAGCACAGGAACTGCTGTTTCTATTTTTGTTTTAATACGCTGTATTTATATTCTTTTACTGGATAAAACAACCCCTTTATTTATTCACACAACTACTGAAGGAGTGAAACTGGAAGTGGTGAATTATTCTTTTCGCAGAGTTTCAATTTACTCCATTTCAGACAGCATTCTTAGAATGGGGCTGCAGTTCTTATGGATGCTGTTGGATCTGAGCATCTTCTGGTATTATCTTGTGAATATGGAAGAAAACTACTCCCCCCAGAAATCCCCATACACGCCTAGAGCACTAGGCAAAGGCATTACATGCCTAGCAGTTCTTTAAATGCTTTTCTGTAGATGCAGGAATATCATCCTGCACCTGAGCTCATAGATCACCTGTAGGCTGTTGATTCATAAATTACCAACCACAAGAAAGAAAATCAAGGCAGCAAACAGTGTCTCCATGGTGTAGGTGACTAACAATTCGATGAAATCCATTCTGGAAAAGTTTCAAAAATGCTGATCTTTTGGTCTCATATTCAATTTACAAATGTTATAAAATGGTTACTTTATTAACTTCCAGCTTCATTGTTTCAGTTTTATTCTACTCTCTCTCTTGTTGAATTTCTATTTTGCTGTTGTTTTCTTCTTTCTTTCTGTAACAACCACCACAACAAAAATCAATGCCACAGAAGTTCTTAGGTTTTTATTTGATGAATGTGAAGCATTTGCCTGTTATGTTCTTTTTGCCATAAGGACACATAGGGCACATTGACAGCCAATATTAATAAGCTTAACAATGATACTGGCTGTTACTTAGTACAATTTTAGGCTGTGTTAAGTGAGCTATAGGGAATAGTAATGCTATCCTTTAAAAGAAAGTGATGTCACAGTTGCATTCAGAATTCACTGGGTATTTTTTTATTGTTTTTATTTTCCAGGTGATTCATATAACAGGCCGGTTACGTCTGAGAGTATCGCTGTCACACGGACGGACAGTGCCCAGCCAAATCATGGGACTTGTTGTCGTTGCTCATGCTTTGCCACCTCCTACAATTAATGAAGTCAGGATTGACTGCCACATGTTTGTCACTCGTGTGAATATGGACCTCAATATCATTTACTGTGAAAATAGGTACAGCCTTTAGATACTTTATTTCTTTTTTCAGTTGTGTGTATTCTCTGTTCCATGGGCTTGGCAAGAAGTTTTGAAATTTTGGACTCTTACAATGTCATCCTAGCGTTGTATGAGAGCATTGAATTCACTCTCACCATCACCACCTGCATTTTCATTATATTCTTAGAGGATAAATGTAAATTAAAAACTATAAATTGCAGGATGTCTTGCTGGAATAGGGGAAGATAGACCAGGAAATATTCCTCTAAGCTTTCTCTGCTTTTTACAATCTTTCACCATGCCTCTCAGAGGCAAGATTTGGGACTAGACAGACGTTGGTCTGACCTGTATGCCTGTCCTTATGCTCCCCCATCCTCTCCTCCACAAGTTTTTCTGTCTGAAGTTTTAAAGTTTTCCATTTTTGAACTAATTTGCAGATTACAGCATATCGTGCTCAGTGTTTAATGGAACAGAAGCACAGATGGCCTAGATAGTAGGCTAGAGAGGTGGGATCTGTTGCAGTTAGAGGTGGGAAAACTGTAGAATAAAATTGGTTAAGGGCATACAGGGAAAGACAGCAGTGAAATGGGAACAGGTGATGAAGAGTTGGTTTGGGGGGGGGGCTACATTCACAGTGACGAGTGGTCTCGGAAGGTGAGAGAGAAGATTTAAATTCAGTTGCCTGCTCCCTGGGGGCTGGGTGCCTCTAGCACCGGGGACTCCCCATGGTGACCCCTCAGGGCAGGACCTGGCAGCCAGGGCCCATCCCACCACCCCAGAAGGGAGCAGGGCAGCTGGGGGGGCACAGGGACAGCCCCAGCCCCTGGCATTGGGACCCTCCCTGAGGACAGGCAGTGGAGTGGGCTGGGGTCATGTCAGGAGGGCCCACAGCCAGGGAGGGCTGTGGGGAGCTGGACAATGGCAGGGTCTGCCATGGGGTCTGTATTGTGGGTGGGGTAGGGGAAGGCCTGGGAAACAGAGGGGCTGATTGAGACCATTAAGGCCTCAGAGCCCTGAAATATAAAAATATAATCCAAGGAAGAAGTATGTAGAGCAGTGTGAAAATATCCGAGGAGGAAATTACAAGTAATAAGTTTGAGTTCATTGGTGGAAGTCTGAGGTATGGGGGAAAGGTTGGAAAGGAAGAAGGAAGGTAATGCAGCCGAAAGAAATTTTGTGAAGCGGACTTATCAAAAAGTGGAAAGAACAAGACTAATGCAAGCTTTTCTTGTGACAGCAACCATGGCATATTATGAGTGGAAGCTCTCTGATATGAGAAATCATAATTGCTCAATCATAATGGAATACCACAATCAGGATAGCATATCAATATAAACTTTTATACAACAGGCTAAACTCAACTGTTTTGTTGCATCAGGATCTTAAACAATTTAAAATAGTCTTGGGTTTCAGTTATGAGGTTGTCTTTGCTGCCACGTTGCTGCACTGGTAAAATACTTTTTTTATTATTACTTGACTATTAGAGAGAACACTTCATGTACACTTCCAAAGCATTATCTGAAAGTCAATATATTATTGTCATTTTTAAGCTTGGAAAAACTGTTTCATGGAAAGTGGCTTGCACAAGGTCACAGAGAAAGTGGATAAAAGCATTAAAGCTTGGGCTTTTTGGCTGTGACTCCATCCAATGAGCCTCCAGCTGCTGTATAATCTAGCATCTGGCAAAAGAGCTCTGGGGATTAGGAATAGGATCTAGAACAAAACTTTTGCCTAAGTCTTTGAGTTCCCTGTGCCCTACCTAGGTAGTAATGGATAGCTGTTGCCACTGCAGAGTTTTTCAAAGGCCTCTGTGAAATGAGTTGCTGGTATCTATCCAGCTCCTAATGAACAGATTCCCTTTTAACAAAATCACCTGCACTTACTATTACCTTTATTGGCAAACTCCACCAAAAAAGCCAGGAATCAAATAGATGCAAAAAATGAACTGTTCCATCAGGTCAAGTATGATACGAACTTTTAGGCCAAGTTAGAAAGATTTATGCTTTCTCTGCTGTGAGTTTGGCATTTTTATGAGCCCTAAATTGTATATGAGGGGTTTTTTTAACTAAACATTTTTCTCAAACCTTCACTTTTTATTCACGTAGCAATAAAACTTTCAAAACCTGAGAAAGGCATCACTGAAAACTGTAAAATGTTTCAGGTGAGGTGCACTGATTGGTAATCACATAGGAACAGCTGATAAGACATGGTAAACTGTGGTAAGAGAGGAAGAAAGTATTGAGCTTATTAATGTTTTTCATTTTTTAAGCTGAAGGCAACATTATAAAACAACGTTTCCTTGTTTGTGATGGATTTTATCTCATGCTAATGCAGAATGCATATGGTGGTACTTGAATGTATGTTGTAATAGTTCCACTTTAAGCCCCTGTGTCACTGTTAAAAATAGTTTATAAAAGTAATTTCAAATAGTAGAAACACTTCTGCCAGTACTGGGAGGTGAATGTGAGCTCACTGAGGCAGCGGGATTTCCAGTCATAGAAAATTAAATAAGACTGACAGAATTTGGATTTCAGCAGCTACAAAGCAGAATATGACTGTAAAAACTGGAGGAATGGGAAAAACTGAAGATGGGAAGGAATTAACTGAACAGCTGATTGAAGCTGTCAGATTAATTATCTGGGTGTTTGCCAAGGCTTTCTCTGAGTCAGGGAAGTTGGGATCTCTCTTCTGGGATTATAGAAAAGGAGATAAGTATCCCATCCTGAATATATGGGTTTGACTCCTGGCATTTGCAGGCAGCTACGAAATTCTTTGTGGTGCCACAGTAAAGCAAGCACAACATTGACAAAAACAGAGAAAAATGGATCCATGCTGGGCAAGCTGTAAGCACTATTTATAGAGCAATGGGGAGTTACTGGCAGCTGCAGGGAGTATGGAGCAGAAGCCATGCCACTTAACTGAAATGAATGCTCACAGTGGACCATTGCATCAGCAGGGGTGAGATCAATAGTACTCCTAGTTTTCCAAGTGGTTGCCTGCGACACCATTGCGTGCAACAGCAGTGAGCAGGAGTGACATTACTCAAGCCTTTGGGTGCATCTTGTTACTTTCAGTGAAGAGATCTGCTTTCGGAATCCTGGACTCAGTGCACAAACTAGCCAGCAGTTAGCTTCCCTCTGAGACAAGATCTGTTAGCTAGTGCATTGGCTATTTCTAACAATATTTTTCTTTGAGGGTGTGAAATACGAATGTAAAATTTTGTTGCCTAAAACATGGTATGTTAATCTGTGTCTATTTTGCAAATGTAGGATTTGTGTCATCTAAGCTTCACCATCTAGACTAAAATAGTCTAGGATTTCTTTATCAGTCAGTGGAGTGTGAAAAGCACCTGCAGAGGACAAATCATCTCAGATGGTGATAAATAACTAAAAGCAAAATGAAGAGACTGCTGCTAGAGTGCATCATCAGTCTGTGTGTTTTCAGAGTCAGCTGTTAAGGACTGGAGATCTTTTGGAGTGAGAAAATAGCCCAGTTTAATGTGGACTGTGATACCATATCTACTAAGATGTGCCCAAAAGGAAATAACCAAATGGAAGAGCTTTGGCTTGTTGGCCATGAGAGTGGTTGTCAGTAGTTCCTTCAGATATGCAGAAACAGTCTTGTGTAGCAAGCCTCAAGAGTACAAATGTGTGCACAATTTCAGCAAATTCAGCAAAGCACATATACCTACCTTTAAATTTCAATCCTGTCCTGCAAGACAGTGGAACCATTGATGTGCTCAAGCACAACCCTATGGTTATATTTTACAGGATGAGGTTTGTGTATTCAATAGAACCAAATTCGTACTCATTAATCTGTTTATTTTGTCAAAGGACCTGGATGCCACAAGATCTGTCTCCTAGCAAGTGCACTAAGATATACTATATATACTTTATTTTCTCCTTGCAAATTATTTCTTTTCCATCTTTAGTGCCTTTGATATGAGCATTTGTGTCTTATTCAATGGAATTTCTTTTGCTTCTGGTCTTGGTGCTATTGCTTACTATTGAACATCACTCACACTTGGATATTCTCCCTCATTCTTCCACATTTTTCATAAAAAAAAAAAAATTCTGTGTACTTATGTCTGTTTGAAACAGATTTACCTTAATATTATAGAATCATATCATTATTTAGGTTGGAAAAGATCTTTAAGATCATCTTAAGTCCCACTGTAAACCAAGCACTGCCAAGTCCACCACTAAAACATGTCCCTAAGTGCCACATCTACACAACTTTTAAATACCTCCAGGTCTGGTGACTCAACTCCTTCCCTGGGCAGCCCATTACGATGTTTAATAACTCTTCCAGTGAAAATATTTTTCCTAGCATCTAATCTAAACCTCTCCTGGCACAACCTAAAAAACCTTAAAGGATCGTAAATCTGTTTCCGCAGTTGCCTTGCCATGTTTATTATTTTTTGTCCCTGAAGACCTTACACAAACATGCTGCTGCAGAGAAACAAAATCCACCTGAGTCAAATTTACCAGAAGGGGAAGCAGAATGATCATCCTCTATGTTAGCCCTGTGAGCTGCAGCACTCACAGTCCAGGTACACCACAGGGCAGTGGTCTACCTGGAGATTGCCCCTTTCTACTAGGCTGGCAGGGTGGGATTTCTTCTCCCTGATCTTAACATAGAATGTGCTGTGTTGAAAGGGACCTACCAAATCAAGTCCAACTCCTGGCCCTGGCACAGAACACCCCAAGAGTCACTGCAAGTGCCTGAGAGTCTTGTCCAAACGGTTCTTGAACTCAGACAGGCTTGGCGCTGTGACCACTTCCCTGGGGAGCCTGTTCCAGTATCTTGAAGCAGAGCCACCTTCTAATAGAAAGCACACAGTATTTGGGCCAGAGAAGAGACAGCAAACTGTGCCAGTGAGGTGAGTGTAGACATGAGAGGAGAGACTTGGGTTCTGGTTCCTGCTTCATGGACTGTTTATACACTTAGTTTAGTATAAAAAGATAATGTACAGTCCAGGGCACAGGAACATTTAAATCTCAGGCTCCCTTTCTTCTAGTGGGGCAGAGATCCCAGGTCCTTCGCTTCCCAGTGAATAATTCACTGTGCAGCCAAAGCGGAAGCCAGGAGGGTGGATAGGGAGTCCCAGCGCCACAGTTCGAGATTTGTCTTTATCCTGGTGAACTGTGTCCTCTCTGAGAAATTAGGAGAGGTGATTTTCAACTGTGGTTTGTGATAAGCATTAGATAGATATCCCCTGATGGGTATCCCATATTTGGTTAAGTGCTGTAACTACTGTGGAGTTTTTTGAAGGTGCACGTCATTCAATGTGCTCTGTCATGTAAGTGTGAGATAGCTGTCGTGTTTTGTGCTAAACTTGATTTGACAAATTTACTAACAAATTTAAGTTCACCTGAATGATCTGTGAAGTTTTTGGTGTTTGTTGGTTTGGTTTTTTTGCTGGGGATCAACCACCAGTACCGCTGTGGTATTGTCTGATGCATCCATTCACCTTCAGTCTCTCTGGTCTGTGCATTCTCCCTGCTACAGACACCTAGGCAAACACAGCTCTGCTAGCCAGGGTCTCAGTGGCTGTGTTCAGCCTCTCTGCCTGCTGTGAACCCCTCAGACCCACACAGTTCAGTTTCTGGTTCAGGCTCCCTACTGGCCTCCCGCAGGATCAAACTCCAGTTGCTTCAGCTATCTGGTCCTATCAAAATGTTTACAGTTTCTTACAGTGCCCTTAAATGAATGACGATTATATCTCAAAATTACAAAGTGGGCTTAACCACAATCAACGCAGATTATTTCAAACCCTAAAAAAATTATTCTCTATCTTGAAAACAGACATAGTTTTGAATGCTTGTGTGAGCAAGACATTTTCCAATTTTCTTTTTAATTTCTGTACTGTGTTTAAGAACGTTGACACCTTGACACTCCACGGTACGAGTTTACATCCGCGCAGAGACAAAAGTACACAGACACACATGCACACAGACACACGCACACAAAGGTCTGCAGAATAGATTTTAAAGTTTCAATGTGCAATAAACAACAAAGTCCCAGTTGAAAGGGCCCAGAGTGAAAGCTGAGCTCCCAAATGAATTAGACTAAAAAAGATAACACCCTGAGGCATCTGTGTGTCTCAGCATTTAAATTATATCCCTTGAAATATCAGTTTGGACTTGGTGCCAAGAAATGGCTGAAGAGCTTTTTCATGAAAATACCCAATAGAAGACCAATCTGTTGAAATGAAATGTGTCTCTAATCATTTGGTATAAACATAACATATTTCTACTTTATTATGTAACTTTGAATCATCTTAGTCTTTTAATGAGGATTTTGGATTGTCGTTAATGCTTTACAATTTCATGGAATTATATTGTCCTAGTGTTATGCTACTGGGAGAATATGTAGTAGAATTTAATTTTCCACTTAGTTAAATGGATAAAATAATTTCCTGGTTTCTTTAAAAAAAAGTCTTTCTTTTTTTTCCCCTTTAAGGCCATGTCTCCTTTGTAGAGATATTCCATTCCAATGACTTTAATGCTGAAAAAAATTTTAGTAGATTTCACTTTCTGAATCATTTGACAATTCTTTTATTCTTTTCTTTCTTGAATTATAGGCTTTATGTTCTTTTTCCTTTTTAGGATTAGTGATTACATGGATCTGACCCCTGTAGATATTGTAGGAAAGAGATGTTACCACTTCATTCATGCTGAAGATGTGGAAGGCATCAGACATAGTCACTTAGACTGTAAGTACTTCCATTTTTGTCAAAATAATCTCGTACAACAGCTTATTGCTCCTAAACTATTATTTATATTCCACAATTGGGATCTTTATCTTGCACTTGGTTTTTTTTGTCACAGGATTTCATAGAGAATAGCTGAAATACAATTTTTTGTGTGATTTATTTTCAAGTCTTTTTATGGACATATAAGATCATTTACATATGTGGACAAAAGCATTATATTTGTATTACCGGTGTTTATAGCAGCTGTTAATTTACATGTGCTGAGTATTATTTTAATCCTTAAAAAAGGTATTGCTTGCATGAAGAACTCCCTCCCTGGCACAGACTAGGAACTCTTCCTCTTTGACGGTTTTGCTTTTTTCTGAGTCATAACAGGGAGGACAAAAACTGCAGCATAATTGGGACTTCACCAGGTTTTGCAGAAGTGAGCTACAGCTCTACCAGTGCTTTAATCACCCCATGTGTTAATATCTACATGGCCCCCATCCTTATAGCGTCTAAGTCCCTGTTATTTGCACATGGGAAATATCTGATTAGGATAAGGATAACAGAAGTACAAAAGTGCTGCAAAAGACTAACCTTTCCAGAGAACATGTGCAATGTCTGTGTATGGGGGAAGGGAGGTTCAGCTTGATTCCTTGTAATTAAACTCTTTGTATTCCTCTTAATAAAAGCCATAGGGCCTAATTCTTTTCTTGTTGAGATCTGTTGACTTCAGTGGTGGGGCTCCTGATTTACCCTTGTGCAAAAAAAGACTTATGCCCATAATCTCTAATTTATCTGTGCCTGCAGTGAAGCCAGATAATTCTTTGGAAGTTTCAGTAACTGACTGCATTTATGATTGACTTTGGTGTTTTTCTTAATGTAGAAGACTATCTGCAAACTGCTTCTTAAATTCAGTCACAAATTCTAATAACCCGCTCCCCCTGCATCATTTCCTGCTAGCATTTCCTAATAAAAGGGCAGCAGCCCAAATGCAGCTACATTTAACTAGATTTTACAAAACCATATGATTACAATAGAAGGCAGTAAAAAATGTTCCGTCCCAAATTACTTAGCTCAATCTGCATGGGGAGATAGGAGGATAACTCTAGCAGGAGAATAGGGACAGCTTCTATGATAACATATGGCAGCCAACAGCAATATTAGGCTCTGTAAAGATTTCAGAAGTTTCTAGAATGTAAAGTGCATTTGGCATAAGATCAGGTTAGATATATTTCTGCAGAAAAAAAAATAAAATCAACTATCCAAAAGGATAAACAAAGTAACTTTGTATCATTTAAATTGTAAATGTTTAATCTCTAGGAGAATATGTCCGTTGCTGAGAAATGAAGGAACAAATTCAGAAACTTCCTTGGTGCTCTTGAAACTGGAAGTCAAACATGACAAGTTGCACTTTCACTGCAATATCTGACCAAGGAAATAAAAGATATTTATGACCCAGATTTACCATACCACCTGGCATAGATGAACATCCCATTTAAAAAAGACCTTAATCTTCTGAATGACCACTTCTCTCTGAAATAGAATATGTTTTATGAAACATTCATCTTCAGAAAAATTAGAGATCCCTGCAGACAGTATGAGTGCAGTGTGGTCTGGACTAGGACTCAGGAGACCCTGGAGACAGGAATGACTTCTAGAAAATCACTTCAGCTTACTGTGTTCCTGCTCTCACTGTGTATCCAGTTTAGCTGATTGGATTGCAAACTTTACAAACACAGGGACTTTCTCCTGCCATCAACATCCAGCACAGTGGGGTTCACAAACTTGGCTGTGTGGATATACCAGAGTTACTCTTGCTAGACTAGTTGGATTTTTTTCAATAGACAAGGCTGATTACATCTTTTACATATATTTGTTTCCTTGCCTTATAGAAACAAGATCCTTATAGAATCATTTAGGTTGGAAGGAACTGTGGGATATCATCTAGTCCCACCTAATGCTCAAAACAGGATCATCGCTAACTTGAAGCAAATTTTTTGGCACGTTGTCTAGTTGATGTTTAAAAGCTTCAGATTTTCCATAACTTCTCTGAGTGACCTGTTCCAGTTATCTTAATAAGGGTTACTTATCCTCACAGTGGTTTTGGAGTTTTTTCCTTCTATCCATTTGGAATTTTTGTGTTTTGGTTGTGCAGCTCATGGGTCCATCTTTGCAGTACCCTCCTTGCAGAAATGCTGCTAGGTTCTCCTGAAGTCACCTCTTCTTCAGGCTGTACAAGTCTGGTTCCACAGCTTTTCCTCACAGAGCGAGTACAACAGTCCCTGGGTGTCTTGACAGACCTCTACTTAGCTCACTGAAGTTTATCGATACATTGATACTAGGCTCCTATGGTAGGAGCCTAAAATTAGATTCCAGGTGCAATTTAAAGAGTGACATGTGAAGAGGGATAATGACTTTCTGTGCTCTACTGCCTGTACAATTTTTTGGACACCTCTGCTGATTCATGCTTAGCATACTGTTCACCAGGACCCACAGGTCCCTTTTCACAAAGCAACCCAGCCAGCCAGTCCCAAGCCTGTAACATAGCAAGGAATCAGTCCATCCCAGATACAGGACTTTGCATTTGTCTTTTCATGTTCAAACTCATGCTCTTTATGAAATATCTTCAAGTTTAAATTAGTCTTGGGAATAACTGGTGAAGTACATCTGCCAGCTCTAAGTCCTGCAGAAGCCAAATGGTGCATATCTTTGCCCAGAGAGATGTTCAACTTTCTGGCATTTGAAAAACAACTATATAGAAACCAAGAGAAAAAAATTGTAAAACCCCAAAGCACTTCATAGCAACTTGTCAATCCTAAAAAACTAAATACAAACCAAATTAGAAAATCCTCCTGGTTTAGTAAAAATAAAATTAAAGCTAAAATTCATGAACTGAGAAACACTGGCTGTAGAAGGTAAAACCCAGCAGAATCAGTTCCCCAAAATAGAGAGCACAGGATATTTGCCAGTACAACATAGGAAATAATTGCTTGAAATGACAATTGAAAAAAAACAAACAAACAAACAAAAAAGCACTATTGTGCAATATTTTGTAGAGGAGCTGGAAGCTAAATTAATAGATAGAAAGCACTAGTGAGAAAATGAAGCAGGACTTGAAAAAGCAGCAAACTGAAAAGGTTGTTTGATGGAGAATGCAACCAAAAATTTTGGTTTATTTTTACAGGAGACAAAATAATTTTCATTATTAAAACAAGAAGAAACCCAAATTGCAGTTGTAGATTTAAGGGTAAGAGAAACACAAACAAAACTGCTATTCTGCCTATTTGCTGACAATGTATCATAAAAAAAAAAAGTAAGACCACTGCATCCTGACTTCTCATCCAAGGTATTCAAAGACATCAAAGAGGAAAACAAGCAAAGAAGAAAACGTTGCACAAAATCACACAGAAAAAAAATCAAGAGGGCTGTTGTTGGCTTCAGATCATAGCAGCCCATTAGAAACTTAGAAAAACAGGCCTTGTTAACACTATCTCAGATAAAAGAAGACAAAAGCAGTTTCAGGAATGTGACTATAACAAGCATAATTGTGAAGAAGGTCTGCAAGACTATAGCAGTGACAACAGGCTTTTGCAAAGGAGCTACTGCCCTAATGAAAGGTCAGTTATGGTCAGTGGAAAGCTTTCATTGGCTTCAATGGACATGGGGTTATGCCCTAAAAAAGCAATTTTTTGTGGACTAAAATTCTGACCCCAGTGAAGTAAATAGCAAAGATTCCATTAGCTTCAGTGGGATCAAGATTTCTATTAAGAGATTTATGTTAGTTATATCTTGATGCCCTTGTGAATTAATAAAACATTCATACTCTAACTGTACATGCACTGCATTTATAGTGACACAATAATACATGATGTGATAACATAAGGTATGGAGACATAATTTTTTTTCCAAACAGAAATAAAAGTTTATGGTAGTTTTTTCTATCCTGTTTCATTTAAACTCTGAATGATCATGCATTTTCACAAATCTCTCAGCCAATTTTGTAGTGTTACAATTCTACCTTATTGAGCTCTTTCATGTTTTATAATTCTTCATGGTTTCAGAAGTTTGGGAAACTTCTCATTTGTTCATCTCCTCCATGTTTGTTTAAAAAATTGCTGGTAGGATCATGACAGATATCACTTACCGCAAATCAAGCCTCTCTCACATAGGTCATCATTAAAGTGCTCTCTAGTCTAACAGCCTGTACACATCCAGCATCATGGCCCAGCTGTTGGCTCAGCTGACACACAGAAACTGGCTAAGATGCAGCAACTCTTTTTTTAATCCAAACCCTCAAAAGTTACAGGTCTGGCTGTACCCTGGCACAGACACAGTGTCTAATCCTAGCTCTGTAACAGAGCTCTTCGTTAGGTTATGTGGCATGAAAGAGTTGTAATTGACTATTTTGTTTCATAGTTATGCATCTAGAACTAACACCCTAGAAAGACCCCTCATGGCCCAGTTTTATTTTAGCACTTGTAAGAATGGGGAAGATGATAGAATCCTCTCTATTTACTTACCTCTGCATGAAACCATTGCAGGACTGAACTACACGTCAAGCCTAGGGCAGTTCATATACTTTCACCAAGCCATGAGTCCCTGCATGGGCAGAACTGCCCTTGTTCTGATTACATCAATGACAAATATCCCTGATCTTAAAGCTAGCAGGATACATTTGATGTCAAATCAACATCAGAAATCAAGCAGATTGATAAAATTACTGTTGTATCAGGTCTTAGCACTGTCTGTAAAACTCAGCAAGGGCAGTTGCTGCTCTTGGGAGTACGATGCTGTGCATATGTGCTTCTCTTTTTTTTACACTGTTTTCTTTCAGAAGTCTGTAACAGTCCTTTTTTGAGAAGCTCATTTCATGCTAAGAATGAGGAGATGTCATATGCTGTAGGACTATACATCTTCCACTTAATTTTAAAAAAATTAATGGTCTTCATTGAGCATCAAGTACTTGATGTTACTATTCAATGAAGATCATTAAGAAAGCAGCAAGGAAGGATAAAAGTCAAGACCTCTGAAGGCAACCTTGAATATACTTTTGGGAAAATATATGATAACATGCCACGATTTCAAAATTAATATTTTCTTTGCAAGAGCACTGTCACAAGTATATACCAATTGGTATTGGTATATAATATGTGCTTTTTCATTTTGGAATCCTAATTGAGGTCTAAATTCAGAAACCTGGCTCTGACAAGAAAGATACTGTTGTCATCAGCTATTGCTTAGAAAATATCATCCTCTTTCTTCAGGATTTGATTTACAGCTATAAGAAACACAATTCCTCAGGAACAGTGAGCCAGGGCAGTTCATTTCCCTTAAAGCAAAGGTCTCTGATGAGTATGTTTGGTAGCACTCCCTCTCATCTACTTTAGCTGGTTTCCAGTGGTTAGAATAATCCAGTCTTTCTGAAAATAAACTATTTCACATTCACCTTTTTCATAGCTCCACTATTTTTCAAGGAATATTATCCCCTCAGTCTGCTTTTAAATCAGTTATACATTCATGATTTCTTTTATGTATGTTCAGTAGAAAAAATCTATTGCTGTACAAAATATTGCTTAGTGGTTTAGCCTACCAGCTGTAGTTGAAGTAACCCTTTTAACTTATGCACATCAGTTATAATTTTTTATTCTCTTAATAACCTCAAACACATGAAAAACAAATAGAATGAGTTGATAATTTCTAACAGTAAAATACTTCACATATTTTGCTACCATGCTGTGGAATAACTCTGCAATGTCAAGTAGCTCACAATTAGTAAAACTGTAGGGGGAAAAAAAGAAGTGTTTTGATCCTGAGGAATTTTTATCCTAATCAGATCGAAATTTCAATGCTCTTGTAGTGCTTAATATCTTCAATAACCAAAAAATTCAAACTGATTCCAATGTCAGGTTTTACATTCTGGGACTGAAATAAAATGCTAAAATATACAAATGAATCTCATGTTTGTACAAGTTTATTATCGTCGTTGGAAAGCAAGAGTGATTCTAAATTAGGCTGATGGAATGTCAGGGGTTTAGCTATTTCTTAAACTAAGCCAAACTGGCATCCTGATGATAGCCTAGTGTATGTTGTTTTCAAAGTATTGCAGAAATGCTGGTCTGACCACCTGCACAATATTTGTCCACAGTATGGGGCCTGCAAAGATTTCTGTGTTGGACTCTGGAACCCTTAAGTCCTTTTGACTGGAGATAGTGGTGATAGAGCAAGATGAGGGAACAGGAGATAAGAAATGGAAGAAATGGAAGCATGCAAAGAAAACATTCTTTTATTTTCATACAAGGCAAAAAAGGATCATGGACTTTGGTTTTAGCACATGCCTATGTTTGTTTTTCACTCCCAATGAATCTTGAGACATACACCTACCTAACAGTGTGTATTTATCATGTCTTTTAGCCATGCTTTGAAATCCTGAAGGTGTTGTGTTTGCTTCTGAAAATTCTTCTTTGGGTTACACGAGATGCTGGTCTGTCTAGCTTAATTTCTTTGTCTGTTTTTTGAAAAAAGTCAGGTTCTTTAGAAGAAGCAGGGAAATAGTCTACAGTAGGCAATTATGTGTGCCTTGTACACTTGTTTTATACACTGTTAATTTGTGGCTGGCTCATTCATGACAGATGATGCTTACATTTTTGTGTGTGGAGGACAGCGGTTACTATTTTAATATTTAGTGGTTTAATTATCCATTAACCATAAAAATACTCAGAAATCATTTCTAATCCCAAGAAATTTCTAATCTTTGTGATATTTTGTGCCTCAGTTTTTCAAATGCAAATTTTGTTCTATTGGACAAATGTTTTCTATATGTAAAGTAGATAATTGTTTATCAGAAGCATCAGATCTTTTGGATAGTAAACAAACCAGAAAAATCTACATAGATAAATCTTTAAGCTAGTTAAATTGTTAACTACTAAACCTGGTTGTAAATTTTGCCTTCTGTAGCTCAGCAAGATACAGTTACTTTGCAAGCTGCCTCAGATGTAGTTTGCATCAATGACCCTTTAACTTAGTTCCTGATGCTATTTCATCTTCAAATTAAATCTAATGCGATATGATTTAGTATATTCCTTTTTCCTTTTGTAGGCTTTCAATTGTGTCCTCCATAGCTCCTAGTCCGTTGAAATTTGCACCTAAAATCCCCTATTCTCACCAGAAAAGTGTGCGTTATACCAGCTGTATTAATACTGCTGCTGCATTAAGTGGTTATAGAGTAAACGTTGAGGCCAGACTTCTGCTGGTAACGTCTGTGTTTCCCAGTTTCTTTGTTAATAATTTTCTGTATTTTTTTAAAAGTCTTTTTGTCCTCAAAATTCCCAACCCCAAAGATGCATTTATATTTTGATAGTATTCTTGTGATAGATTTCAGAAGCATATGTTAAATTGCAAAGCCATGGGAATAAAGGATATTATTGTACATATCCAGCAGCTTCACCTTCATTCTGTCCACCAAACTTTTTCTGTGCTTTTTGCTAGAGGATGTAAATGTATGCCATTTTAAAAAAGGACAAAAGTACTTCAGTCACATATCTTTCCACCTTCATTGCTGAGGTTCTCTCCAAGATTACTGAGACCAGAAATTTCCATCATCTCATAGTCTAAATTAGAAAGTGTGTTAACCCACTGAAAATCCAAGGATGGATTAAGGACTTTGTTTGTAGTTTACTAGGCTATGAAATACCCCATCCTAAAATGTCACTATGAAGGTACGATGAAACTGTTGCAGGCCTTTCCAGGGTTTTAGAAATGCATTGGTGCTGTGGGTTATTTCTCTTCTTTTTTCTATTTCAAAAGTCTGGACAGCTGACCTTGTGTGTCTGAGGGAGACAGTTTTCAAAGCTGTAAGAGTACAAAAACAGTATCAGTGAACTGTGTCGCACGTATCAAACGTGTGACAGTGTGGCAATAGGTCTTATTAGCACTTGTTTGAAAGAACCTGCTTAAATCACCTGAGGCTTTGCCATCCATGTGTTATGTGGCCAGTGCTGGGTCCATGTTGGTTTTGATGCCTGATAACTTATAAAGTGGGTGGGCTGGTACACGACTTTGACTCAGTGGGCTTTTGGGAATGCCCTTCAAAATACCTGAAACCTTCTGACCAAATGCCCATAGGTTGCTAAGTATTGCTTCTGAGATCACAAGACGCATAATTATTCCAAAGTTCTTTTATTTTTATTTCTATTTTATGAAGTTGTGTTTGAGGGGGTGGTGGTTTGTTAGCACTAAGCTATCTTTTCAAGCCTTGTGGAATAAGGTGGAAATCCTTGTTTTGTTTTAACTTTTTACAAGTCATCAGGGACAGTATGCTTCAAAAATGTCTGCTGTCAGATGTGAGATGGTGATGATCTTTGTGGTGATTAGAGGGAGTCTGAACATTCGGGTCTGCCATACCCCTATGACACTGTGCTCTGGATGCCTTTCCTCTAGAGATTAGGCTAAGGAAATCGCTTACTGCACTCAGCCCAATCACCCAAACAGGGACTCTTACCCCACAGATAAAAACATCTTTAAAGGAATCTCATCCCTTGATAGAGACCATTTTTATCCCAGGTAATTCAAATATTAAATTAATATTGCTGCCAATCTGCTTCTATGAATCTTCAATTTCTTTTCCTGTTTTTAGGAGATATAGTTTTGTATAGTCTGTGGATACATTTGGCACGGAAAGGGTTCTATTCTAAAGTCATTAATCTTACATAGGTTGTCATATGATGGACATTAATGTTAGTGGAGAGATGGAGGACAGATTTAAGTTTTCTGAGCAAGCAGGGCCAAATTTCTTCTCTGATGTTGAGTTTTAGTAGCTAAGGGCAAAATTTGGGTCTGGGATTTCATTTTCCCCTACAGTTTGAACAGAGAGTTCATTAATGATAATGGAAGTTCTGTCTGAAGTTGGTGTTCAAAGCAGGCTTGGGTTTCTAAACGACCGTTTCAATATTAGCAGAAGAAAATCACTTTATGGCAGGATTGAAGTCATGGGGAGAGAGACAAATCATGAGGGAAAGAAAAAGCTAAGAAAAAGAGAAGAAAAACTAGAGAATCCCAGGTAGAAAAATCTGCTGTTCATTTTTCAATCCAGTCTGTCATAAAATAAACTTATATAGTTAGCTTATTTACATCAATTTTATTTATAGAAACCACAGAAAAGTTTTCTGATATGCATGCCATAAGCTTCTATTGAATAGTGCATCTAGTAATACATTGCATTACATTTGATCAACACCTACACAATGCTTTGAAATAAACATCCTACCTAGAATTATATAGTCTTGTTAATATTAATGCTTATGCATAATTATAAAGTCGTCATTTCAAAGGTCGTGCCATGGGAAAATGGTATGTTATAAGAACCACGAAAAGGAGAGGGGAAGTGTCTCTGTTGTTCAAGTAGGAGATGATGATTTCCATAGTGCTGGGAAACATTATTTTTTGTGGGTTTGCTGGCTTTTAATAAATTTGCACTGCTGCAGTGAACTGATGTCATGTAAACTGATAACCTAGGATTGATTTTAAACAGCTTCCTAGTCCTAATCTGAGATAATTTGCACATGCAGCATACAAGGCTTTCCTCACTCTATTTGGCATGCTACAAACTTTGGTCCTACTATGAATCCACATTTTCTAACAGTTTAACTAAGACCTCTTTTAACATTTGCTTTTCTGCAAAGAGGCAGGAAAAGTATTGCTTAGTTTTTAAACATCCTTAAGTTTTCAAATTTTTCTATATGATTGATTAAAGCTCTTTCTTTTTTTCTGCTAGGATACTTAATTTTGCCTAATTTATCACATATTTATGTATGTAACACTCCTACACTGGAAGATTAAACAGTATTTCGTATTGCAAAGTAAGCAATGAATCAGTTGCCATACTTAGCATTTTTAGAGTGACTGTAGATGCTTAAAAGAATATCCCATGTGAATGGAGAGGCTAGGTGGGAGTTTGAATATCAGTGAGTTACAGTCTTTCAGGAAGGATCTGCTACTTCCTTGAGATAGGAAAAGATGAATTTGTTTTTGTAAACCAGCAACTATTACTGTCTGATATTCATATCACAGTAGCAGCCAGGTCTCAGTCAGTGGTATTGACAAAATAGATTGTATTCTACCCTATCCTAAAAAAGATGTTGTCTGTCCTGCACTCAGGGCTTTCTCTTGTCATATGCTGTGAGTAAAATGCAGCTTTCTAAAGCCTCACAGAACCAGTATTTTCCTAAAACAGTTATCATCTTTGTATTTTTCTTAAAAGAACTCTGTTGAGATTAAGTCAGACAGGGCTGCGAAGCAACTGTGTGCAATGAAGAGAGGTAGAGCAGTGTGACCCATGGGGATTCCTGTGATGGGAAGGTGGCATTCTTTACCAAGAAATCTGCTGTGAAGGCCTTGCTCTTGGCCTGGTCTGTAGACAATGCATTTGCACACTGTCCAGGCTTCAGTCCCCTCCTCCTCACTCTACCCCACGTAGTTGATCCAAGACAGAAGTGTTAGTGGAGAATTGCGTGGTTGACATATGATTCCTCACCGAATGTCTACAAGTCTCCTATCATCTCGCTCCTAATTCCATAGCAAGCATCATTTAACATTGCTAAATATTTTTCATTGCTAAAATCCAATTTGTGGATACCTACTATTTAAAACATCTAGCTCACTAATTACAAAATCTATAGGAAAATCCTTACAACATCAAAGACTTGATCCTCGGAGCTGTTATAAATGGAAAACTGTCTCTGTTACCAGCAAATAAGGCACTTAATGCACTCTTTCTGGCTGTGATGCTATTTTTCCTGTGGGTTTTGAAAATGACCTTCCTGTAAGCATCAAGGACTGTAACTTTTCAGATAAAGAAACTTGTTCTTGTTTTAAGTTTATGCCAGGTTCATTCCCCTACAGCCCACAGTTTTCAAAAGCAGAAGAAAAAGTAATCCAGAATTAAAAAAAATAAAAACCCCTCTGTTTCCAGAACGAAGTTACCCTGTCAGCTTGCCTTGGGCCTTAGGTGGAGAAGTGGAGATTAAAGAGTCAGTATTCCTTTTCATGTTTCGTCTGCCAGTTTCGTGAATGTAGAAAGAGTACTTGTGGCTGCAGCTAAGTATCTGACTGTAGTATTAAGTATTGCAATTTTATCCTCATGCAGTAAATTAAAAATATTCTTAAAAGTTTATCACGAGAGGATTCAGTATCAATACCATCCAGTCATTGATAAAGGTATTTCAAGGAGAAGGGTGAATAGCTCAGCAGATGTAACCTCAATATTTTCACAAATTATAAAGAGCCTCTTTGTGAAGCTGTGTGAATATGTAAGATGATCTCATCATTTCCTATTTACTCAATACTTACCTGAATACGCAATATAGTGTAGCCTTTAAATGCATATGCACATGAGTAAAATGTCCTTTTGTAAGAGACTTTGCTAAAAGACTGCTTTTGATACGCAATTTCTTCATCTCCTCTTCAAACTGAATTAAGCTACTTCCTTCTTTTAAAACACAACTCACTATTTAGAAGCTTTGGCTTTGATTTCTCAGAACAGCCTTACAGGAAGAAACTATGTTCTTTTTCTTTTTGTAACCATATTCCTGAAGACAAACTTGTACTGATTTATTTTAATTTTCTAACAAAAATAAGTTCCTGCAAAGAACACTGACTGTTTCTTCTTTTTCCCCCTCCTTCATTCCACCGCTACAAGAATATTGCTGTGCACAAAGCTACCAAGGAAAACTGAAATCCCTCTGTTGGGAACTGTGTACACAGCAATATATTCATACTTTGAGAAATAAGTGAGGGTTTTTTTTAGTTCTTAGCATGACAAGCTGTGCACTTCTTGCATGCTAACCACTGAATTCAAATTGAGGAACTAGGTAACATTTCAGTAATGTTTAATCAGGTTTAGCAACCACCATTTTAGGGAATATATCTGTGCCGCTGACATAAAGGTCACCAGTTTTAAAATATTAACCCTCAGTTAGTCCCTTTGATTAAAGGGTTTATGTATATA
>VZRN01005907.1:4051674-4118839 GCA_013397935.1 Dasyornis broadbenti | reverse complement strand
GTGTGTGTGTGTGTGTATATAGAAACATATAATTATATAACCCAATCCTGCATAATCCCATCATGTGAGCCGTCCTGCCAATGTGGTCACAAGTCTCACCTTGTCTGCCAGACTGGGTACTCCATGTATAACACAAATAGAAATATAAAATTATTTGCACTGCTCAGTGAGTGAGGGATTTGCCTGAAAACATTCAGGATGTAATCTACATAGCATTACATTTTCAGAAGTTTATGCTAAACTGAAATGTGTTGTCTGTTGCTAGTTACAAAACATAATTTCACAATCAGACTTTAGAGTGGAGTGATTCTTTGCTTTCATTTCTTCTCAAAGTTAGTAAGTTTATTAATGGACTCTGCGTACCTGCAAACTGAAGATCTTTGAAATGAAACTAGGCTTTACTCAGTAACACTAGGTTATCAATAAACTGGATAGATTTCCCTCCCTGATGCCTCCTTCTAATTGCTTTTTTTGCCTCACAATTCTCATATAATTTCTAAGTTGCAGGTTGGCAATGCCAGCATTTAAAAAATACTGCAAATTAGAAAACATTTCAAATTTTTTTCATTATTTTCTTTCATCACATTGAGAAATTTCTTTCCAAGGTATACTGTGAATTATCAGAACTGACTTGGGGGTGCCTAGTGCACTCTCAAAGGAGGTAAGAACCAGATTTAGCAGCACAGTGTAGCTTGCCTGCTGAAGAATCTCTTTATAGAGAGAATTGTTATATTGAATTGTGGGACTTCCTACAGAGCTTGGTCCACAAATCTCCTGTATGAAATGTGCTTGAGACAGATACAGGAAGGAAAATTCTGTGTATCTGGTAATATATCTGAGCTGACCAAAAATACAGTGGAAATTTGCAGGTAGATGAACTTCATAGAAAGTTCATTTTTAATACAGTGTTTCAGACATTCTTTGGATGTATTCTTTGTGCTTGGGAGCCTGAACTCTGAGTGTAGATGGTTTGTATATGGCTCTGATGCACTGAATTCTCATTCTTGAGAAAGCAAACACCTTTTCCTCTTTTCCATAGTTCTGAAATGAATGCTCTGTTCAGTCCTTGACACAGACTTCTCCAGCAGCGCAACAACAAATATAAAAGCTACTGAAGGATGAAGGACTTGTCTAGGATGACCAAAAGAGCTGGAGAATCTGGGTCCTTATAGCTGCCACTACGCAGAGCTGCAGTGTGCCCTTCAGCCACTGGCTAGTGACTCACCTGGTACTTTGATTTTCAAATGTGTATGTCCTTTGGCATCTGTGTAGCATGGTAAAAACCCTAGTTAAAAGTAGTTTCAGGGAAGACAATAGTGTATTTAGTATGTCCAAGAGCAGATAGATTTTACTAGTTCCTGCACACAACTGTGGGTATTAGTGTTTCCTGAAAAGAGATAGTTGCACTCCACACTTGTGTGCACATCAGTTTTATACTCAGCTGTAAGCAGAGTATTTTGAATGTCCTATTTTACTGAAATGGAAATGTCTACCATAATCAAAACTTACAGCAGTGCTTTCTTTCCCTTATTCTTCATAACTGATAAAGTTGGGCTAATTTATGTAAGATTGTTTTCTAAACTGGCTTACAACACTGGTTTGACAGAAATGCTGGATAGTCAGTTGTTCATATTTTATCTTTATTCTGCTGTGTAATGAGGTTTTGAAGCCAATGAATTATCATAGTAGAATATCTAGAGCTTGGAGTACAAAAGTAAAAACTTAGGGAAATATTGATGTCTGCTAGAAACAAACCTAGTTCACTAGAGGCTGCTGAAAAACAAGACTCAGATACAAATATTTGTTTATATTAGAGCTGAACATAACTTGCACTTCGCATTCACTTTACATGGCACTATTTTACATGCGTATTTTTCTCTAGTAGTTGGAAAATTGCAGTGGGGACTGGGGGATACCTCCAAGGTAAGGAAATGTCACTGTTTGTATGGCTGCCTTTGTAAACATCTTTTTCTGTAGATATCTGCTGTATGTGGATTCAGATATAGATACATCCGTATGTATAATTAGGGGTATAGACATTTGGTTAACTTGAAAGCTCCAAAGTGTCATTTGTCACATTTATGGTAGGAACTTTAACTGCCTTAAATACTTATTCTTTTCCAAAGTGACTTTTTTCTTTTCCCTCTCCAAAAAAAAAAAGAAAAAGAAAAAGAAAAAGAAAATGTACTTCATGAAACTATTGTATATGAAGCACTTATTAGCCGTAATTAAATGGACAATATGAATTTACTACGTCTTTAGGACTCTGGCTTGTTCTGGTTTAGAGCAAGATGATTAATGCAAATACATATTACTTGAGATAACCATTTAGCAGCTAATTTAGCCAAATTTATTACAGCAGTTAGAGGTTTTTCATTTTAGCAGACGGAGACAAGGACATGACAAAAGCAGGTGGTGAATGTGAAGGCACACTGCCCTCTAGTGCACAAAGCTTTGTGGGAATAGTGAGGAATGCAGGGAGGGAAAGGGCTCCAGTAACAACCGTGCCCAGATTTCATGTAGTTTACAGGTTTTAAAAAACCATGCTGCTCCCTTCCACTGAAAGATTTGCATTTCATTCCCTTCTCCTGACACTGAAGAATCAGATACAAAACAAATCCGTTTCAACCTGGCAATATTTTGGCTGAAGTATTACTTTAAACATCTGTATTTTTAAGCCATCTTGCTGTGAGCATTTAATAGCCCTGGTTCACATTACTGATTGTTTTTACTTCTTTCTCTGCTTCCTAGTAGAGAGTTGTCACTCTTTGGCTCTAGCCAAGCTATTCTGTCCCTCCCTTAGGCCTCTTCCTCAGCCTGTTGGTGGATTTACTTTGCTCTGATAGAAAGTAAATTCTCCAAAGACTTTTCCCCCACTGACCAGTGGAGATTTGGTTCATCTGAGAACTGTAAATTCTGTTTGACAAGATCAAAGAAACAGATGTATAAGTTCAGTGGTTGATATAGCCTGCAATAAGGAGAAATGATCAAAGCAGCAGGGGTAGAGTATCTTCCCAAACCTTTCAAATATCCAGAATCTCAAAGAGGTCTACCTAGGAGCTATGAATAAATCACATATAAATTTGCCTCTTTTTTTCCTTTTCTTTTTTTACAGCTTGACATTGAGTGCATTGGAAATGTCTACACAGCAATAAGTATTCTGTGAACCATAGAGATTTGTAGGTGTTTTTTTTCTTTCCTTCTTCCACTAGAGTTTCCGAAAGCAGATTACAATTATTCTTTAAAACTTGTAAAACATGTAGCTAGTTATACTGAACTTCAGGCCCTGTTTGTGATCTCACTGGTATTAAATCCAAAGGAAGCCAAGTATCTTCTGCTTATCCTTGTGGCAAGGTGTACAATGAAGACCATTTTACCACAATGCTAACCTGTGCTATGTCTTGCTTCTGTTTTATTTGTATTTTCCCACCAGTGCTGAATAAGGGTCAATGTGTAACAAAGTATTACCGCTGGATGCAGAAGAACGGAGGTTACATCTGGATACAGTCTAGTGCGACCATAGCTGTCAATGCCAAGAACGCAAGTGAGAAGAATATCATTTGGGTCAATTACCTTCTTAGGTAGGTCTTCCAGTCACTTCTCTTGCTTGAACTGCTGTCTAGGGAAAAAACAACGGCCTACTAGAGAAAGTTAAAAGGAAGAACTTTTCATATAGTCCACCTCAAAATCTGTGCCATTTTGTTACAGTTATTGAGGCGTCTGTTGTATGCACACTAGAATATTCTTGAATTATTATGCTGCCCTATGCTTGAAATAAACCCTCCACCATTTTATTGCATGCCCTGAAATCTACTCAACCTGAGCTTAAAGATAAAAATTATCCACACCAACTTTCAGTCATTGTGTTATAAAATCTGGCGTGAAGTGTTTGGCACTGTTTTATTTGTATATTAAAAATGCAGGGAAGCAAACTGCTGGTATGCCAAAAAAAAAGTTATCTCTGAAAGACATTTGCCATTTCACTCCAGAGAGAACTTTCTCAGGACAAAATCCTCAAACTACTTTGTTTTTCCTGTAAGCATCAGATAATATTCACACCGAAAAATGTAAACTAGGATTTAAAAATAAAAGTACTATTAAGTACTGTATTAAGCTATTAGAACTATTTTAAACAAAAATAGTAGTAATGGCTTGAATGAAAGGCTATTCCCTGAAAAATTCTGTTTTACCAAAGTATTTTTAAAGGACTGGTTTCCTTTAAAAGGGAAAACCAGCAGTCACTGAGAGACAGTGAATTATAAACCTGACCTTTCTCATCTGAAAATACCTTTCAACACATTCTGTTTTGTGAAAATGTTCAATAAGATTGGGAGATTTTCTGTTTCATTCCAAAGCAGAACAAACAAACAAATAAAATTTGAAACCTTGAGATTGTCATGAAATGCAATTGTCATTTTCTGGCCTGTTCTCCTTTTAAGTTGCTTGTCATGGTTTGTTACATTCCCTTTGATGCCATGAGAGTTCAAAGTGATGTCTAGGGGTTAGACTGTGACTTATTATGCCAAGTCCAGCAAGCCCTGAAGAGCCCTGAATGTGCCTAAACTTGCACATTGAAATGCTTTTGATTCCCCTTCTGGTGAAGAGAAGGAAGCAACCCTTGGCAGGAGAGCATTGAAGGGGTACTGTGGGAAACCTTCCACAGCAGTGGCGTTTTCACTGGGACTTGCATGTTTCTGGCCTGATATGATTGAGCACAGACTTTTCTGAATGTATCCTTATCCTGACAATTTTTTGTCTCTTTTTGGCAAGTGTGGGGCAGAATGCAGCTCTTCAAGAGGTCAGCTTAAGGCTGACAATTCTGAACTGGAAGTACAGCTTTACTGTCCCAGTCCTTAACAGGGCTTCAAAATGCCCAGAAACATTCTCATATTCCCAGCTCTAGCTGTAAAAGTGGTCCACAAGAATTATGGACAGCTGCCTCTGTCTCCTTTGCTGCTTTCCAGACAATAGGTGAACCTAGTCCACAAACTTTTCTCTAAAAGCAGAATATACCTAAGAAGAAAAGAAAAGCAGTGTGGTCTTCCCCAGGTCTCCTCCCAGAACCCAATTTTTCTGCTGCATCCATTCACCAGTCTGTTAGAGAAATATTAACATCTTCACTGAATTTGTATTTTTAATTTGGAATTCTCCTAGTACTGGAATCCATGAAAGATCCAAATGTCCAAATAATATTTTAATAACAGATCAAGGCATAATTAGGTCTACCCTTAGCAGGAGTACTGGTCTGTATATATTTCCATGCATTAGAAAGTATGATTCAGCTGTCTGTAAATGGATAGACTAATTATAGTGACAGGGAGGATTAATGCTGTTCTTGTTCTAGCAACTTGTTATCCACAGTGTGAAAGCCCTCAAACATCTTTTGCTTGGAGGAGGCAAATTTGGGACTGCCCTGGGATGCCGCAAAATGAAGTCACTTTGTCAGGACAAAGCCATAAAGATGATAATCGTAAGATGGCATTTCAATGTGAGCTGTGTGAACTCTGAGTTTTCACAGTACACTCTAATAGGCTGAATATGAGCACACTGTCATTGTTACAGTGTGTCAGGCACCTCCTGTGCTGCCTCATATTTTTCTGTGCAGAACTATGGATTTTCTGCTCTGTCATCAGACTTGAATTTGAACTGCATGGAAATGCTCACCTATTCAAAAATTATTAAAGTATTTGTTATTTTTAATATTCCTGTGCTACTTATGTTTAGCTGTGTCTGTTCCCCTGCCTTTGCATGGATTTAGGAAAGGAGCACATTTTAAAATGTACAAACCAAGCAAAAGCATAGTGTTGTAGAGGTTTTTTTCCATTTCTCTGTCAGTGCAGCTTTTTTAGATTGCAGTCATGTTCATTGCTAACAAGTCACAGGTGAGCACCACATGAGCAGATGAAGATATGATTATAATGGGTGTGTTGACAGTTCTTTATCCCTAACATATGCATCTTAACATGCACATGTGCATCTGTCATATAGTTAGAGAGGTTGTTTTCGGTTTCTTGCTGATGTGGATGCATGTGTGCAGTGTTTAAAAAGTATATAATCTTTTTATCTAATTTTTGGCCAGATTCTTTGGAGCCATGGTCAGTTTCTTTAGCCCTAGCTGAGCACTGTCTTAATAACTTTATGTATGGTATGCTTCATTAAAGTGTGGAAAACTGAAATGTTGAGAAAAACAGGTATTGAAAGGGCTCTGGGAGGGCTGATAGAGAACACTGTTACAGAGATAACTCTAATAGACATTGCCAGTGGGAGAGAAACAGATTGGAAAAGTTAAAACACTCTCTCTGTCCTCCCAGGCACAGTAATCGGATAGAAATCAGGATATTTTGTTGTTGGATGATTACACAGTGTAGCTTTACTGCTAGATATCACACAAGTCATGATGTCCCACTTCAGTAAGAATGCTTCGATAGCTCTAAAACTTCACTAGAATCAAACAAGGTTTAGTACCTGGTCAATAAAAGTATTTGGCTGCAGTATTAAAACAAACCTCACAAAATTCCTGCTGTGAAGCTCTGAGGAGACAAAAATATATGTTTCTGTCTTTACTCTGCGATTCTTCCTATTTATGTTCTTTGTTCTTGAACTTTGATATGAAAAGAGGAAAAAATCATGAAACTGCAAATCATCCAATTGCATTTATATTTGCTGTGTCTTCTTCAGTAACCCAGAGTACAAGGACACTCCAATGGATATTGCACAACTTCCTCATCTGCCTGAGAAAACCTCAGAATCCTCGGAGACCTCTGACTCTGAATCGGACTCAAAGGACAACTCAGGTAACAAACATGGTATGCCTTTACACCCACAAGAGGTTCAGATCATGAGAGCCACAAGGTCAGGTTTCCAGATGCTTTTACTTCTCAAGTATTGTTCCATTATAATAAAAAATTAAAAAAAAATTAAAATTATATAAAATTAAATTGGAAAGTGCCAACAAAATCTTTTAATGACCTTAACATTTCCACAGAATCTCCATTTCCTAAGAATTTATCTTCACATCCTCCATGTATTCTTGTCTACATAGTACCAAACTGAATATTTGATTTCCCAGCTGTGCTTACGAACAGGTATTGTGCCTTGTGCAGAGAACTTGGGATTGCAACTGTTGGATAAAATTCTAGTTCTTCTCTTTCCAAAGTAGGCAGACATTCTGCAGAGAGGTCTCTGCTGTCCATCTTTATGACTCTTTTTCCTGTATAAATACATTCTTGAAGAGTCTCGCTAGGGGGCAGCGAAGATTGAAAAATTTAAGAGTTTTCTTGGGTTAAAAGTTATATTTCATTATAAGGTGTGGGTTCAAGAACTTGTTTCTAAGCTCTTTATGTCTGAGACTGCAGCTGTTTTTAAAAGGCTGAGTGTACTTGTCAAACTCTATGTGCAAATTAGCCCTACAGATGATCCAGTGCACAGATGGTTCACACATTCCCTGTTAGTTTTGGTAGTGGTTACCTAGGTACAGGTACAAATCATCCAGCCTTGAAAGAAATGTATATTCCTGTAGCCCAAGAAGTAAAGATGTTACTCAGCTGAAGTATGCAAGGTGGATGGATGGATGGATGGATGGATGGATGGATGGATGGATGGATGGATGGATGGATGGATGGATGGATGGATGGATGGATGGATGGACGGACAGATGATTTTTCTCTCATGTCTATAATAACAATCAAAAAAAGTCTGGAGAAAATGGATCACAGTGATATAAATCAAGAAGAAACAAGAAGAGAATAAGGCTTTAATATTATATTATATGATATGGCTTTTCTCTTTCAGTTTTTGCTTTTATTTGTTCTACTTTGACAACTTGGTTTAAGTCAACATACAGGCTTGTTGACCACCATCATTGGGAATCTCTTCACCCATTCCCAGTGCTTCCTTTATGCTGTCTTGTTCCTAAATAGTCAAATGACACATATGTGGAGAACAGTTTGCATTTCCCATAAGCACTGGAAGTTTCTCCATGGGAGAACATGAGAAGTACATGTACATTCATGACTTCTAAAGCTGGCGCAGAGCAAGATAGCATTCCAAAGGTGCACAGATATCTACATCTCAGAAGGAGATGTCAGGGAGTCTCAGAAGACAGAAGACACAGGGGCTTGTCTATTACAAAGGAATTAAATACAAATGCCAAACGACCTGAAATTGGAACATTTGGATGAAACCAACAAGTTCAGTTCAAGCTCTGTTATAATCCCAGGCAAATATTGTGCAGCTTTAGACCACCTCACCCTAAGCCCACTCTTCACCAGCTAGAAACTATGGCCTTAAAAGAAATCATCTTCAAAAAAAGGAAGAAAAAATTGTAGGAGAAATTCAATCCTAGGTGGAAAAAAAAACTGGATGAGACTTAGGGGTTTACGGCTGCTACTTTGTTCCTGTGGGTTTTGTTTTTCGAAAGGAAGGGTCTCTCTGCTGCTGCTGACACAAGAAAAAGTCCCGCCAAGTGACTTGTAAAGCACAGTGTCCTGAATGTTCAGGCAGCTTTCCTGTCAAACCCACCTTCAGCACTTCTGGGAAATTGTTTGGTATTGACATGGCTCCAGGAGTAACCAATATCTTTAGAGGAAAACTGGCCCTTCCCCTCGTCCTCTAAAACAAGCGTATTGAAAAGGGTAGTACTTGGCTGTGATGAGTGAAAAACATCTTTTATTAGCCAACAAAAGGTTTCTGGCTGGTCTGTAAAGGACGGGGTTTCCTGAAGCCTTTCTTGACCCTTTTGAACATAGCGTGATAATGGAGCATATTCAGTCTCAAAGCTGCTTTGGCTCTGCGAGTCCAGTGGGCTAGACTGTTTATCTCACCCATATTAGAATTATAATTAAATTAATTCAGGCAAGAAGAGTGACAGCTTCTCAGTGCTGTAGCTGTGCTATTTTCAATGGTCTTTAGATGATTTGGATCAATCAAAAATTTAATTCACTGGCTGATTTTTTTTTTCTGTATTTTTTTTATTTGTTGCCCTCCAGGAGAATACAAGAAGACAGTCTAGCAACATAATAAAACTGTTTTAACAATTGACTGGTTTACTTATCCATTTTAAGCAGTTTATTCATTCAGATTTATACACATAAGACCTGCTTCTCCTCTCAGATAGGAGGAAATCAGCAGTAATTCCACTGCAGCCAGAGACTTTATGCCACTTCAAAAGTGATAATGGTCAGAGGAAAATGAGATGAGGGTACTAGAAGCTTCATTAGTAAATAGTGCTATACCTGGATGCCTGCCCACTGTAGGAGAACATGGATGTGAAAGAACAATCACCAGAACATAACGGTGATAATGGGATTGTTCACTGAGTCCTCTTTGGATGGCACGGCTACAAAGCCATTGTGCTCACAGCTGTCAACATGATTCTTGTCCAGTGAGCAGATGAAAAGGCCCCCTCAACCGAGGTGCAGCCATATAGCATAGGCTTCTAGTGCTTTAACAATCCTGAGTCAGAGATATTCATGGTGCTCAAAACTCTCCCAACATCGAAAAAGAATGCAGCTCTATAGAAGAGAACACCTTTTACCAAAAATGTTTAAAGCAAACCCAATCTCATTGGTAGGTAGAAATCTGGACTTGGATTATAATGTTATGTTCCTATTGCTAATGGTTTGTTTCGCTTTCATTTTGCTCCAGAGGACAATGAGAACTCAAAGTCAGATGAGAAAGGAAACCAGTCAGAAAACAGTGAAGACCCTGAATCTGACAGGAAGAAGTCAGGAAATCAGTCAGATAATGAAATGAACTGTAATGATGATGGGAACAGCTCCAGCAACCAGGACAGCAGGGACAGTGATGACAGCTTTGAAAACTCAGACTTCGAGAATCAAAAGGCCCCTGAGGACAGTTTTGGCACTCTTGGCTCTATGCAGATCAAGGTGGAGCGCTATGTTGAGAGTGAGTCAGACTTGCGGTTGCAGAACTGTGAATCACTGACCTCCGACAGTGCCAAGGACTCAGACAGTGCAGGTGAAGTAAATGCCCAGTCTTCCAGCAAACATCAGAAGAGGAAGAAGAGGAGAAAAAAGCAAAAGGGAGGCAGCATGACCCGGAGAAGGCTGTCAAGCACCTCAAGTCCAAATGGACTTGACTCAGCTTTGGTGGACCAGCCCCAGCTGCTCTCATCACCAAACAGTGCCTCAGTGCTCAAAATTAAAACAGAAATCTCAGAACCTATCAATTTTGATAATGATAGCAGTATTTGGAATTACCCACCCAACAGGGAAATCTCAAGGAATGAATCACCCTACAGTATGACCAAGCCCCCCAGCTCCGAGCACTTCCCTTCCCCCCAAGCCAGCAGTAGTTTACATGTCTCCATTCCAGACTCTGTTCTCACCCCACCAGGGACTGAAAATACTGCCAGCCGTAAAACTCAGTTCAGCACCTCATCCAACTCGGCCTTGGCTCCAGTGTCCTCTGACCCTTTGTCACCCCCACTTTCAGCATCTCCAAGGGACAAACATCCAGGCGGTCCCACAACTTCCAACTCTTTGTTGTACACTGGGGACCTGGAAGCCCTTCAGAGGTTACAAGCAGGCAATGTGGTGCTTCCTTTGGTTCACAGGGTAACAGGAACCCTTGCTGCGACCAGCACTGCTGCTCAGAGGGTCTACACCACTGGCACTATTCGGTATGCTCCAGCTGAAGTTACTTTAGCCATGCAGGGCAACCTCCTCCCCAACACCCATGCTGTTAACTTTGTTGATGTTAACAGCCCCAGCTTTGGGCTGGATCCTAAAACACCGATGGAAATGCTCTACCACCATGTTCACCGACTCAATATGTCGGGACCGTTTGGGAGTGCTGTGAGCGGGGCCAGTCTGACCCAAATGCCTGCAGGGAATGTGTTCACAACTGCCGAAGGACTTTTTTCCACTCTTCCATTTCCTGTGTACAGCAATGGCATTCACACTACACAGACTCTGGAACGGAAAGAGGATTGAAATATGACCACATACTGTGTTCAGTGTTGTACTCTGAGGCATAGACTATGTTTTAATTTAGACCTTTAATTCTAGCACTTTGAATTTGAGCAGGTCAGCTTATTATCTCAATATGATGGTCCCCATTTCATCCCCTTTCTCTTTAACTTGACTTATTCTTTAATGTAAAGATATTTTTTTATTTTTGCCTTCAGAGAGTCGAAGTACCAGTTGCCTGCCATTTTGTCTTCTTCTAAGATGTGTGTTTTTTCCTTTGCATCTTTATTAAGATGCCTTTAATATGTGTATGCCTCTGCCATAGAATACTCAGTGTTGTGGTAAAGAGATTTTAAAGTGACAACCATTGGTTTTACTTCAAAATGATCTTGATATGATCAAGATTAAAAGAAACAAGCATAAACAATGTGCCCTGTTTGACTAAGTCAAATGAAAGGGGGGTTTTGTTCCTAATTCCTTTAAAATAGGGGATAGTATTTTAGAATTTTATGCAGAGTTTAATTCTCTTTTTATGGTTAAGATTTTCTTACTTGCACATAAAATAATTTGGGTTCTTAAAAAGTTAATTTCTGGCCTGTGACTAGAATGTTAAAAAGTTGGACTAAATGTTAATTACTGAAACTTTAACTTAATTTCTAAAACCATGGTGCTATCATTTATTAATCTGTAATGTCTTCATACAATATGCAGCTTGTGGGCTGGGTTTTTGGAAAGAATGTGTTCCGTACTGGTTTATAGTGGGGTGCTGCAGTCTCCTTGGTTAGTTAAGACAAAAGCCCTCATTAACATTTGCTGCAGGACTTAAAATTTGTTACCTCCAAACTAACAAGCATAGCCTCACATCAAATTTAAATGGGTCAGGAAGCCTTTTTCAAAAAGCGCTTAAAAACAAAAAACTCAATTTAATTGACGCGAGGAGCAGTTTCTTAGGTGCATATTGTTTTGCTTTATTTTTTTCTCAGTGTAACTGAGGCTAATTTTACAACATCAAATAACACTTCAGAGTAAAAAAAAAAATCCATAAGAACTATTTAACATGTTTTGTTTTGGTTTTCATTTAATATTATAGAGGGAAGGTTGTAAATTTCTTTTTGTTCTTTGAGTTGGGTATTTTTTGTTGGTTTTTTTTTTTTTTCCTTATTTCTAGTGTTGAAACCAATATGTTTTAAAACTAAAGGATGGGTTAATAAGCTTGAAATAGATAACTACAACTGAAAACTGCACATTAAGTAAAAGAAAAGAAATCTCCTATTTTGTCTTTGTTGCCAGAAATCACAGTGTAGTGTCAAACACTCCAAATGACTGTCAAATATAAATTCTTCTTCCACTCCATCTTTGGCAGCTGTTTGTTAAGGCATCTAATAACAGATGTGAGAACTGTAATGTGTACAATGTGTAAGTGTCCTTGGCTGTCAGTCCCATTGCAGTTTCAATGTGTGTTACTATATGCAGTATATACTAAGCTAATGTAGTTGTTTTGTCCTTTGTCTTCTCTGTGCTTTATCTCTAGTCCGGAGTGGTAAAGTCCCATTCCTGCAGTCCTAGTGAACCAGTGATTCTTGGGGGTTAGTGGTTTTTGTGTGGTGGCCTTCCTCTGTAATGTCACCTTATGCTGCTTCCACTGTCTGTATACCTTTTAATTTCTGCTGTTGCTTTGCTGTTGTGTATTCTCAAACCTCTCTCTCCCCCTTCCTTTCTCCCCTCCTCCTCCACACGTTTCCCCTCTCTCTTTCTCTCGCTCTCTCGTTCTTTCTTCTTCACTCTCAGAGATAAAAGACTCTTAACTAGCTCAAGGTTAATGGAGCCATTTTTCCCACAGAGGAATTCTGGGTATGACTTACTCTTCCAGTGTACCCCACAATGCACTACAGAGTAATGCTCAGATATATTAAGCAAGTTGATGCCATATAGCCTCAGTTGTTAACATTCCCAGAGTCCTTGTGCTCGAACTGTGAGCAGAGGGTGCATTTCTTTGGTTTTCTCCTAGGTAGGCTGGCAGAGCAATATGTAGAGCAATTACCAGTGAGATAGGAAATTCTTTCAAAGGTCAACTGGCATTGTTTAAAAAGGAAACTGAGCTTAGAATTGTCATATATATTTGCTTATGTGTGCAATGCTAATGTATTAACTCAGCTGTCCTTCGAATTTTTGATCACTCACTGCGTCGAGTCAATTTCTGCGGTAGCTTTGAATTTGAGAAGCAGGTCCAAGCCACAGAGGAGTGATAGCAAAAAAGGAATTGGACGTCAGAAATTTAATTAATGAGCTTTTAAAGGTTCCATAGGCAGGATTTAAGTAGGTCTGAAAAAGGCAAGAAAGCTGTTTGGGAAATTCAAAGTTTAATTTTGGAAGCTCTGCTCTAGCTATGGAACAATCAAAGGACTGCACCTATCAGCTACAAAGAACAGCTAGACAGCTGTTGTTGTTTTGGGTTTTTTTTATAAATGTTTCTGTGTTGTGTCAAAATGATTTCTGGTGATTTAAACTAACAGATAATCACAGCTGCTGTCTAAATCCATAGTGTTTAAAATTACAAAATGAAAAAAAAACTTCATTACCTGTGAAGACTGTGTCTGTGTTTTTAACTATTTCTTGTACAAATATATGAAATCTTTTATGAGGAGACTGGTGCCAAGTAGCTGAATAATGGGGAAAGGGATTCTGTTCGTATAAATCTTAGCAGTGTTACCAACTCTACAATATAAAAAAATTAAAATGTTAAAAAGTGACAGCTATGGTACATTTATTTTGTGTTAAGCTAACCGAATCTAACTTCTTGAGTGCCTGGCTTATTTGAAACATTTTTTTCATTGATCATTGATAATGCTGCAAATCAGAAATGTACATACTTCATTTACAACAGGGTTCTTTTTATACTTTTGTAGATTCTCATACATGTCATACATGGTTGTCTTTATGTAACTTAATTTTTTTTCATCCCGCAGGTGCCATTTTCATAATAAACTTCTCTTGGATTTGTTACTATCTGGCATCATTTCTTTTACATATAACCATCCTGACTAATGAATGCTGGTAGTATTTGTTTGAGCAGGTATTTTTAAATTGTTTTGTAAAAAAAAAAAAAATAAAATAACTAAAATACAAGAAAAAAATAACCAAAATCAAAGAGGAAAAAGCAAGATTTTATTAACACTTGTGAAATGAAGAGCAGAAGCTGTCAAGATGTAGGTTAAGAATGCTAATCCAAATACTACAACAAACTTGCCACCATTCTAAATTCTCAGCTACCCCAACTCATTGTCATATTGAGCATTTTTATGCACATTATCAAAGCTGAATAATGGACCTGCAACATTAACCACTATAAAAAGTGTGCATTTTTTTCTTGATTAATGCACACCAGAAGAGGTCAGCTTTGGTACATTAATCATTTAAAATGCACTTTATATTTTCATTTTTGTACTCTACAATGTTACAGTGAAACTCTTCAGTCACATTATATCCTACCTAGGCTGATGATTCTTTTAAATGTGTACTTTCCTTCCCCAGAGTGGCAACCTGAAAGTTGTTGGTGTCGTGCTGCTAGACATTCTGCCTTACCAACTGAGGACAGAAACATTTGCCAGTGCAGAGCTGACAAGGCAAAAAGCCTTGGTTCCATAAATGAGAGGGGGAGAAAAAAGTCAAATACAGCTTTGATTACACAGACATCTACACACAGTGGCTGGCCTTAAAAAGGGAGCAACCTGCATAAATTCGGAAAAGAAGGCCAAGGGCAAGTGGGTTTGGTCATTGCAGTGAAAAACGGGGAGAATCTAAGGTACAGGAGATGCCACCCCAGGTGCCAGTCACTGTGTGCCGACTCTGTGGCAGCTGCTGCATGTGCAGAGGAGGGACTGGGGGGGTGGGACAGGAGGGGGGGCGGAAGCCTTCTCACCCACTGCAGTTCTTCATCCATTGCTTTTGAGTGCCTCTCCCACCTGTGACAGTTTCAAAATTCCGTATTTTATTTTGTTACCACTGATTATGCAATCTCTAAGAATGCAAATTTGGGGCATGTAAAATCAGGACAGTGTTGCCTATAGCCAAAATCTCTAAGCAACTTTGAGTGCCTAATCTTTCCTCTTCTGTAGGTCCACTTGAAAATTAATGCTACTGGGCTAGTCATTCTGGGTCAGAGTCTGTTTGTCTTATTAATGCTGAGTAAAACTGTCTGTTCACAGTTTGCAGCCAGCTCTTTACAGTGGAAGTTATACTCAGCTGAAGTAAGAGCTTGTGAATCTGGCTTGCTGGGCTGATTAAAAAAAAAAAAAAAGGTATGCACAGTTATAGCTCAGTGAGCCAGCCCAGTACCTTAATAGACTGAAGCCTGGCTCTTTGAGCTTCCAAGCAGTTCAGGATGCCCACTTCCCAGGCTCCAGGCACTGAGTTTGACACGACTCCAAGTTGCAGGGGGTAGAAAGGAGCAGAGGTTAGCGGTGCTGCTTTCAGCTCTGCTTGCATGTTCCAGTTGGCAAGGCATCTTGTTTATGAGGTAGCTAAGGGCGCCAATGCCAACCAAGAGGAAAACAGAATTTAAATGCAGATTGAAAGAATGACCAGAATAAAGCTTAATGGAAGAATAACATGCCTGTTCCAAATAAATTGTAAGCAGTATTAACTAAAGCCACTAATTCCAAGAAGGGGCTTGAGAGGGGCATTTCTGAGCTATTATAAGGGCATTTTGTATCTCAGCCATACTGCCTACATATGCATCAGAGCATGGAGTTGATGGTTAAACTTAACAGACTGCTCTAAGACTTGCAGTTGAATGAGGAAGTTTGTGTATTAAAGAAAATTATGGACAGGCCATTTCATGGGTGGTTTTGTGATGATGTTGCATTCGTCTGTCTCTGGGGAACAGAATTTTTTAAATTATTATCTGCAGCAACTTTAATAAACAAAAACAACTGCTTGAAAGGGTTGAGCCCTTTGAAAATGGTTCTTTGGGGTAGGCCTTGCTGCTATCTTTGTAATAGTTGAGGAAAAACTCTTTGCTGTGCAGGAAGTTGGGCAAACTTTCTCAAGTCATTTCATCAAAGAACATTTCCTAAAACAACTGATCTCAGTAACTGCCATCTCTAGAAAATTTGTTCCTGGCCCACTTGTTCTGCAAGGTGATGTATGCAGGTATCTAAAAGCTACCTGAAGGATGGCAAGTGGAAAAGGGCTCTTTCAAAGCCTCATGGCTCTGAGAAGTTACAAAGAAAGAAAAATATCTCAGGAGTACTTAAATAATCAGCTATGACAGCTTGCACTGGTGCTCTTGCATGGTGGTTGTGTCACTGGAGTAACTGTGATGCCCCTGACAGCACATTTATTGTTATGATTCCAGGAACTGCGTTCGTTTAAATGTGTCAGTGCTCTCAGAGCTATTTGCATAGTATTTTCCCTTCTTACCATTGTAATTTCTTTATTTTCATTTTAGGGCTGGGGGAGGAGGGTGGAAATACTGGATATGCATTGTCAACTAACTTAATGAACTGTCATCTATCCAGTGAGTTTACTGAAGAGCCTACAGAAATGTTAACAAATGGGATGTCACCAGAGCCACAGATGGTCAGGTAAGATCAAGCCATTTATAAAACATGCACATGCATGCGCACAGATATTCTGATCTACTGCCTCTGAAAGGCAATTGGGCTTTCAGACTGGGCAGGGTGGTACCTATATATATATATATGTGCATAATAAAGGTCCTTTCTTCCTCTCTTTCACCTATTCCTTCATCTTTTCATAAGTGAGAATCACAAGTTGTTTTCATAAAACCTAATAAATAAAATCAAATCACATCCACTTTTTTTCAGCAAATTACAGAATCATAGAGGAGTTTAGGTTGGAAGAAACCTTAAAGATCATCTAGTTCCAACCTCTTTGCCATGGGCAGGGATGCCACCCACTAGATCAGGTTGCTCAGGGCCCCATCCAACCTGGCCTTGAACACTCCAAGGATGGGGTACCCACAACTTTAGGCAACCTGTTCCAGTGTTTCACCACTCTCTGAGTAAATAATTTCTTCCTAATATCTAATCCAAACCTGCCTTCTTTGTTTAAAACCATTGCTGCTTGTCCTGTCACTTTCTATCCATATAAAAAGTCCCTCTTCCTTTTTTTTTTATAAACCCCCTTATGGAACTGGAAGGCTGCTATGAGGTCTCCCTGAAGTCTCCTCTTCTTCCTGTTGAACAATCCCAACTCTCTCAGTCTGTCTCCAGACTTCTGATTATCTTCATGTCCTAACAGGACCAAAAAGGATCTTTTTGAAGACAATAGGGCATGAGATAAGCCAAAGGTGCAGAGTTCTTCTTTTAATTGACCTGATTCAGATTGCGTGTTCTCCCCTACAGTTTTGTTCAGAAGCCTAAAGTCAGCAAGAGAGAGGGGAAGAACAGCTTTTATTTCCATAATCATCACAAGGTGGGTCTTTCAGCAAAACAAAAACTCAGAGTAGTTCAGAATTATTTCATATAATATATTTCACATTTCTAGACTTATCCTGCTCTAGAACTAAATATAGAGAGTTTAGTGACTCAGGTCTGAAGCCAAGCAAATGAAGTCAATAACTGTGAGCTTGATTGCTCTTGTAGGAAGTCATAAGTTTTTTCCCAATTTGTAGGAGCTGTGTAGATTAGATGCCATGTGGAAAATAAGGGATCTTTTACTAGACACCAACAGTGCAATGTGTACTGACTTAATGCTTGGGCAAAAGGATCATCAGAACCCAATAAACGCTTATGGGAAGTCAGTGGGAGAAGGTTTGCATGCTTTGCAGACAAAAGATTGTATTGCCCAGTACTCTGTCTCAAATTACCTTTCCATGACTCTAGAGACATGGAAATATTGAGATTACCTTTCCCGTTACAAGTTTTCCTGAGAAAAAGGACCCCTTGTTTTTCTCATTTCTAATAAAAGGGAACATAATATTTTCTGGCAAAAGGAAAGGAATCAGGTTTTCCTCTTGCTTTAAAAGCATTTCACAGATTTATAGCGGAAATGACAGGAACAGGATGTATTAACCATATGACCCCAGCAGAATGAGTCTACACTCTTGATTGATTTAAAAGTTTATCTCTGTCCTTTGAACAGCCACAAAGGGTCAAGTCTTGGTCTTGCTCAAATCAATGAGAGCTTGACTAATGACTTTAATGGCTTCAAGACCAAAGTTTTGAGCCAATACTCATAATCAAATAACAAAGCACAGCCTATAGCATGAACCACAGACCAATGAGTCAGGCTAATTGTTATACTGCACAATTTCCTTTCTAATCCTGTACCACACCAGTCACACACTAGGAGAGCAGCTCTTCTTTGTTTAATTAAAAAGTTTTTCCCAGTTTTCTCAAGCTGCGTGGTCTGATCCTTCCAGAGATTCCTACCTTTAAAACAGGTGGGGAGTGAGGCAAAACCATAAGTAGGACTGCAAAGACTCCCTTCTCACCCATGGTCTGTGGGAGTGAGCCTGGCAGCCCGAGTCTTTAATGTGAAAGCACTGGTGGAAACTCTGCTGGACATCAAAGCTTGTATTTTCTTGAACTGACAGCAGTACTAAGTGATGGCAGCACCAGTATCACCAGGACAGCTTTCCCAGACTCTTTTAATACCATCCAAGAGATGGGAAAGTTTACATGGTAAGGAGGTGAGTATCCACTAAAACCAGTTTCCAATTTCTGTTCAGTACTGTGAACTTCTGAAGTCTCCAATCATCCTCTGTGGTCTCTCCTGTACTTCATTTCTTTCTACTAGCCAGTTGTCTGCTTTATTACAGCATGAAAGATAGCAGGGCAGTGACAAAAAATTACTTCATTTCAGGAAATCCAGTCTCCTTAGATTATAGCAAATGCAAAGAACTAGGATTCTGCAAAGATTCCTTTGAGCTGAAAACACAAATGTTATGATTAATCCTCATACCAAGGACCAAAGGATCTTGGACTTTTCAGGATAAGATCAGTTACTGAGAACATGCCTCTTGCTTATTGCTCATTGGCACTTCAATAAAGCCCTAATTTTTGTCCTTTCCTATTTAAAAGGAAAGGTCCTTGCTGCTCTGTATATTTTTGCCTTGCTACAAGACCTGCAACCTATGCCTGACTTCGCCCCCTTCAGTTCCTAGACTATTTTCTTCACTGAATAATACCTGAAATTTCTGATTGCATATTGGCATGATCATTTGCTTCTCGTGAGACTGTAGCCTTCGTGTTTTCTTTTTGACATCATTTTTCCTCTATTTTCCACCACATTTGGTTTTGGTTTTGCCCATCCTTATTATCTTTAGAATGTCTTCAAACACACACCCCAGGGTGCATAGCACTTCCCCAGCATGATCTATAACCATTACTGCCATTCCATGGGCCTTGTTACCAAGCCAATTCTATATCCAATTGAGTATCTTACTATCAGTCCCATACTTGCTAACCTTATAAATTAATCTGTTATATGGCACTGTATCGAGAGCCTTTTCAAGTCCAAGTAAATTATGTCTCCTTCTTCATCACTGTCCACTTTCATTGCCACTTCCTCAGAGAAATGAATCAAGATTGTTAAGCATGACCTCCTTTTTGTAAATCCATGCTGACTACCTCTAACCAATCAATATTAGATTGATATTAAATCAAGACACAGACTCAAAGGGGGCCTGCTATATAAATGCAACCTAAGGTTGCTTCGTGTGGAGATGAGAGATGCGAATCGCTAATACACTGAAATTAGCAGCACTAGGTCTGATGGTTTGCCAGTAACTTATTAGTGGCCAGATCTCTCCCCAGGGTCTCAACCAGACCTCCTCTGGAGAGAACAAAAGCTTTTATCTGCATTTGCCTAGCCTGTTTCTGTTGCAGAAGTGAATGTGATCACCAAGGATTAGAACTTGTTCTGGTTTTATTCATCTACGATTAAGTCAAAATCACAAAGACTTTCCAAAAACCTAGTTTTCAATAGAATGTTGTCCCACACCTTCTGTGAGAGCTGTATCTGCATTGCTCAAGGTGTATATCAAAAGGCAGCGTGGGTATTTGCTTTCTGTATAAATGCAGCCAAAGGATGCCAAGAGAATCTCCCACCTTGGCCAAGGTACTGGAGAGCATGGGTGCTATGTCAATTGCAACCATTTTCCCAATATCCCATTAAGACATGGGATCTTGCTTCCCGTGAAACGTGTCTACTCTGAGTACACGTCACTACTGACTAATGCCAGAAAAGCAACTTTTTCCTCAGCACATGGTGGGGTCAGGGACTGCAAGGTACAACTGGGTGAACCATGCCATGTCCCCTTGCTTGCTTGCTGGGGTATGAAGTTGGCAGCCTGCACCAGCAGGATGAGGAAAGAGGCTCTCAGCAGCAAATCCTGGCAGCAGTTTAGGTATAAATTAAACATGTTTTGCCAGTTTTTCTACCTCAGTGACTGGAAATACCTCCTTCAATGCTGTAAGCATAGTAGCAGTCTCTTTCGTTTGGGAGAAGGCAAATTGATCGCAACAGTCTGTCTTGAGCTTGTTTGACAACATCCACAGCAAGCACACTAAGATCCAGAGGAAGTCAAAGACATCCCTTAGGAAAATAATCTTTGGTCTTCCGCTCCACAGGACACCTAAGGTGCACAAAGTGAGCTTTCTATCTACACCCTGTGAGACTTATTGCTTATATCATATATATACACACATGGCTCCCTTGTGTCTTCAAACCAGAAAGGTTGTAGTCCATGTATGGTGGGAGAGAGGTTGCTTTGAGAGAGTTCAGCACAGTCAGTGCTGCTGCGGGACTTAGATATTCTGGCAAACATCCACTGAAACAAAGAAAATAGCCCCACCCCCCTAAACCATTTGGCTTGTGTTCAAGGCCTTGACCCTGTAACAGCCACTACAGACATGCTCAGAAAAATAACTTGCAGAAACAGTAGGTCAATACAGAGAAGCATAACTTAAAGATAAGGGTTATAAGGATACAGAGAAATAGTTGGAGCAAATCTTCCCTGTATGGAAGAGAAGATTGCTCATGAGCTTTATGATGAAAGAGATCTGAAGAGAAAGTAAGACTATCATGTATTTCTTACACAAATATCAAAGCAGAAAAGCAAAAAAAAAAAAAGCAAATTTACTTGCTAGAGTTCTCATGTTGCTAGAGTTCTCACATTCCTAGTATCTGCAGGTAAAACGTAGTCTTGCCATTGACATAAGATACATCACAGCTACATGAAGTCCCACACTCAAAGAAACATGGTTTAATATCAAGTGCATCATGTAAAGTTATATATACAATCCAAATTACCTAACATCTTTAAAGAATCAGCTATTGAATAAGCATACACCTTAGAATGTATAACATCTGACAGCAAGTTATATAACACGCTCTTCAAGAAGAAATTGTAACAATGCTTTTCTAAAAACATTTGGTCATGGGTGAGAGGTCAGATGATGGTAACCCTCCCTTCTGATGGTAAGACGCCGTTGAAACAGTGACCTTTCTGACTCTAGTGAGAAGTCTGCTCTATATGTGCACAATTTGTAGAGTTAAATCTTAGACAAATCAGGAACAATAAAAAGTAAACCAAAAATGTGAAACAAAAAACAGCAGCAAAATCATTTATCATGACAGTTAAGGTTCTGTCTGTGATTTCTGGCATATATTTTGTGACCAAAGAGTGAAGTTCTGTGAAGGATCAAAAGTAACTTTTCATTATCATGTTTGCTCTATGTTACTCTGCAGCAGAGTTGTACTTACAGGAATCAGCAGTGCACTTCAGAGAAAGCATCCATGAGAGCAGAGGGTGGGAACTCACGTTTGAGATACGACACATCCTTTAACTTCATCATTAAGTGTCTGCAGTACAGCAGCTTTCTCTGCTTCTCTGTGTCACAGCTCAAATATCCCTGTACACCAAAACTGATCTGGCTCCCCATGATAAGCAGGGACTGACGCCAGTCAGACAGCTTGAGCACCGAGTGGCAGAGTCACAGCAGGGAAACACAAGACATGGAACTCCACCACAGTCCTGCCTGGCAACCAGCCATCACACTCTGCATGCTGTCCCTCCTATACATCATTCCCGGCTAGCAGTGTCAGGGATACACTGACTTGGGTGGGTGTGAGCACAGCACAAAATTTGTAAAGACACTTAGGGCCATTAGAGTTAAAATCAAGTTGCTTAGGATATGAAAATTCATATGACCAGGAATCATACCCTGAAAACAATTTTCCCAAACTTCATAAATATTAACTTCAAAATTGTCTTTGCACCAATTTTAAAAAGAAGAATACAAAGCTCAAAAACTCTTCCATTGCTTTAAAGTCATGGTGCTGAGGTGTGGATCATCCCAAACATGCACCCATTTGGCTACATGATGCTGTAACGAGACACAGACTTTGTCACCTAGTCATGCATTTACTTACATGACTTAAATCCATGTTCCAGTGCAGACAAGAGGTTTTTTTGAAACTGAATGATACCATTACAATATCTTAGACCTTTTCTTTGACCATGAACACAAACCTTCTTTTCTTACAGAGACTCTCTGTAACTGAGCCATTGCTGCAGAGGAAAAGATAACTCCCTGTAGTCAACACGTCCCTCTAAAACGTGGGAAATCCAAAGTGCCACCTTTGAGAGAGTCTTGTGTTGGCTCAAAATATCTTCTCCCCATCTATCTTGGTCAGGTCCAGAAGAAGATAAAACATTCAAGAGACTGACAAATAGATTAGTCTAACAAAATAATCACTTCTAAATACTGAAAAGTGTGATGTGCTACTACTTAGTAGCAGTACTGAGTAATGATACTGCAGCTGTTAGCAACTGTGTTAACGTCAGTGGTAATGGTGGTGCACTGCAGTAACAGTATCACTTTAATCCCGCAGTAAAGATGGCAGTGTTACAAGGATAAATTCGAAGTCCTGCTGGATTTTCCTGTGCTTATGAAAGTGCACTTAGCTGGCAATGTTTGCTTCCAACTTCCTTGACCCTCTCTGCTTGCTTCTACCCATTTTGGACACTGATAGACTCATTTTTTCATTTGTGTACAAGATCCCACACTGTCAGAGGTTAGCAAAGTAGGCAATCTGGAGTCTTCATTTTAGAATGTTATTTGTCAGTTGACCTTGTAATACTGTCATTTGATAACTGCATATGACACCAGCATTTAATACTCTGTCTGGGCTGAGAGATAAAATTCAAGGCACAAACCAGTAACTGTCCAAGGGCCTGATCACGGCAAAGATGCCTTGCCTTTTCATGCCATGCCCAAATTAATGCTGCCCAAAGAAATCTGCATGAGCTGTCACGAGGGGTTCCTCGTGGTGGGTCACTGGTTCTTAAAAGTAGTTACTTTATAATTTGCCACACTGGGAACTTGAGCAGCTTGTAAGGGGCATGCAAGAAGCCTTACTTATTTATCTCAAACAGCTGATAAATGCTGTGATGTTGTATGTCAGAAATAATATTTTCTTTGGTTATATGGGTGGGTCTGGGAACCTGCAAGGCAATCATCTGCTCCATACTGTAAGAATATGTCCCTGACCAGGGCTCAAAGAGTACCTAAGTGCCGATCACTAACTCAAAATAGTGTGATAGTATTAAAAATAATCATAATAATGACAAATTGTTGCACAGTCTTATTCATAATTGTTCATTACAAATGAAATCTGATTAGATCTTCAAACACATCCCATCCATATACCTGACAGGCCTCTGCTGAGCTATAAAGGTGAGTGGCACATGCTCAGTGAAGCTGACCCATACAGTGAAATGGTTTATGAGAAATGACAATATATGATGAGAATACAAAACTTGATAATGGGTTTATTTATTGATTGCAAATAAAATTCATGAACTGTGAAGCTGGAAACTGCACCAGAGGGAATTGGTCCAAGAGGAAATTAGGGGGGGAGGAGGAGAGGGAGAAAGAGAGAGAGGGAGAGTATATTACATGTAAACTAAGTTAAAGGTTGCCTAAAGGCTTCTGATTTCACAAGCAGAGCCTTTGAGGATAGGATCTGAAAGCCTTTAATGCTACTAAGGCTTTGTCAGTAAGATATTTGCATATTTTGCCTACAAACCCAAAACACAGTATTAATTCATTTTTATTTACCTTTCTGCCACTTCCAAAAGAAACCTCGCAGGAAGCTATTAATGACACCACTTCATAAGAGATAATTTTCAGAGAGTCTTTGCAGGTAGTGACTGAAAGGGGGAAAAAATGTGTGTCAAATTTAGGTTATTAACAATATAATCTTTAAACAGACAGTATCTCAAAGACTAATTCATCTTCAAATTTGTCTGTAAAAACTGCATGATCCTTCCCTCTGTGTGCATGCAAATTTATATTGCATGCCTTTTTTTCTTCATGTTTACTAGAAAGGGAAGCAGCAGTTTTGCAGCACTGAGCTGGACGCTGGAAAACACAATTTTGCTATGGCACCTTCATTCTGTGGCGCCACCTTCCATTCAAATTCAGGTCCATTTCTCCACAGTCCACCAGCAAAACCAACAGGCATGCAGCTTTCTCTCCTAGACCATATGCAAAGCAACAGGGTAACAACAGGGATGAGATTGATGTATTTTGTTGTAAGTTAAACAATACTTTTTGCTTAGTGCAATGTCAGGTTTTTGCTAGACAAACCTTTGGACAAGCTAAATGCGAAGCAATTGCTCTTAAATCTGTGGCTGCAAGAAATCAGGAGTCCCATTTAATACAATTTTAACAGCTTGATTTTCTAATCACAGTAAGGCAAAAGGAGTCTTGACCTTTTCCCTACTTAAGCATAAAGTACTGAAACCTTTGTGTCTTCCCACACTGACAGAAGTAAAGACCTTTTTCTCATGTGAATTTATAATATTCGGTACAAGCTTCCTTTAAACTTTCCTGTTGTTGGAAGTACATTTTTCCTCCCTCCACTCCGATCCTTTTAAGACTTAATTTATTAGAGGTTTAATCTTCCTTCCTGTAGTTTTCTGCTCTGGATATTCTATTTATAGTCTTTGTAATGTCAAAATTATCTCTGAGGAAAAACACAGAGTGTCATATATGTAGGCAACATAAATGGTCCCCATTCCACTGCTCAGTCCAGCACCTTTGCACCCCATTTGTCCTTTAAACAGAGGAAAAGTTTCTCCTGATTAGTATTTACATACTAATTTGTCTGCATTTAATCTACATTTAATCATTTTATCTACATCTATGTTGTGTCTATACAGTAGCCTTTGTCACCCCACATGTTGCATAGACCCAGTCTCCCATTGCATCCCTTGCTAGGCCGGCACAAATGTCATGTCCCGCTGTGCAGGCAAGGGCCATGTCCTGGTTACAGCCATCCATGGCTCCCAGAGATGAAATGAAATGTTATCTACATGAACCACACGACATGCGGTGGGCCTGGGCCCCACTGCCCTGAAGGGTGGGCAGAGAGTGGGGAGAAGTAACATCATTGCTCTACCCCGTCCTTCCACCACCTCCTTGGCCACAATGCCTGGTTAAAGCTGGGGAGATTTTGTGCAATTGTAAGGTTCCTTGGGGATAGGGCAAAGAGGACAAGGTGCCACCTGGCCCTGCCCTAGCACAATCATCTCCTGCTCCCCAAGGGCACCTAAGTGGGTCTGCACCCAGGTGGTCCTTTTTGTTCAGGACAAAACTTAATCCATATTGTTCTGAAGGAAGGCAAAATGCCTTTATTCCTTGCAAAGCAGTTATTCCCAGGCACAATCCCACTGAAATCAACTGCCCTTCTTCAGCACAAGTGTTTCAAAGCCTAACCCCACTGTGGTGGGTACACCTGCAGTCCATTGCAAGGCCCCTATTTCCTGTGATGGATGAGCAGCTGAAAATGCTTAAACCAGAGCCACAGCTTTTCTGGGTGCCTAACAGTCCTGCACATGGACATGGGCTAGCAGGGAGGTGGACAGGGAGGGCCAGAGACAGCTGTGGCTACAATGACATATTGTGAGTGGAAAGGCCTGAGTTTCCAGTAGAGCCTTACGTGCGGTCTAGGAAGGTTTCCATGACTCTGCACTGAAAGGCTACAGCAAACTGTAGTTATATTTGTTCTTTGCAGGTGATGTTTTGTTTTCCTGGGGTTTTTCCACACAAAGTGAGGAAACGCTGCATCTGGAAAATTACAAGTTCTGCTCATGCTAATAGCTATTTCTGGAGAAGCAGCCCTGTGACGCCATTAACACAGTTAATTAGTAGCAAACCTCAAAGATGTTTCTTAGATCCCAACACAGAGAGATAGTAGAGAAAGCAAGAAAAAGAAAATTCTGGGTAGGGGTCTTCAAAATGGGAAATTTCCTAAAGAAATTAATATGAGAGAATTAAAAAAAAAAAAAAAAAAAAAAAGCTGAGGAATGTAAGCATGTTGCAGAATCACAGAATATGCTGAGTTGGAAGGGATCCACAAGGACCATCAAGTCCAACTCCTGGCCCAACACAGGACACCCCAAGAGTCACACCATATACCTGAGATTACTGTCCAAATGCTTCTTAACCTCTGTCATGCTTGGTGCTGTGACCACTTCCCTGGGGAGCCTGTTCCAGTGCCCAGCCACCCTCTGGGTGAAGAACCTTTTGCTAATATCGAATCTAAACCTCCCCTGACACAACTTCAGGCCATTCCCTCAAGTCCTGTCACTGGGCACCTCAGAAAAAAAGATCAGTACCTGCCCCTCCTCTTCCCCTCACGAGGAAGTTGAAGACTGCAGTGACTTCCCTCAGTCTCCTCTTTTCTAGGCTGACCAGACCAAAGGACCTCAGCCACTCCTCATATGGTTTTCCCTCAAAGCCCTTGACCATCTTTGTTGCTTCCTCTAAGTACAAGCACTTCAGATATCTTTGAAAACTTGCAGCAGCTCTGTGTGACAGCATCCTTTCCTACTCTATGTTACCCTGGGGACATGGCCAGACAAGACACCACAGTGGCAAAATCACGTGTCTGGAAACAGGCTTCTCCAATGTACAGATTCACTGAGTGTGCAGGAGTAGTGTCTAGAAAGGTCTTTTGTGTTGACATTCATGCCCAGTAGTTCTTATATGACAATTATTTTATAATCCTTTAATATATTTTTACCTAAATTAAAGTTCAGGGCTGAAAGTAGATTAGTCATATATCTCAAGTACTTAAATGTTTAAGACTCTTCTTACACAGTGAAAAGAAGAAAAGTTTAGGTATTTCAGATTTAGTGCCCCATGATAATTTTTCCCCTTCCTTTAAAAACAGCTGCAAAACAAAAAAATTAAGTGAAACATTCAGGGCCAGAAAATGTTTCTCTTTGCTGCTCTTCAGAGGTCATTATCAAAGTTTAATCCTTATTTGCAGTCTTCTAAGACAAGCAAACCACAGACAAGGTTTAATGGCAAACACAGTGGTGCTGGTTGAACTCAGTGACCTTAGAGGTCTCTTCCAACCTAAATGATTCTGATTCTTGGACTTCCAGGTATCTGCAAAGGTTAGCCTGGAAGACTGTTTACCTAATTCAGTTGCCATGCAAGTCAGGAGTGACAAACCCAAACATTCACCCCCTCGTCCCTGATGAATCAAATGCATCTGTTTCCACATGCACAAAGGATTAGCAGGACCGGGGTGCATCCAAAGATGATGGTCCTAGCTCTTGGCATGCTGCATGCCACATCTGTCACCTACTGCCTTGAAACAAAGCAGGACGTCTTTGCTGCTAGAGCGTTCCTATTGTTCATGGTCATTTTAATTTGGGCAAATTGCCTTCCAATTTGTTCTCACCCCACTATAGTTCTATAATATTTGGTTTATTGTTTTGATCACCAAAATATACACACTCTGCTCAACCAAATATGTCTGAGCTTTTTGGGTTTCCTTTATTTTGTTTCGTTTCTATTTTCTGCAACAAGATACAGAGCAGTACTCACTAGAGATTTAACAACTGCAGTACAGGCACTGTATCTACACCATAAGCAAAAGTAGAAACAAACAGAAAGCTTCCTGGACTTTGTAAAATATCAGTAAAAATAAGATGGTTCTAAATAGTTGTCAAATACCTTGCTTAAAACTACCCTTTATCAATGGGCAGAATTATAGTTGTAGTCATAGATGTCCAGTGACTCCTTTGTGTTTCATTTTTATATGGTTTTATGACAGTTTCTATTTATGTCTCTCTTCAGTAAGAAAAAGAATTTAAGGGGGGGGAAGTATATATTTTGTTTACAAATATAGGAGTGACAGATATACAGATACACAACAGATACAGCCATGTACAAACTCTTTCTAAAGATTTGGTCTCTTCTATCCACAAAACATCACAGGAAAATAAAGAAAACCTAATTACTTCATCTGCTAGTGAATTTATTATATTAAATTGTCTGCTTATTTATCTGTATTAATTATTTATTAAAGGAGCAGTAGTAAAAATAAGAAGTGGAAGAACGATATGCAATTGTGATATCTAAAGAGGAAACTTCATATTGGAAAATAGTTAGCTATTCATAAATGATCATGTTAAACTTAATCTGTATAACAGACTAAAATATAAGCCATTATGGGCAAATCCCCCTGCTCCTGTTAAGACATATATTATATAAATATGATCCTAATTTTAATCTTTTCCCTCTGGGTAACAATGCTAGGTATTATTCAGGTTAATATCACCCTTTGCATTTATTTTAATTCTCTTTATATCAAAAATTAAAATTGAAATGTATTCACACTTACACTTGTAATACCTTTGGAAATCATGCAGCAAGATTTTTGGAGACCTTTTCTCCTGCCAGGTTTCACTAACACACACTTACCAATTCCCTTTTAACGATTTCTTTCAGGAGATCAGCTGCATTGATTTAACTCCGCTACTGTGATTTGTAGTTAACAAAGACTTGACCTGGGATAAAAGGAGCTTGGTGAGTGATTCTGCCTTTTGCTGTCACTTGCTTGGTCTGAAGATAATGGTGGGAACATGGACAATGTTTTAAAAAAAAAAAGAGTCTAAGAAACACAAGTCAGGGAGAAAGGGAGAGGTTGTTGAGAAAAAAGCTGAGAAAAGGTGTCAGCTTTGAAAAAGTATATTTTTTACTTAAATTTTTCCTGTTGGGCTCCTATTCCAGATGTTTAACTTATCCAAGCAGCAAATCCAGCACTGCACTACCACCACTATCTATATGACAGCCCACCATGACTTTCCGTTCTCCACACTCCTGCACCGCCCTCATCTTCCCAATCACTGGCAGAAATGACCATTCAGCTGCCCAGTTTGCTGGTGCCAGAGGCCACACTGCATGGGAAGCAGAAGGGTGTGAGACCTTCAGATCCTCTGCATCCCTGGCACATGCTGGGATTGAAATATGCTTGTCCAGAGATGGGATCAGTGTGTGTGTGTGCACAAGTCTCTACATCCCTCCATAAACTGCCTTTTGCTGCCTTGTGCCCCAAGTGGCTCTGAGGAGCCCTGTCCGCATGGGAGAGACATCTCTCAAGAGTAATGTGTGCCTCACAACATAAATAACAAAGAAGCACCTCAGTCTTATTTCCACAAAAAATTTCTTCTTTTTTTTTTTTTTTAATAACCTAGGCTTTCTAAACAAGAGGGAAGCAAAGGGCATTATTCAGCTCCTGCACAGCAATGACAAATATGTGACTAAAGTATGACATCCTTAGTACTTCAGCTGAAAAACAAAACATCTTAGCACACACATAAGCATCATTAAAAAAACCATATAAATCTGCAGATGATTTCAAAAGTGCCCAAGTCCCTCAGGATGAGTTGCACTAGAAACGTCAGGGGAGGGTTGGGATATTCCTCAGCCAATCTTCAGGGTCTGGGGGACACATTCCACGGCAAGGCCATTCTCACTGCTCACACGTGAGCCTGAAGAGGGAGGGATATGCCACATCCCAACAAGACATGGGACTGCACCAAAGACTGCTGGAGAAGTCCCGTACACCCAGAAGGCCCTTTGTATTTGCCTCGCCTCTGCCTGCAGCTCCAGAAGAAGCTGAAAGAGACTTGACGTAGACTCTGCGATTCCTTGGAGATGGGTGCAAGCATGATCATTTAACATTGTAGGAACTAAAATAAATCACACACACAAAAAAAAAAATATAGCTAACAAAGCAAAAGAGGAATCTTTTTATAAAACATCAGGGTATCTCAGATACATCACTGTGATCTATAAGTTATGAGCCATTGCCTAATACAGCTTGTACCACTTGGTGGCAACACTTCCATGTTTGATTTATTGAACTTTTCTCATAATCTTTCTTCTGATACTTAAAAGGACAAGTGTAGGCTCTGGTGTGTGCAATTAATTACTGCAAAGAATAAAAATAAAAGGTTTGAATGGCTTTGGTACTACCTTCTGTCGAGTAATATTAAATTCTTTTCAAGAAAATGTTGTTTTATGTCCTGAGACATTTCTAATAGGAAAATTTCACATTCACCATCAGTGAGAGGCCTTGTACAGCAATCTCATCTTAAACACTGGCAGAAGATAATTTCTTTCAGTGTGCAACCAAAACAATGACAGAAAGTGTTGACCAGCTCCTCGCAGAGCACCAGGTGTTCAGGAAAGACAAGTTAGATGGCTACCACTGTGCATGTTTCTCCATTGCAACTGTGTCTTAAGACTGCAGGCAAACAACTGAAGGGCATTCAAGCTGTACTCTTGCATGGTGCACAAGCAACAACCACACCTTGGCTCACTCTGGCAGTTTAAGTTTGATCTGCAAGACTCATTCTTCCAGCAAATATTGCTCAGTATCCCACCTGCTCAACTTCAGGTACCCCACCAAACCTGACAAGCAGTGTCATTCTTGTCAATAATTTCCAAATTAAAGGATGTGCATATTCACTGGCATTGGGCATATACCATTCACTGCATTTACCTGCAGGTTGTGGTGTCCTGTTCTGCCACCTGTGTCTACGCTAACATGTCACCTAAGGCTATCAAGGGCCAGGCAGGACAGTTTTGGGAAAAGCAGCCCAAAGTCACTCAGTGGCCCAGGAGTGCTACTGAGAATGCGGATGCTCCTGGATCTCTGTTCACTGTCATGGGCAGATTCTGGGTAGCAAAGCAATCCACAGACAACTGTAGGTGAGGCCCACGTGCTGCAATAGCCTGCAGGAGTGCTCACCAGCCCAGACCATGGTAACCTCAGCCAGAACAGGGACATTGCACAAGCAACTGTAAAGACCAGGTGACTGGTCAGGATCTAGGAATGCTGAATGTCTGCAATCACTACCAAACCAAGAGGCAGCAGCCAAGTGAATAGAGCACCCAGGGTGCTGCTGGCCTCCCTGGATCCTCTGCTGCATTTCAGCTTCCCTCCACGAGACTTGTAACTACAAGTCCCCTATGAGATTTAGGAATTTAAAAAGGTTTGTGCAAGAATAGTTTTTTCCACCCACATAGAGCCTGTAGCCTTGGTTGCATTTACAATAGAAGGAGCTGGGGGTGCTGAAGAAGCTGTGCTGGCAGCCATGCCCCTGCTCCACACACAAGTCCACCAGCAAGACAGATCAGGCATTAGGTCAGTCAGACACATGGGAACCCCAGCTCACGCCCTGTCACTGCAGTCATAGCCTCCAGGACAACCCATATGGCCCCAGCCCTGCCAGCCCCAACACTCACCTGCTGATTTCCAGTGCAGACACGGGCACTGTGCAGGGAAGGTTTCTGAACCACCCCAGCTTTCTAATTTACCCAAGTGCTAAATGAACACTAGGTATTGATTGATACTGTTGATAACTTGAGCTGAGTAAGCATAAGCTTGAGGTCAGCTGGAACGTGGTGCAAGATTCAGGTCTGAGCGTTTGTGCAGCCAGGAGCCTGTAGAACCAATGGGAACTGGGCAGCAGTGCAGGCAGGAAACGGGCAGAGCATTGGAGGCAAAGGCATCAGGCACAGGAGCACATCAGGACCCTGGGAAGCGATGTCTTGTCAGCCTGGACTCCCCTGACCCAGCAAGCTGAGACTAACTATGGCACTAGTGCAGTCTCTGGCAAGGAAACACTGCCTGGAAGAGGCTGGCAGCTGCCTTCTGCTCTTCAACAGATGCTGAAACAGGTAAGGTCTCACCAGACTGCTGTATTGCCAGGTCTCCAGCAAAGCCTGCCAGCATGGTGGGGGACAGACAGGTCCTGACCTGTGCCAGCAAGGCCATGGTGCAAAACAGTCTCCTGGCTCACAGCCAGACACTCCTGAGCAGCACCACATGGCCAGAGATCTGTTAAACGCAAACATGCAGTGGATGCCTTGCACATGTCTGCATAGGAGGTGACCCTGCTAGAGCCAGACCATTTTATGGTCATTAAAATATATATATGGCTCTGGGATGTGTCACCCAGCCCTATCACACCCAGGGAAACCAGTTCCGCATTTCCTGCTCTTTAACATTCTCATCACTGCTACCACAACATCCTGGCTTGGGCCAGAGCTACTCGGCACGGGTGAAAACACATGCTTGCAATGCTTTCAAAACTTTCCTTATCTCACATCAGGAAAGGTGAGCAAGAGGAAAGTCCACCCCTCCCAACACCTCCCTGTTGGGGAGGTTGCCTCCCTGCCTATGCTACTGCTAGCAAGGGAAGCCACCCCAAATACCCCTCTGAAGGTTGTCTTCTAGTCCAGGGGAGAAGCAGGCACCCAACAGTGGCAGCTCTCACCCACTACCGAGCTTATCCTGGAACTGTTTCCTAAGCTGCCTCAGGAGCTCAAAAGACTCCAGCAGGAAGACGTGCTCCTCCAGCAGCTGTGAGGCCATGGCCCGCAGCGAATTCACGCCTACCTGCTGAATGTCCATGGTGTGTACCTTGACACCAGCGTTCCAGGCCTGGGTGGCCACCACAGTGATATGGTCATGGGCTCATCCATCCATCACAAAGATGGCAATGCAGGGGATCTTGTGCAGGGGGTGCATGCCTCAGCCTGCCCCAGAGAGTCCTTATAGAAATGCATCCTGGGGTTGCTGCTGCAGAAGCACAGGTCTGGGTGAAGAGACTGGTCATCTTCAGAACTGGGGTGCTTTTAGCTATTCCTCAACTCTCAGAGCACAAACATAGCACAGAAACCTTGTGATCAGCAGTGGACACAACCAACTGAGACATTGAATCTTAAGACTGCAGAGGAGAAGTCTCCTTTGAGCTGCTGCACGGGGTGATGCTGGTCAGGGTGCTGGCATGGGTGCTCTGCCCAATAGGAATGGCAGAGGGATCCATCCCCTCAAAGTGCTAAGCCGGCTTGAGGAAGACATGTCACCTGAAGAGGCTGGGGACACCCCCATGCCCTCGAAATTGGCCTTGTCTACATCTTATGGTCATGATTTGCTGACAAGGGGAATGAAAGGAAGCTGAGATTCCAAAAATTTTCATGTGTTCCCTGGGCACATTCAAAGAGACTAAGCAAAGGAAATACACTAACAATAAAGGGAAAATGTTTAGCTTATGATATTAACATGTTTATAGCAGTAACAATAGTATAGGTTCCAACCTTATATAAAATTTTGATGAACTGCCAGTTTCAAAAGTCAAAGAAAAGTTTACCAGAACGACTCATGGTATTTAATATTAATAAAAAACACATCTAGGCTCAAGTACTGATACTCAAAATGGTTGAATTTATGATCACATTAGTTAACTCGAGTTCTTTCAGATGTGTGAATTAATGACTCAACTGAGAATTGCTTAAAATATACTTGAAAATCAACACAGGTTTGCAAAGGGGAGAAAATGTTCAATGGATGTAGCAAACGCTGACTCTCAGATGGACATATGCACATGCTTTTTAATCAGAACATGAACTTCCATAGAGAGGGTAGGTTCCTGCCTTTAAAATCATACGCCCCCAAAGGCTAACTTCTCATACCCCACAGTATACTTCTTCATCATTCCCCTTTCTTTTTTCTCCAGTATTATTTCCATTAATAGTGAATGGTTGAAGATGACATATAACTACACATTTCCTAGAAAACAAAGAACCCAACCAGTTTCATGGTGGTTCTGGACAGGAGGGAAAGTTGCTTCCTATTATACCTTGAGTCTAGATACAGCGGCATCACACTCAGAATTGCAATTCCTGAATTTGAGACAGGCAAAAGAGGATGAGAGGAATCCACAGCTTTAGCTTGGGACAACAAACAAGAGGATAAGTGTAACCTGCATGAACTATCCAACTGGGAGCAGGTTCAAAAGGAGATACCAATGCCTTGTTGCTGAAGAAAATGTGGGTTCAGCTCTTTGCTTCCCAGGAAGACAAGAGGTGCTGCTCAGCACAGAGCAGTGCCAGGCAGCAGGATCCTCCTCAGGTGTGTGTTCACCAAGCCTGACCTGCTGCGCAGTGCATGCGTACGGTATCCGCAAGTGTATCACGACAGAATAAAGAGGGCGGGGGAGATCAACTGCTCATGGCAGGATCAGGCTGAACTTCACTCATTGGGTAGGGCAGAGCTGGCCTAGTCCTGCAACAATGCATGGTAGTGGTCTCCATAACCTTTACTGGAACAGGACAACCTCAAACCTCTTCCCTTCATGAGATGCCTTTACCATGTAGGCTCTAAAACAGTGCCTGCATTGCCATGACACAGGACATGTCATTCAGCCATGTCCTTACTCACTGCTCCAAGGAAAAAAATCACTTCTACTTACATCACTCCTGGCAGACATTTCTCCAACCAAATCTCTGGTAAGGGCAACTCCACAACATCTTCAGGCACTCCAGTGGTTCCGTGTCCCAGCCACAAGAAAGCTTTTCCTGACTGAAAACCTTTTCAGCTGACCTGTAACTTCCTTGCTGCAATTTTATGCCATTATTTGTGTGTTATGCATTACAGGTATAGAGAACAAATTATTCCCTTATTCTTTGCAGTAACATTTCCCACATTTTAAGACCTTTGTAATGCTTAACTTCTTCCTTCACTTGTCTTCCCACTCATCCCTGGAAGGAACAGTACCAGGTCTTTTAGCTAGTCCTCACAGGTTATATTTTTGAAGGTTTCTCATCATACTCATTTTTTCCAGTGGACTGACAAGGGAACATTTTTTTCCACACCTTTCTTGAAGACAGAAGTTGCAACATTCGAGTTCACATAAATTTCCTCTTGAATCAATGAAAAGATATTTATTCCCTCAGAAATGTAACAACTTCAATGAGTTCACCAGAAAGGTCACACTCCTCCCTCACCACATGGACATGCTGTGTAGCCTAATACTGAGGATCTTCTCCTGTGGGATAAATGAAGCCAGTCTGACTGTCCTTGGGTAAGCCTGACATCTGACCTTTGGCATCCTGCATTCATGCACTGACAGACAGGGTAGAGGGGCAATTCTTCTCCCTCCTGCTTTTGTCTCAGTGCTGGCTTTGGCTGGGGTAGAGTTAATTTTCTTTACAGTGGCTGTGTTTTGGATTTGTGCTGAGCACAGGGCTGATAATACAGAGATGTTTTTGTTATTGCTGAGCAATGCTCATACAGAGTCCAGGTCTCTTCTGCTTTCCATACTGCCAGGCTGGCAAGGTACTTGGGAGTTTGGGAGGGACACAGCCAGGACAGGTGACCCCAACTGATCAAAGGGATAGTCCAGACCATATGACAACATGCTCAGTGTATAAAATGGGGGAAAGAAGGAGGAAGAGGGCAGCATTTGGAGTGAGGGTGTTTGTCTTCTCAAGTCAGTATTAGACACGATGGGGCTGTGCTCTCCTGGAGATGGCTGAACACCTTCCTACCTATGGGAAGCAGCGACCATACTTCGCTTTGTTAGTGTGTGCAGCTTGTGTTTTCTCTGTTAAACTATATCTATCTCAACCCACGAATTTTCAAGCTTTTACCCTTCTGATTTTCTCCACAGTCCAGCTGGTGGGCGAGTGACTGAGGAGCTGTATGGTACTCGATTGCTGGCTGGGATTAAACCACGGCATCCATGTGGAACTCAGGCCTAGAAGATTCATGTCTGCTCAGCACTGTCAAGACTTAGGCAGCTCTTGACCAGCTAGCAGGACAGCTGTTGGTGCTCTGGCAACTCTGCTAAAATAAATGTAGATGACTGTGGTTGTAGACAGGAGGTTGGGAAGCTCCAAATGTCGATCTTTGGCATGCAGTATAGAACTTGGGCACCCAGGGCCACATGGTTATTACAATTTAAGCTGAGTTGATTAACTGATGGTGGCTCAGATTCCTCCATCTCCTTGGTCCTGGGAGGGACCCAAGCACTGCACTTGTACAATTACACCACAGGCCACAGCACTGGTTTGGCTCTGTCATGTCCATGCATCAGAATTGCAGTGCAGGGAGCTAAAAATAAAGTAATCAACCTTTCCCAAATCAAGGAAAGATATTGCAGGTGTGAAGGAAGAGAGGGGAAGCTAAGTGGAAGGCAAAATAAAACATTTGAAGAAAGAGAAATCAAAACAACTTTCTGTATTGACACTCATTTTTAAACTAAAGACATAATTATCCTGTAGCAAGCCTTGGCTACAGAAGAAAACATCTTGTTGGGAACTAATTAAAGAATTAGCCAGTGTTTAGCTTCTCACAGATAAAGGAGCATAAGCTTTGAAACAGAAGTGCTTGCAGTATGCTTTTGAAAATTCTCTGAAGACAGCCGAGCTTAAGTCAGTTAAGACTTTGACTATTAAATGTCTGTTCAGATGCTTGTTTCTTTTTTCCCCTAGATTATTTTCTTCTTATAAGAGAAGCTGCTGGTACTTCTTAAGAGCACACATTTTCTCGCTTGTTTGGAGCATGGGGTGTTATCATGTATCACAGTGAAGAACACAGGTCATCCACCTAACCACTATATAGGGGGGACAAGTGTCAAAGCTGGCAGAAAGTAGAATGTTTACTAAATTAAAAGCAACCCACTGGCACTGAATGCCACATCAACCCCACAAGGTTATGTTCCAGCCAGAGCTTTCCCAGGCACAAGGTGGATCAGCACCACGTCCTTGACAGACAACCTCCCGGTGCTGCAAGGGATACCAAGTTCCTTTAGGAAGTTGACCAACTTCTTGGTTCAGCAAGAGGGGACAATAACAGTAAGCACTGTCTCTCACCACCTTTAACAGTTCAACATCCTCTGCCAGTGAAGGGATAACCCATCCTGAAGAGCATGAGTGATCAGACTCTGCACAGGTTCCCATGGTGTGTGCTCAGAGCTGGGTGCTCTTCTTGGAGATAACTTGGACCTGGCTTCAAAATCAATTTCTCTACTCTGCTCCATCTGCCCAGCAGCCTGATGTGAGCTGTGAACTCACATAACCACAAGTGATTTTCAGAGCTCTACTAAGCTTGGACTACAGGGTCTGTCTTTCCCTGCTTCTCACCAGCCCCACACACAGGAGGCTTTCAAGAGCCAGTTACTCTCTTGACTCCCCTACTGTTAAATCAGTGTCCAGGGTGTTGGCTAAGATCAGGGATCACAAACTGCCTCCCCTCTAGACTGTGGGTGCCCAGCAAAGGAGCATTGGGTATGTGGCACTGACTGTGTTTGCCACCACCTAAAACCTACTGTTGACTGCAGTTGACCCAGAGTAGCTCATTCAGCTTTGTTTAAAATAAGCATGCGTGCAGATGAAATTATCCCTGCTTTCCACAAGACAGATAAAAAACTCTGTCTATGCTTTGTGGAAGAGGATGGGAGTTTTACCAACTCTCTGAAGTGGAAGTATTCTATAGAGACAATATTATGTGGGGAAAGGGGAATCAATTTTTACTAACCTCTCATCCACTGTCAAGCTACTTTGCAATTTACAGTGCAACCTCTGATATCAGATGCATTCTCAAGAGTCATGAGAACTGTCAGTGCAAATATATTTAGCCATATCCCTTTGGGTAGGTGGGGGAGGAAAGAAACCCCTAAATAGCTGTAAGATAACAATTACTGCAAACATATTTGCTTAGAGAAAGTTTAGTCAGAGTTCAAAGTCCTTGGCAGCTGGATGGCCAGCAGCCAGCTTCTTCTCAAGCTGTCCCTACAAACCTTTAATCTTTGAGGAGCACACTCAGAAGACAAACCCCTCTGCTTTCCATAGGTCTTCTCCATATGCTCTAAGAACTCCTCAGTATAAAAGAAATGCTTAAATAAATGGCAAATTATTTAGACATCTCTCCCCTCTTTAAAAAATACCCCAAAAGTCAAATCCAAGCCCTCCACGATAAAATCCAAGTTTTAAATAGGAAAAGGGAAATTCTCACTATTCATAACATTGCAGAGGAATCAGAAAGTTCACAGCTCTACCAAATGAGTGAAAATGCCCTGGCTTTCATTCAACAGCACTGTTAGTGGGAGTGAGAAGTCTCCCACACAGCCACAGGAGAAAAGTGTGGGATTCAGACTGGAAAAGGAGCAGGAGGAGGATGTGAACACCGTTAAAAATAAAACTTATCAGACAACAATTGAATCGTGAGAATGTTATCTGGTTCAACAGGAGCGTGAAAACAAATAGGCATTTCAAGAAGAGGGTCACTAGCAAGGTAAATAACTTCAAAATAGCAGGAAGTGACCAAGAAATGTGCCAAGCTGAGGGCAACAAAAAAAGGTCTCTCCAACAACAGAAGACAGTTGTGGGTACAGATTTCAGTGTCACCCTACACGCAGCTGCCTGGCACTGCACCCACCCATTGCAACCCTGGCCACAATAAGACACAAGACTGAAGAGATTTGCACAGGACAATGTTTAACATGACCCAGTGTTTATTGACTCCTGCTACATTTTCTTTAACAGTAACAGGAACACAATATGTGATGTCGTAAAATGCTACTAGGGATTTCTGTATGAATCAAATGCAAAGTGCCAGCATTGTTGACCAGCATACAACCTGACAAGAGAAGATGTAGTCGTAACTCACTCTCAGATATCTGCTGGGAGTACATCACAGTCAAAGTAGAACTAGTTATTTGCCTGCAAATAGACACATTTTCTTCTAGATGCAAGTGGTGTTAGAGCCAGCTATTTCGCAACAACAAGAAACACATATAATAATTCCAACATTTTAAAAAAACACCATCAGAAAGTACTAAAACTGTTTAAAAATTGGAGGAAAAAAAATGAGTGGATCTTTTTAGACACTACTTTGTAGAAGTCATTCCTCATAGAACCAGAAGTCATCTAGACAAAAAGATTAGAGGCTACTTTGCTCAAAAGGCCAGTGGTCACAGGTTTAAGAATAAAAATAGTCTCTTGATTTTCAGCACTGACTCATGGCCTTTTTTCCTCCCCACACAACAAAAACCACCTGTTGAAAATAGTGGCTTAGTGGCTCTGCACATTTTTCCCACACAACTGCATTTGAGAAGGCAACGATGTTTTTTAAAGAGCCATCAACAACTTGCAAGACATGCTCATGTGGCATCTTCACATATATGAATGATGAAGGCACATTACCTAAAGGTTAAAAAAAAAACCAAACCAGAACTTTTGGAGGATTCAGTTAAATGCCTTAGAGAAAGCATTTTTTTTCATAACTGGTTGACGAGTGCTGTTTTTGATTAGTCATTTGATTCAAAAAGTTTGCTATGAAGACAAAACACAAGGAAAAAGCCTCTTTCAAATACCCTCCCCACTGTAGCAGCCTGCTTCACTCAGAGAATTTCATTCTTACAGAGCAGTTCGCAACAATTCTGGAGACAGGCAAGAGAAATCTATGTAGAAAACTTCACACCTGTGTATTCCTAATGACCAACACTCCCCCACACCCCACCCCCAATGAAACCACAGCTTCTTCAAAGAGAGCATCCCACTGGAAACAGAGCAGAGATCTGAAACAGAGGACTGAGGAATTGGTTTCAAGATCCTGTGCCCTCAACTTTTTTTGCACTTGATTATGTGTGTTAAAGACAATGCTCTCTGCCACAGAATAATTGCTCTGTCTTCTACATAGATGAGGAAGATATTGGCTAAAAATGAAAATATGTTCTTTATTTACAATAAATGCAACTATACTGCTCCATGCTCCATCCACCACATATTGTTGACCACTGCAGAAACCTAGTGGTAGCAACAGTGATAACTGAAGTACCTTCCTTTTTCAGCCCTTGCACAAAGCCTTCCCCCTCCTACCACATTATTTTTCCACTGTTCCAGGCTCCAGTAAGATGTGTACTAACAATGCCTTCTAGTTCATTTTTAAAGTTACAATTTCTAGAGGCAAAATAATATTTGCTCTGCTGTATCTGGTTTTCCTCTTTTAAAATCATGTAGGAGTTTCAAATTAATGTGCCATTATCAACTTTGCATAGTAATACAACAGGTTGTATTCCACTACCTTTTTTAAACAGTAATCCTGTGGGGACCCCCTTTTTCAACACCTCTTACATTTCAAAGGGTTACCTCTCACTCTCAAGGAAGAGCCCAAACTCTTTCTCCTCCCACATGAACATTTCAGAATGAGAATTTCAAGTTATCACTAAGTTTCCTTCAAGTCTCTGGTGTGTTACTTAGAAGCAACTGTAGTAGAATAATATTTTTCCTAACATTAAAGGACATTTATCTTATTCTTTGTGTTTTTCTAGTCTTGAGCTGTAAGAATACTTGTCACATATGTTCCCTCATATTCCTCTCTTAAGGTGCACAGTGGTCAGGCCTATAAGACCATAGGTGGAACTAAGGGGTTTCTTAGCACTACTGTATTTACATTCAGCATCCATGGACAGGCTGAAGGATGCTCAGCTTTTATTTTTTCTTTTAAGATACAAAACCACTTTAAAAAATATTCCATTTCTATTATAATTTTTTTATGTCATGAAACTTATTTCTTTTCTGTCCTCTGCAGCTGTTACCCTTCTGTCACTGACATTTAATAGTTGCCATTACACACTACTTTTCCATTCCCTAGCTGAAGTGCAGCCCCATCACAGCACGACAGCCCAGCACAGCGTGGGGAAGTGGGCAGGGGCCGATGGTTCAGACAGACCCCTTCAGCACCATAGGTAGGTGGCAAAGGAAAATATGGAACACTGAAAGGGGCATCTATTTGGAACATTTAATAGGGTCTGACATACACACTGACAACATGAGAAAAAAAATGAATGCAAGTGAGTGTATTAGGTTGAGAACAATTACTGTGAGTGATAAATACATCCACTGCCAGCTCCCAGCTTCATTAAGAGCTGTTCTGAACTGTATAGTAAGTGCTGGTTGTAGAAGTTTACACAGATTGGAGATAGGTCACCAGTTACTCATTGAGTCTAATAAGTTTTTAAAATAATGGAGAAAAAAATGTGTGCTTTGCCATTGAATAACTCTGATCTCACAGCTTGGGCACAGCAGTAGTAGTCACCTGGCATAACAGATCAATTGAAACTGAACTACAGTTTCATTCAAATTACATATGCATACAAAATTAAACAAGTGTGTTCACTAAGAATATGTGGCATAAAAATCAAGTCCAAGTTACCCATTATTTATCATGTATTTGTCAGACTGCCAGACATATCTTTTTCTTTCAGATTCATATCTGTGTCATACAGAACACAGCAGATGAAGAACTTGCAAAGCAAATGCTTTACATATCATTGGCCTCAAGGGCCAATGCATTGTGTGCCACAAGCCTTCCAAGTTTACCAGAACTTTGGGAGAAAACAGCTGCTTTACCAAATTGTGAAAATAGAAAACATACAACCCATCCTGCTCAACACAGAAAAAAAATGGTTTTATAAAGTTGTGAACAGATACATAACTACTTTCCCCTCAGTTCTGGGACACAAAGGGCAGTACAATTGCACAGCTAGAACTTGCCTCTTGAAAAGCAAACAAAATCCAGCAAATGCCATGATTGTGCAGACAGAAATCTGGCAAGTCGCGTTATTGAAGAGCTGAACCAATGTTCCGCACAGCAAAATGATGAACAGTACATCAACAAGTCCATTTGGGGCAGACCACAAGATGACACTCTACAAATATCCAATTTAATTTCACATGTCCAATATCTCTCTGTGCCCATTAGCAGCCTGCCATTGATTTTAAACTTACAAAAGCTTCTTCCCATTGAGCTAGAATTTTTTTCCCCATAAAGTGCAAATAAGACTCAGGTTTTTACCACTAGTTCCAATGACCATTATCTTAGTTTCAAGAGTGATCAAAAGCCAGTTGGCTGAGCCACTACCACTAGGCTTAGTGATACCCCTTTTTTTTTTTTTAAACCCTGGTTATTTTTTCCAGCAGAGGCAAAGAGAAAACAAGTCTTTCTTCTACCAGATGCAGCATGACAGGAGGCTGCCTTAAGTACCATCAGCATAAGACACACAAGCTAGACACAACCAGCGCGTTCTTGTGCATAAAAATGATTTGCCCTTGTTTGCTGGAAATGGAAGTCATCTTTGGGATCTTATGTCCTCACAAAGAGTTCATGAACAGTTGATTAGTCTTCATTAAGAGGTGCTTCTCTCTTCCTTGCATCTACATCAAAAAGATGAAAAACGAAGAACTGGTTAAACTGGGGGGTTCTGACTGTATTCATCTGAAAACTCAAAACCAGAAAAAAGTTGGTTTGTTTTCAGTGGACAACATTTTCCATTACAGATCATGGCATGATTCTGAAACTGCTATATGATACCACAGCATATTAATAAGGACAGTCACACAAAGGTCTTGTACATTTGTAATGTTGAAAATTGAAGATGACTCACACAATACTAAAGTAGCCCAATAAACTTTGAGACCCCAGAGCAGTGATACTTTCCCCTACTGCCTCTTGGCCCCTTTTTCATGATCCTCTTTAAGGGTGAAGCCAGTGTTTGCTTTGCATACAAGCTACAGAGATTACAACAGTCTGCTCTGAAAATCATTTGACTAATTACAACTTTGCTCAGCTGCACGTTTTAAAAAAGACAGGTCCTATCCATACTGTATTTTGAGGAACCATCTGAGGCAGCTCCTGAAGACTAGATCTTAAACTGCTCTGAACAGCAAAAATTTCATCATGGTCCCAAGTAGGGTGTTGGAACATATCTGGGCAACTCAGGCTGTGACTCATATGCCATCACTACAGTAGGAGGCAGTGTGGCTGCCATTAGAAAGGTAGGTCGCCTCTTTGTGGGCTTCTGCCCTTTATTAATATAGAAGACAGACACTATTCATGCAGAACATTTAGAGAACGTAATTATTAAACTGTTTGTGAAAGTCTCATGACCTTGTGCTAAATAAGGTTTGGAAAAGGCAAAATATACCTCCCAAATAACAAAAGAAGAGCTGACTCCCTGTGACTGGAGTAGCCACCAGGGGTTGGAAAAAAATCTCAGCCATTTGGGACTCAAATCAGAAACTGTCTCTCCCATTTTCCTCATTTTGTTCATCAGGGATTCTAGGGCCAGGCCTGAATCTTCTGTCACAACTTCTCCACTTTGCATAAAATAACTGACTAGCAATTAGAGGAGAAAAAGCTTTCTAAAATTGCATTACATGTGATTCCAGCTACAGAGTCTTCCTGGTCTGCCTCTGATTTTGGAATTATCAAAATGTATTAAATTCTTTCAGGTGACCATTTATTAAAAAAATCATACCAGTTAAGTTCCTGAACTTCTTTTTGGCTTCTGCTCTTTCTTCGGCATCAAAATACCACACAGTCATGGCATATCTATAAAAGAAAGAAACCTTGCATTTGTTTCCACTTTTGATATTAAAATAGAGCACTGGAGTTTTATGCTCATGGAGAAAGCAAAAAACAAAACTGGATTAGTAGACTAAAATAATAGGATGAAAATGACATCTTTATAGGCAAACATAGACAGCATTTTAGTGTGTATTTTGACAAGTCAGATAGAAACATAGGTGAGAATTTCTGCTGGAGGCACAAAAGAGAGCACAGCCCCTGGTAACAGAGGGCAAAAGTAGCTTCCAGACCTTTGCATGTTTTTCTGTTCTGGGATGCCTGTAGGCAGCTTGGGGGCTGCCCTGCGTCACATCAGCTTTTCACAGCCTGCTGACAGATGGTAGTCCCAACAATCCCTATAGTGTTACAAGGGCAAAAGAATAACATAGCACCTCCCAGCTAAATAGCTATGCCTGGCTTGGAAGATTTCTCCTGTCAATGGTTAAAGACCTATTTTTCCATCACACATGGAAACATATCATTCAAACTCGCTCCTCCTTATTTACTGAGAGAATTCCCAGTGACTCAAAACCAGAAAATTCACTCAAAATCTGTTGATTTTTCATGCCCATGTATTTAAACACGATAGCCATAATTTTGGATACAAATATTGGTAGAAGCTTTGGGTTTTTTTCTAGCCAAATACCAGTACCAAATATGGTACTTACCTGGTTGCATAAGAAGGCTGGACTTCATGTGGGTTCCTTCGATCTGACCAAAAAAAAAGTAATCGGTCAAAAATCGGCTCAACATCTGCTACATAGGACTTTCCTTCTGGGAATATTCGAAGAATTCCACCATGCAGCTGAAAGAAAAAGAAAGATTGCTTTTTACACATACAAACAGCCACATACACATATGAAAAAATGACTGATTTCTCCGTCCTCAACACCTAACAAATAGAGAATAAACATCTAATGATAAACATGACAGCTATGCGACAATACTGGTCTTGCTGTATCTCTTGGCCACTTTGATTTTCCCAGTTTGTAAAGCTTCAGCCTAACACCACCCCTACAAAGCAAACACTGGGAAACTTCTGAGTTTCCAGTCACATCTCTAGAATCAGTGAATACCACAGAGCTGCTCCACCTGACCAGTCTGAGATCAGGCTCTCTTCCCAGCAATTGTTCAATAGTGCTTATGGTATTGCAGAACCTGTGTCTGATCATTTAGGAATTAACTTTTACACCTTGGGAAGAGTGAAGTCTATTCTATTGTTCGATTTGTAAAACTTCTCAAATGCATTATAGCTCCCAGCCACCACTTTCCCTACTTATAACACAGCCTGGTTTCTCTACCATATAATTTTTGTCTTTCCATGTGCCATGATTTTCAGGGAAAAGGTCTGGTGATCTGCACACACTCTAGAAACTTCAAAAGATGAAGATGAACCCTGCCTCCTCCTGCTGTTAAGAGGGCTCTTTGGAGATTTTTATGCTGTACCACAGAGTGCAGGGAAGATGCTGTCAATGCAGCACTGACTAACATGGTACCTCCATGCCACATGCAGACCTCAATGAGAAACTATTAAGTCGTGTTTAAAGCTACATGGTTGCTTTCAAAGCCCACTATGATTATACTCTTATATTGCATCTCCTCCAGCATGCACTTACATAAATCACCATCACATCTACAGAATAAACTCTATCAGTGTCCTGGATTTCAGTTAGCTTTTCTTAGTGCTCACTTGGGTGCCTCCTCACTATTTCAATAAGGGTGCAATGCACAAAATAAATTGGATATTTGCATTTCCTCCCACATCTCCTCCTTCATTTTATTACATTGAGATGTTTCACTGTCATACTCTATGACAGAGTCATATAGTATGTGCTTTTCTACAACAGTGCATTTTTCAATAGTGTTGCCTCTATATCTGAACTCACTTATGGGGGTTCATAGTATTTACATGTGCTTAAAGAGCATATTGGCCTAAAAAGAGGTTAGAGAAGCAAAAAACATTGGACAGTTTTCAATAGATAACCCACATGAATGATTTGTGCTGCATTATGACAGACTTGTAAAGAGACATCCTGCAATTTTGCAAACCCTTCTTTTGTTTCTAATTTAAAGATATGTCACATTCAAGGCTGACTTAACTGCCTTATAGTAATACAACAAACAAGAGCTCCATCCTGTCAAGAGACCCACCGGTGGAATCAAACGATGTGTTTGTTCCTCTTACTAAGACCCATTGCTTCATAAATAAGAAAACTACAAAGGAAACTGCCTAAATATCTTCAGGAGGTTAGCCTGAAATATCAAGGATGATGAAGTCACAAATTTGGCCTGTCATTTTACTCTGTTCCCAGAATCCACTTATTCTGTAGTGGATTATTTTTCTTTTTCTGCTGTTTCCTCTAAACAAAGTGTTAAGAGCAGGCAGCCCAGTGCTTATAGCTTTATTTTATAGCAACAAAACAGCATGTGTGTAGGATGGGAGAGAGGATGATCAGGAAAACAGTTCAGATTCTTACTTCCAAAGGATTGCCAAAAACACCCAGAAAAATAAAGAAGATATGAAGAATGGACCAGCAGTTCAGAAGTTCATCAGAGTTCACAGAAACAATGGACAGCTCTAAAGCTTTGCTTCTGAAGAAGTTTTTCCTTCCTTCCTGTTGTCTCAGCCCCATGGCTTACTCACCTTGGAGTCCCAATTCTTATTCAGATAATAAATACAGGTGATGCAGCGCCCGTCACCATTTGGATTGTCCACATGACGAACGTACCCAGTTCCATTTCCAGGATAGCAAGCAACCATAGCCTGAAAGATAAAGATTGTAAAATAATTAATTCTACAAGATGCCTACCTTTAGTTTTAATTTGCTAAGTATCCTCCCACCACCAGTTTGGCTCAGTATTTTTCAGACGGTCAACCCAAAACCTAGAGCAGACACCACCTGAAGGTATCTTTTCACAAACTTCTTTCACAGAACAGCTCAGCCAGTGTAAAATACCAAACTGGAAAATAAATACCCTTCATAATTCACAGTATATACAATAAAAGGAAAAACAGGAATTAAACAATAGTACTAGTATGTATGTACAAGCTTGTTGTCATTTACAAGCTACGTGACTTTGAGGGAGTTTCATCTGAAATTTGCTCGGGTTTCTAAAGAAAAGCAGTCATTGCAAAACTGATTTTCCAGTCATAATGAAAGTAGAAAGCAATCCCAGGATGTCATGCTTTACTACCACCATCCTTCTCTATTCATATCTTCCAGTAGTTGTCATATACACCCCATGTCCAACACAGTGAGGGTCCCCAGGAGGTGTGGGTAAAAGTCCACAGAGCAAAGTCTGCAAAAAGCTGCAACTCCTTTGTGCTGTGTTTGCACAGGGCAGTGCATGTTTGCTTTCATGAACTGAGCCACAGAACTAACCAAACAGCTTTCAGAGCATACTTCTCTCTTTGATCATCTTCAGACTTGCTGATAAAACGGCTTAATTCATGGTTTAAATTTCACCTTGAATGATGAGATAAGCCTAACATGAATTACTCCAAACCACATGACAATCAACAGCCCTTAAAAGTTGTTTTTTTTTTTTTTTTTTTTTTTTTTTTACAGCAAAAACATACTAAACATAGTTGACATGACTAGCAGCCTAAGCAGAATGCAGGGAAGAGCAGGTGAGACTGCTAGTAGAGCGCTACATCTTTGTCTCAGAGTCACTCTTCACTACTTAGGCTGCTTGGTAGTGACACCAATCACCACTAAGGCTGTTGCAATAGAAATCTTCTTCCCACTCCTGACATCTCCAGACTGCTTGCCAGTATTAGGAGCAAGAGTGATGGGAAATGGACTAAATTCATTTGGAAAACTGCAGATAGTGTTCAGATGTGGTTTCTGCAGAGATGAGGAGAGAGTGATAATCACTCCTCAATCTGTGTGCTGTGCTCCCATAAGTATGTTATGCAGGAAGCACACCGTAGGTTCTTGTTCAGCTCACTGTCCACCACGGCCACCTGATGTGGAGCTACTGGCAGCCCCCAGCCTGTAATTCTGCATGGAGCTCTTCATTCCCAGGGGCAGGAGTAGCATTTGCCCATGTCTAATTTCATAAGGTTCCTGTTGGCCTGTTACCCCAGTCCATCTGGGGCCCTTTTGGTGGCAGTCTCTCCCTAAATGACATCAACTGGTCCCCCTCAGTTTGGTGTCTCCTGCATTCTTGAAGAGAGTGCATTCTGCCATCTGCTTCAGGTTACTGATAAACAAAGGTGTTTAACAGGACAGGTCCCATGATAGATCCCTGTGGTGCTCCATTTGGTACCAGCCTCCAGGTATACCATGTCTGATTGACCACTACCCTCCAAGTCCAACCACCCAACCAGTTTTTTACCCATCTAGTTTTCCATCCATTCAGACCATAACATCCCAGCTTTGGCTATAACAGTATTTTATATGCCTGTCACACAGAATGAGGATACGACTGTTCACCATTTGCATGACCTACCCCAAAGATCTGCCATGCACAGTTGATAAAGTAATTAATAATTGGAGACTGCAGTATAGGCTTTACTAAGAGCAATTAAAATTTTTATCTAGGAGCCCCAGAAGTCTTATTTTCTTCTTCCAAGCACATGCCAAAGCCAAGCTGTTCTCATGGGACACACGACCAGCTACAATATAGCACATGCTAGTTTAATCACCAAGGAAATTTTACTGTGCCAACAAACGGCAACACAGAAGCTACTGCTAGCCAGCACAGTGTGTCCCTTGAACCCTCTGCTACCAAGAACAAAATCTATCTGCAGGAGTCAGCCATGTATGAATTAACTTTCCTCCTCACAACAAGAACCAGAACAGTACCTGCAGGCAGCAGTAAGTGACCAGGGCCCACTCTCCACACCTCAGGCCACAGATGCCTAGAGACTGGTGGTGGCCTGCAGGGGCAGGAGACTATGCTAAACTAAAAAAAGTACCTTTAACTCCAAGTAATAAGCCCTCTTCCATCACACCTGGCACTTAGGTAGATGCCTTGCTGCAGATCCTGTCTGCTCTCTTGTCATTCTGCTGTTACAAATGGCTCCACAGCAGCACTACATTTCACTATCAGCCTGATAATAGCAGTAAGGGCCAGCCTACAGCATAGTGCTCGAAACAAGTTTGTTAAGGACATAAGTCTGGTGGAAACCCCAAGCCAGCTGTATCTGCAATGTAGAAATGGTCTGAGGGAGCTTTGCCCTCATGGGTGATGATAACCCACCTCGTGCATCCCCCCATCCCTGTTGCTAGCACAGCACCTCATGCAGGTGGCACCCTCACCCATCCCTTGAGCAGTGAGCTGCATTAGGTCTAACACTTAAAATACTAACCTTTTGCAAAATGGGATCATCATACACTGAGAAATATGACCCTGGTGCCTCTGAAGCCAGTCCATCACTCCCCTCCTCAACCAAGCAGGGGAAAAAAACGTAATGAAAGGCTCACAGGTTGATAAGGATAGGGAGAGACCACTCACCAGTTACTGTCACAGGCAGAACAGACTACACCTGGGGAAACTAGGTTAATTTATTGCCATTTATTTATTAGGGTCCATCCTGTAGCCAGCTGGCATTGGCTCTGTCAGACACGGGAAGCTTCTGGCAGCTTCTCACAAAAGCAACTCTGGTAGCCTTCAAGCTACCAAAACCTTGCCCTGCAAACCCAACACATGCTGAGAGTGCACAGGAGAGGGGGCAGCGAGGAGGCCTGTGCTGGGGAGCTGGGTGCTGCACAGCTGCTGCCAAGGGCACCTGCACCTACAGCACCAGAGAGGCCCAGCTCAGCAGAGCTCTGCTAACCATACCAGAGCGATGATGCACGATGGGAATACAATTTTGTTGACTGATAATACTTCATTTCTAAGTCGATGTACAATAAAAAATTATGGCAGCCTTAAGTCGCTCTTTGGAGAGTAGACATTACTCCAAGGTTACTGAACTGCCTAAAAATCAATCCAATATTACCACTATCTTTTAATGGCACAACCAAAAAGCTACTGAACAGCAGACTGAAGGGCAGACCCTTAAAGGGATTTAAGTGCTTTATTTACTGTGGAAATCTGGGCAAAAGGCCAGAGTTTTCCCTGGCTTTCCCCACGTAATATGTTCTCTTAGCAGAATACGCGCTTAGTCTCCAACATTGATGCATAATTTATTTATTTACAGTATGCTCCTTTTGCAACTGAAACACTCAGTCCCTGAAGATTAAGTGGAACAATTCCCACAGAATCCTAAACTACTGGCCACACTGTAGCTTAACTTTCAGAAAAGCAAAGTGAAAAAAAAAGTTTTCTAGTAGCAGCAGCAAAGAAGAAAAGCAGAAGTGAAATATCCTTTTTCCTGGCACAGTGAATATTTGAATGAAACCTTAGACAATGAAGGGAAATCATTCTGGTCCTCCTAGAGACTGTTGAAACGATATCAAGCTTTATCAGAGCACTGGCTGGAACAACTCCAGAGCAGATCAAGCTGGCCTCAGCAGGGATTCCAGCTGCTAGCACTACTTTTGGATTCATTTAAAGCAAACAAGAAACAGGAGATGAGATGCATGACCCAGACTTAATTTAGGTAATTTGTGAACACTGGTATTTGCCATTTTAGTGCACAGACTAGCTACAAAAGCCAGAGGCTCAATAACAATAATCTAACCATTTACCACGTGTGCACGTGGAGTGTTAGTAAAAAATATTTCCTATACTTTTGGCTATTGTGTCCAGAAGTGCACACTCCATTTTTGGAAGCAACTCCTCCTTTCATTAACCAACTCCAAACCTAAACTAATTAAACTAACTATAGCAGGCAGTAATGAACAGGAATGTACCCAACTTTCTTTTGGTTTTTCAATACAATCCATTACAATGGCTGTTCATTGATTTAACTTCCCAGTGTAAGCACTGAGAAAATTCCTGCAACACTGCACTTTCCAAAGTTAAAAACCAAGAGCTTGTCTTACACAACAGCTGAATAGTAAAAACTGATATCCAGATGCATGCCTTTGGAGTCACACATATGAAGTCACACCACCATATGAAGACCAATGCTCTGGTACCCTCATCAACAGACATAAATTAAACCCTACCAAATTTGGACAATGAAAAGCAAATCATCAAGACTAAAGTTTCTGCTCTGTTCTTTTCAGGGATATTAGCTTTCCCAAGAGGGTGCAAATCAACCACAAGTTAAACAACCAGCAATTACCAGCTTTAGTAAGGACCCAGGAATCATCAGTAAATTCCACGTTGCACAAAAGCTTGCAAAAATAAGTGATCATTCAGTCTAAGTATTACACTTAAGTGAGCCAGAGAAATCTGCAAGTCAAACTGCAAGGCACTAGCAAAGTTTGAAGGCAGATAAAAAACAACTGTTCTATTGAGAGGGTTTTTCCCTGCCTCCCAGTGCTTCTAGTAAGGAGAGAAACAAATTATCTTAGCTGATGGCCAGGATCATGCTGTGAGACATGATTCTGCTACATTTCACAAAATAACCAGTGCTAGAGCAGCCTGATAGTTGGAACAAAACATTGCAGAAAATCTCAGATGATGTTTGTAAATGGAAACAAACAGTGCTAAATAGGAAGCAGTGGCGACACCAGGTCAGAAGGAGAAGCTCTCCATGCCCACTAGCACTAAGCCAGGGCCCCAGTGCACTCCCAGTGCAGACTGTATACATGGCATTGTAACCCCACACTAATCCTGTATTTTTCTCTCAGAATTAGTATGATCTTTGCAACCAGCAGAGAAAATCCTGACTTGTGCAACTCTATCCTGCCAACACCAACCACCCTTGCAGATTAAGCTAAAGACTTATGACACAATATGCTTTACAATTTTCTACGCCAGATTTTTACAGCATATTGCTGAACAGAATCTAATTTTGATCCCTGTTGTAGATCATCTCTGTGTACAGCTTGGACATCAAACAGCTAAATTCAGAAATTACTTGCAAAGTTAGTTGAAAGGTTCTACACAGGCACAAAGCAATGCTGATCTACAATATCACTACAATGGTTGTCTAGAAAACCAAGGTATTAACAAGAATTAACAGTGCTGTAGCCACTGCAGCTTTCACACATCTTTTTATTTGGCTGCACTATTCCCAAATTTCAGCCCAATATATGGTTCTCAGTCCTGAACTTGAGGGCAAACAAAAAAATCACTTTTGCCTAGTCCTCTATGAAATGAAGACTACCAGGATTCACTTGATTGTCTTTGTGCTGAATGCATATTGTGCTCAACCTGATTCTAGTTCATAGATGCGCACAGTCTGTACATCCAGAAAGGGAAAGACACCCAGCATGCTCCACATTAAAAGAACATGAGTAGTCTGACATTTCATGATCAAAGACCAGAGATTCTCTGTTGAGGCTTGTCTGACACACAAACACTATGGGGTGTTTCTTAAGTAATTTCTTATAGCACCCAATTGCACCCAAGTGTTTTATGACGCACAGCTTATAATGGTTAATATAAAATATTCATGAGCATTATTAAATATTAGCTTGTTTGAATTTATTAAAGTTAAAATACTCAACTGCTATACCGAAGCGAGAACTAGGAACATTGGTCTAACTTAATACTCTGTAGAGATGGGAAAGAACAGAGGGAAGAAAATGATTTTAAAAACACCAACGAATCAGACACATTAGCTTAGTGCCTGTTGGAAAGGGAATCACCAGTTCCAAGAGGGAGGGAAACCTGCTCACTTCAGTCAAGCAACACATAAAATGGGCTTCAGTTTTGCACAAGAAACTGGGCAGTATTGCACAAGAAACTGTTCCCTCATTTCCTCACCCTAACCTGGTTATCAGTCTTCAATCAGTTACTTATAACTGTATAAAAAAAATCCTGTTTCCACGAATAGCATTTTAGCCAGGTGGTCTGGTACTTACTTCTCCTTGCTTACATGCAACCTTGATCATCAGTTCAGATCTTTCAGGAGCTGAAACCTCATCTCTCCCTTTTTATTTTCTTGTCTTTTGCATGCACCATGGTAGCTTGCTTGTTGTTCGCAGGTACATAAATTACTTTTTAAATAATTTTTTGAGGAACAGCCTGAGACTGGGAATTGTGGGAAAGACTATTCTCTCATCAGCAGGAAAAAGATGCCAAGATACTGGTTTATTTTTGCTCACCAACCAAAAGTCTATTATTACCTGATAATATTCTAATTACTGTAAGACAGAAAACAGTTCCTGCTTGCTAAATTTCTTCTAAGAATTAAGGATAGAAACAAAGAACTACCCATGAAAACTCTGTTCATAGATTATCTCCATGCCACACAGCTGTTGATGACTGGCATGTTATCTAGTTGCAGCTCAAGGAGCGCCTAATAAGCTTTCAAATCTTATGGAATGTGTCTGTAAGCAAGTCAGATCATAGATTGATAGAGCTTTAAAAATGAGCTCCCTGCTAAATTAATCTGTGATGGAGTTTAGGAAGCTTTCCTTATGATTGGCAACAAAATTTAGTTTTTAGGGGTTTTTTCCTATTAATATCAAGGACTGTTTCAGCCTGTGACTACTTTTTAATTTTTCTTAACAAAACACACACTTAGAAATAAATCTGGATGCCCTTCAAGCTGACTGCCAGAGCACTGCCTCTGTGAAACAGGAAGGCAGGGAACAGTCACACCTCATGTAGGCAGTGGCCATCTGCAACTGTCAAGAGACTAGGCAGCATTTGTGGAACAGCCTCTGAAGACAGCAGAGAGTTCTTTTGAGTTGTCCCCATTGCTGGATACTCCCTGAGATCCTATGGAATCCTAAAGTCAAGGGGCAATTCAGGAAACTGTGAAAGGATCTGACCATGGAAGTTCTCCAGGCGTCCAAGGAGAGAAATCTGACTTGTGGCTTCCTGGGCAAAAGAGTCCTAGCCATACATCTTCCACTGTATACCATCTACATTGCTCACATATTTTTAAAAGCCAAGTAAACTAACACTGCTTTCAGACCACCACCCAAATTCTCTATATGCAGCCTCTGGGCACAGCAAGGAGAAAACAGAACACTGAAAGTTAAGGGAACAAATCTGAAATTGCCATAGGATCATAACTGTCCTTGCAGTGAGCATCTCTGCCTGTGTAATAATCAAAAGAATTAACCTCCTTTCTTGCATGATTAGTTAATCTACATAAGTCAGTGTGCATGTCAATTAACACTCCCGTACTTCGAGTGCTTCTCTCATCTTCTGCAAATGCAAAATCAGGTAAGATTTTTATTTTACATCCTCCTCTGACCTAAAACTACGTTTTGGTCTGTGATGTTACTGGGTCGTTGTGTCTTGCACGCACACAGCGACAGGAGTGATTAGCGTGCTGTGAAGAGCAAGCATACCACCACGGCAGGACCTGAAATTTAAAAGGGTATTGCCAGTGAATTAGTTCAGTCAAGGATATTCAGATTGTCTCCAATTAGCAGCTGTAAACATGCGCAGTGCATCGGTGTATCAATAAAGGCTGTTCAGTTTAGAGAGACCGCCCGCCCCTGCGCCTCAGAGCCCTGGCTTGGGGCCAGCGAGATGATGGCTTAACGACAGTGCTACGTGCGGAGCGTGAGGCGATCGGCGATCAAATGCAAACTTTACTCCAGAGTGCACTTCAGAGAGAGGCTGCGGAGGGAAGAGGGGAAACCCACACAGGCAGCGAGCACACAGGCGGCTCAAGGCACTTCTCGGCTCTCATTCTTACTGGGCTGTCTCTCCCTCCTGCTGCACACACAGGCTTACCTCCTACACTTAAAAAAAAAAACCACTATCTAATTAAACTTTAAGATTATTTTTGCCTTTTGCTGAAGCCCTCTTTCATCACCCAGAAAACTCTTTCAGTCCTCTCCTCTCCCTAAAGAAGCAAACCTGGCCAAGCTGCACTAATGAGAAAGCATCCCAAGCAATTGATGCAGATGGAGAAAGCATCCCCTGTAATGAGCCCTGGGGGACACCATGACAAGCACCACCCCCGCGGAAAGGCAAATTCATAAATAAGTGCAAGCTCATTAGAGAAATCTGTAAGGACCATCCCTGTATATTCAGTTTCTCAGCAGGGAATAAAAGCATGGTAACCAGCACAGACATCCTCTGAGGAACATTTCTCATCTGTGGGGCAGAAAGATAATCTCACAGTTCCTGAAATATTCCAGCCTTTCATTCTTCATCAGCACACCGGACCTTTTCAGTTCTGCTACAAGTCACCCAGAGGATTACATCCCCTTTTTTTTTTCCCCAACATTTAAAGAATTGCGTATTTTGATGCTCTTGTGGTTGTGCTATTAAAGGTCAAGAAAGACAGCCACTACACAGGCAAACTTTTGCTGGTGTTGGAGCTGCCTGAGCTGCCAACATCCTTTTCTTATTATTACCCATTTATTTTTAGACTGTTGGCCCAGGGCAAGTGAGCAACACTGCCCACAATATTTTTTATCAGCTCACATTGAGTATGCAGCACCTCAAACACTTCCCATGAGCTCACCGGGGGCAGCTCTGGGCATCCTAGCAGGCAGAGGTGATGAGCCTTGAAGCAGGTGTACCAAGGGGACAGGAGGCCCCAGCTGCCAAGAGCAGTCCTTCCTTGGGACCACCAGCCAGGACACCTCTTGTGACCTCCCATGATCCCGCCACACCAGAGGCAGCACCACACCGTGGGAGATACTTTCCTTTGTCCCCTCTGGCTCAGTAAAAAGCACCCTCCATCGCCAGAGAGAAATGCGGGGTTCAGAGAAGCACAGTCACATTTGGCAAGTACCCCAAATGTGCCTCAAAGGTGCTCCTTGTCAGAGCCCTCTGGGCTTCTGAAGCTGCTAAGACATTGCTGCACTGCATAAACAGAGATCAACATTCTCAAGTGCTTGTTATCACAGCAGTAGCACCAAATTAATGCTAATTGATGAGACCAGTTATCTCCTATGTTAATTTTGGAAGGAAGCCATCTCACTCACTGCCCACACATCTTTTACTTACCCATACCTTTACAGAGGACCTTGCCTAGATAACAATATTTCTCCACAGGATTTTGTGTGAATGAATATTCAAGGATAAAATCCATTATCTATATCAAACTACCATCAAAAACAATTTCTGCTATGGTTCAGTAACATGTAGTCTTTACCTCTAAGGCTTTGCCCGCACACAAAGTTGTACTGCTCTGTCTACATATGCACTTTACAAGAGTGAAATCTCTCAATTAAAGTGGATAGGTGTGTATGCAGTGACACACTGTCTTTCTGTGCAGAAACAGAAACAAGATATTCAGATTCAAGGCAATTTTGTAATAATACAACTGTATACCTGTTCTAAGGCTAGGTAATAAAACATATCAGTAAAAAAAAATAAATAAAGCTTCCTAAGTGTTTCACAGGCTTCCCTCTCTCTACACAGTTGATACTTGCACCACTAAGGTACGTGTAGACAGACACTCTGCAACTCTGAGCAAAGCACACATATATAGACAGATATGCACACACAACAAACTGACCACCAGCCTTACATTTGCATGTCTGAAAGATATTCACAAAAGCTCTCAACTCCTAAACAAGGAAGTCTGCTTCTTAACCCGGCCATGGACACATTAGATTCTGGATTTGAACATGGGCTGCTGAATTCCCACATCTCTTTTTCCACTGGTCAGGTGTTTCCCATGGATTTATGCTGCCACCACCTGACGGAAGAGACCAACCCCAAAGGAGAGCTGTGTGTTGTGGCCATTGACACGGGCTTTGACTCTCCTGCTGGGGCAGTGGCCCTGCACAGGGACACAGTCCTGCCTGACAGGTTTCAGCCTGCTCACATCTGCTGCTCTGCTTTGCTGCAGTCTCCTCTGGAGCCTTACCCAGTCATTCCCACCACCACAACTCACTGAAGCAGCAGCCCCTTGGGAGATTTCTCAAGGCCCAATTCAGGACTGAGTCTTAAAGCAATAATGTTCCATGGCATGTAAGGTAGTTTTTGCAGGAAGCACTGCAACTGTTGACCAAGGGAGGCAGTCTCTCTGGTGTGAGTTCAGGATGTTTCCTGAGGATGCAGAAAGTCTGGAGTGGTCTTCTGGCTCATTTCCCTCCTTTTTCCTCTTCCTCTACATAATCTTTCCTCTGGCAGCCAATGTGACAAGAGCAGTATGTACTCAGGGGACAGTATGTACCACAGGGGAAGCCAAGGCTGAGCCAAGCTGGAAGGTTGAACAGGGCTGCTCTCCCAGGATGCCAGCTGGTTGGGCAGCCAGAAGAAACAGGCCTCATCCCCATCTCTTCCCTGGGATGGACATGAGAGATAGTGACTGCATGGGCATGACAGGCTGTGGTAAGCACAGGGGTAAGAAACCACTTGGTGAGGGTCCTGCAGTTGGCTTTGCTAGAGATATGGGGCACAAATGCATCTCTGTGGTGGAAAACACAGAGAGGGAAGGCACGACAGATACTCGAGGGGGAAGCAGAGCCATAGGTTACATATGCCCATTCAGGTCACGGGGGTCAAGTAGTTACTATGTCTGCCCCAGCTATGGTCACCATCGGCACAAACTGCCTTTTCTAACTGCAGCCAAAACACTGGACTAATACAGCTCATAACTAGCAGCAGTAGCTTCTACAGATGGTAAGCAGTGAAACAGGCTTTTAACCAAGTGCCAGCAAAGAAAAAAAACTGTATTTGTTTCAGTTGCAGACATCCAAGTGTAAAGAAACAAACAGAAAAACCACATCAACTACATTTTTTCTCTTGCCAAGAAATTATCAGTGTAAATGTGAAACTGGCACTGAGCCTTTAGGTCGCAAGTTAAACATCAAGTTATGCACTCAAATATATTGGTAAAATGCACGATTTTGACACTTCAGCATTTGACCACCATGAAATGTTGAATTACACCAAATTTGACACCGAGGACCGGCACTCACAAATCTTCTCACCGCTCCTCTATGAAGAGGAAGTCTGTAAAACAGTTAACCAGGCAGTGACCCTTCCTGTTGGCCTGCTTCAGAGACACCATGCACATGCTCCAGACAGCAGATGACAGAGGGTAAGTTAATTTACTTAAGTGGAAACATTGGGGAATGTTGTAAAGGACACAGTTATCAAATACATTCTGGGGAACTCTGTCCTGTTTGAGCACATTTGCTTACATGACACGGCTTATACATCTTAAAAGCAGGACTGTTACAGGATTTATGGGGAAGCTTCTCTTTTTTCCACTTCTCAAACCACTTCTACCAGATTTCCTGTGGGAAATCAGAAGGGGAAGGTGCAGTTACACATACAGTCTTCAGCAGCAAGCACATCACCCTAGGATAGTTAACAACCCAGGAACAGGCAAGTTGAGGACTGATACTTCCCCCTTCCCACGCTTCTTTAGTATCTTCTCTCTCAAATTCTCCTGGTTCTGCTTTACTTTTTCTACCCACATGGTCCAGTGAGGGGCTGTGAAAGAGGTTATCTTTACTCCCTGGAGACTCAAGACAGTCAGGAAGCTCAATGCCAGCTTCCACCACCACGAAGACCACTGTCTCACAGCCCAGGCTTTTCCCATTCATTTCCCAGGCATTCCCCACTGTGCACTGCCTAGCTCTCTCTATGCATTACTAGAGTAACTGCTACTGTTAATGGTATTAAGACAAGGTTGCCATAAGACAGTCAGTTGCAAAGGTCAGAAAAAGAATCATAACTGCTATGTAGTTCATCGAGTAAGGCTTCTTGCTGCCTCCCAAGAGACCACATAAAAGATGACCTGCATTTCAAATGTAAGAAAAAGATTTATATGAAGACCAGGGATGGCACAAGAAATGCAACTTCTCCTGAAGTTTTCTAAACATATTCTAGCATAGTCTAAGCCAAGCACCAGAAGACATACTTCAGGTTCCATTGATTTGAAAGAGCCTATAAGAAAAAGTAGTTAAGTGAATTGCTGAACTGGAGCCAAAACTTTAAAAACATTTGTCTTATCACTTTGTATAAAAAATTACAGTGCAAGAACACATAAGCAATGATTAATTATATTATGACTTACAGACAGGAAAAATGCAGATATATATCTTGTTTGGATTTTCAGGTCCAGAAAGAACGCACAGAAAATAGACTATTTACTTTGACCAAAGGATTCACATGAACTACAGATACAAGACTCAAAATGGTTATCTTTTTTTGCTACAAAGTAGGATGCAATTCCCTGATGATTGGCAAAAGACATGGCTACTTTGCCATTTCCAACTGCAAAGCTTTGGACAAACTATGCTGTTTCCAGTCAACGCAGATAGAATGCTATGCTGTACTCCTGTAATTTACACTACTCATTTTTATCTGGGTGGCTAAACATGAACATTTAGTAAGCCTCCATGGAACCACTGCGGTCAGCAAAAACTTCTTGCATTACTTTATTTGTGAAAAATCAGAGCAACAAGTAAGTTGTTTAATCAGCTGCTTTACACTAAGTGCTTTGCCTGTTGGCACTAAGTTTATGCACCTACTAATCTTATCAAAGCACAAAGTCAAGAATAAAATTACTGTAAGGGAAAAAGCTCCTTTCTGTTAGAGATAGAAAATGCATATGTGTGAGTGATGGAGGGGAAACAGGGTTTAGAGCTCTCTCCAAATCACTCACAGGAATGATCATGAGTGGTGTGCCAACAGGATGACATGCCCGTGAACAGTTTAAACAGTAGGAGACAGATCATTTATTGGCATGAGCCTCCTTCATGATCTTACTTCACCTCACTGCCTGAACAGAGAAGCTTTCTTGATTTTCTGACCAACTCCCTATCATCTCTTTTCAAAGCAATAAAAGGTCTAAACCAAACTGTTATATAGTGTTAAGCAGTCAAAATCTTCTGTCAAGCCCCACCAAGTTCTGTACCACAGCATCAGTTTTTCACCCTGGAGCCCACCACAGCAGCCATTGACCTTAGGCACAGGCACCAGAAAGTTTCCAAAACATCTCTTCCCAAGAGCTCCTCTACTAATTAACCTTACCAATAAAACCTTTTCACAGAAGCTTAGGGAGACATGTTGCTGGCAGCTTTCTAACAATGTTGTTTCAGTCTTCAGCTTTGTGACAGAAGGATTACAGTCATGACAAATCCAACCCAGGGCTTTAAATTCCCTCAAGTTGGTATGCACACATCCTCCTTCTCCATAGATCTAAAACCAGTAACACCTACTCCTAGGCTTCCCTTCCTGACCTCCTCATTCTCTCAAGCCATCCACTGCAAGATGGATGAGTGCTATGGGGCCTGCTGGTGCCAAGGGACCACTTGCCCCTGGCCTATTACACACTGAGAAAAGTCAATCCAATTGCAAGAGGAGCATGAAAAAGTGAATACCTCAAAGAAACAAAAAAGAAAAAAGTACTTTGTCTTAGTAAGAGTCATCTTGAAACATTTGATAGAAGTATTGTTCTCTTCCAAATGCATCAGGTTTGTTCAGCAAACATCAGAAATTCATCTAATTAAAAATGCATTTATGCTTGGATCATTGTGGTTTTATCTTCTCCCTCTCTCATCCCTTCCACACCCATACAGCAAGGACTTGCAGTACTGCTGAACACCACTACCACCATCACCTCAAGAAAAAAAAAAATTTAAAAATCTATGCAATATAGAAGAAAAGGATGGAGAAGATACTTCCATGTAATAAATCAAGGAAATTTCTCAGGAAGCAACATTCAGGATAAGTCTGTATTACATTAAGCCACCACCCAGATAAATGTGGAAGTCAAAGAAAGAAGAGTTTACTGTGAAATCAAATAGACATTGGGATTAACACAACTAGAATCATTAATGCAAAGAAACAAGCCACTTTTACTGTGTACCTCCTGCATTGCATCAGTGTTATGAGAATCAATGTCCTTTTTAACATATACTGCTATTAGCAATGAACTGTATGTAATGGACTGAATTATTCATTAACAATTACCTTGGGAAAAAGTGTACAAATATTAAGAGCAAGGATCATTAGGAAGAAATTCTTCACAGACAGGGTGATCAGATATTGGAATGGGCTGTCCAGGGAGGTGGTGGAGTCGTCGTCTCTGGAGGTGACTGGATGTGGCACTTAGTGCTATGGTTTAGTTGATACAGTGGTGTTCAGTCATGGCGTAGACCCAATGATCTCAGAGGTCTTTTCCAACCTAATAGATTCTGTGATTCTGTGGCCAGCTCTCCTCCCTCCCAAAATGCAAGCTCAGCGGGACAAGGCACTGAACTCTGAATCTTGGCTCTCCCAAGGATACCGCACCTTGCAATGCAGCACACACACCCCCGTGAGTCCAAAGGACAAACATTCCCCATACACAGAGGCCTTAATGCCACCTGTATTACAGTTACACTAGCATTCAATGAGCAATGAGTCCTCATACAAAAGCAAACTGAGAGGCACTTTCTTATTTAGGGCTTGCAAGTGATCAAGCTATTGGCCAGCACACCAGTAAGGCAACCTCTGCAAGTCCCTGGCATTGAGAGCTGATATCGTACCAGCAAGGACTGGTACCAGAGCAGGCACAGCAATGAATAAGTTACTGCGAAAATACACTACCAGTATAGGAGAGATTGTGGAAAACTTCACTGCTTTGCCACCACTGTGTAACACCAGAGTCTAATAAGACTCCCAAAGAACTTCTGGACTGCAAAATTACAGACAACAAAAAAAAAATTGCCCTGATGCCACAAACACATGCACAAACTCAGGATAAACAAACCATTTAGATCTTTACATGCCTGAGAGCACTGACATCTCCCTTCATTTACAGGATTAACCACCTTCTGCCTTTCTTTGGGACTACAACCATAAAGCATGGGGACAGTGTGATAAAGGTTGCTTTCCCCTCCTCTGGCAAGAGGGGGGCAAGGAGGACCTAGAGAAGCCACCTGGCTGCCAAAGGCTCTGGTGTAACACACACTGAAGGCAGCATGTTTTTGCCACTGCACACCATGAAATAAGTTTGCCAGTGCAGTACAGTCAGGTTTTTAAGAGGGATGATACAAAACAGGTACTGAATTCAAGCTGCTTGCAACTTCAGCACCTGAGTATTAACTCAAACACTATTCCCTAGATGCTCCCATGCTTCTGAACACACAGATATGTGCATTACTGTCCATAAAATATTGATCCATTTCTCCAATACCCTGTCCCTGCTGAAAGAACTAATCCAAAAGATTCTCCAAGTGCCTCTTTCAGAGAAGTAGTTCTTTTGAAAGTTTCAAAAGTCATTGAGAATAATTTGATGAAGAACAAAAACAAGTGTTAATATGCCCAAGTTTATACTCATCTGATTGTCAATTATACATTCCTGTGTATAATTAACCAGGCTAACTAATCTTGCTTGACAAACACAGATATAAACATCAGCTTTGACACTGAGCCAAAGCAACCACACTAGGATCTGTGCCAATGCTGAATTCTTCAGTCTCATATCATAAAATGACTTGTCTGTTGTATTTACAGTTCCAGTGGCTCTGGACTTCGCCGGCAGCTGGCCAGAAGAACAGATTTGAACTTATACATTATGCCAGAACATGTGCATTTGATTAGAAGAAAGAAATCATGCATATTTCTTCTGGATGGTGGTATCCATCAGACCTCCCACTGTAAATTAATTTCAAGGCATGTTGCTCCCCAAGTATCAAAAATACTTTGTAACATACAATAAACCAGTATATCTCAACAGGCAGTATTGTTCTTCAGCCTACTACAGCTATAGTTTTCTGCTATCCCACTCTTCAAATCTGTACCTCAAGTCAGAAAATTTAGCATTTCATTGTGTTTAATTACAATCAACAGAATTTGAATGTTACAGAACAGCACTTTTCTGTCTTCATATATAAATGCAAAAATACCTTACCTCACTACCTGAGTTATGAGGGACTTTATAAAACTACTCCTGTGACATCTCATCCATTTCTTCAGTCCTCAGGAACAGAAATCTTGGTAGCAACCTGCTAGCAGATCATGTTTCAAAACCTACCAAGGAACACCCACCATGTGATACGCAGAAGAGCCCACTCTGGTTTTCAGCAAACACTCACCAGCTATGAACTGTCACCACAAAAGACCTACTTTTCCTGTGACCACAGAGGGTCCACCAGGGTGGGATGAGCAGGGTGGTGTTGTGGCAACATGCAGAGGATGCATGTTTTCAAGAAGGTTCACATCCCACAGGGACTTCTAAAATAACTAATCTCACATTGAAAACACTTTTCTGTTTAAACTTCAGGCCATATACTTGAGACTGAATGCAAGCAGCTCTGAGCTGAAAACATCAGTCATGGGCTTCCTTCAACACAGAGCAGCTCTTAAGATTATGAATTCTTGCTTTATTTTCAAACCAGCAGGACTCACGGGTGTCCAGCAGGTGCAAGATGAGCTCAAGGTCCCCAGTGGCAGCCCTGACATGGATTTCAGCCCTTGGTGGTACCCAAGAGGGTATCTGTTACTCAGAGCAGGATGTGTTGCTGTCACGACGAGGTGCAGAGTCCACTCAGAGTGCAGCCACACCAGTTCAAAGTACCTTCCATCCCTGGCCGTGAGGACCAACACAGCGGCTGGCAGCATGTCAAGCGCTGACTCAGCTGAGGTGGCCCAGGGCAGCAGGCACTGACAGCATTGCTCTGGGACCCTGCCCAGCCACAGTAAGAGCTGCCCTTCTCCAGCAGAGGCAAAATGAGAAAAGGGGAATACCACAGCCTCTTAGCAGCAGATGAGTTACCCAGACACACCACTGCACATGCAACTTTTACATTTCCACACACCAGCCAGCCTGGTTCTACCATACTCTGTCGCCTGCCTCCTCACAGCAGGGACTTCCAAGATCCCTCAGACTCTAAAAAAAAAAAAANTGTGTACCCAGTTCAAAATCAAAAAAAAAAAAAAAAAACACAAAGACACTCTATCCAACACCAAAACATTTCTCAAGTCTTGGATGAGAAATTTCCAAAATGGTTTCTCCTCTGGAATATTTTCGTGCCTTAAAAAATAAAAGAAGTTAGTGCTTTTAATTATTTATAGTACAGGGTTTTTCTACAGGGTACCCCCTCAAGCCCCTGCAAATGCCAGTTAAGCCCCAAGAAGGAACTTTGGGACATGGGGAGTCAGAAGCTGCAGCACATCACCTTTTCACCTGCAGTCCCTGGAGCATCACCTGATCCAGAGGGCACTCTGGGTGACTGGCCTCACAGACCAAGCTGCAGCTTTGCTTCTGACCCCAAACACCCACCAGCTTTTCTCCACCAAGTAAAGCTCCAGCAGAGTAGTGACAGGTCCTCAAAAATGGAATGACTTATGTCCTCTCAGGCCACAACATCCCTCTGCACAAGGACATCAATCTTCTCACTCTGAGGAGAGGACTGAACTTGGGTCAATTATGCCTCAGTGATGTCCTTAGCCATCTACCTACTAGAAAAGGGAACCACTGTATTATCTTACTGAAAAATGGAGACTAGTTGAAGAGAATGCACAAGCCAACAAGCAGTGCCTTGGGTCCATCAACATTTACCCATGTTTTGATCATTTAACCAGCTAATATTTTAAAATATGACTTACACTGAAGATAGATTTGTATCACTGGTCTACAAAGACGAAAGGTTACATTTCATGATCAGCCCTCAAACATCAACCAGCAGCTCCTATGAATATCCAGTACCTTTGAAAACTTTATTTCTGTCTGTTCTCTCTGATGCAATTTTAACTTTCTTGAAATGCTCTTGGAATTAATTTGGAAACAGCACAATCCTAACTGACTTGTTTCTCTCACTGAGCTACAAGGAAAATTTCCTTTATTGGACAAAAGTTGTTCATGTCTTCCTATGTTTGTATAGCGACAAAGACATGAAGCACTTCACACTAAACTGACGTAATCTGACATAAATTCATTTACTAGGCAAATCCCTCCCCCCTCTTCCAAAACTTAGGCTGAAGACTAAAGTCATACTTTTTATTTAAAAATATAAACCTTTAAATAATGATGGGCTGATATGATATATGTACATTTTCACAACAGATTGAGTTACCAGGTAGCTAAAGGCTTACATTTTAAACCACCTGTTCGGAACTCCTAGTTTTGACCAATATCCATATCGCAAAACAATAAATTACAATAGCACATTTCCCGCAAAGAAGATCTGGTCCAGTTGCCCCTGAACACCTGACATCCCTACAAATGTTAAGCTGTGAAAATTTTGTGGGCATTCATTTAAGTGTATAATCCGTCAGATAAAATAAAAATACCCTGAATTTATATCTGGTATTTGTCTGTATGCATTCATTAGACTTCAGATGATAAGCAGAATGGGAAGGTTTAGTGGTGGAAGAGAAATGTCTTTAGGCAACGTGGGAGCCTGCATGCACTGTAGTAGTCAGTTGTTAGTCACAGGAATAATCTTCCTGCTGAAGGCGTCCCACATCTCAGTTACAGACAGCAGCTGCTATTCCAGGGCCTCACATATCCACAGTACTTATTACAACAAGGGGATTGGTTGCTATTAACGTCTGATGACAATTTCTTTGCATTTAGTTTTACAAACAATATTGAGCCCCTTTCAGTCCTGGACTGTTCTCTAGCTCTTCCACGTGCTGTTCAGAGTCTGACAACTTCGACGTTAAAGCACAAGAGCCAGAAGCCTCTCTTTATAGCAAGTAGCTTGGTGTCAATTTATAAAACAAGTTCTTACCTGTTTGTTAATACCATCGATACACAAATTACCTCAAGAACACCACAACTTTGTTTTAAAACAATCTCTACAACTCAAAGTCAATTCCCAAAAGACCCTTCTTCCCAGCCAGTGCCAACAGCCTTCATTCATCCAGCCGATTTGTTTTCCAAATACCTTGTAAAAAGGCTGGACAGACTCCTTTCACTCCAATCCAACTTTTAAGTAACTCCCCTCAATACCCACCCCTACACACACTCCCTCACTCCCCACACACCCTCTTAGCCAGAAATGCACTTTCAGCAGTAAACAGGTAAACAGAAGTCACCCAGAGAAAGGATGAGAATGACCTTAAAGGTGTGCCAAAGCAGAATGGTTATTTATACCTCCTAATATCAGGCTCTCAACAGGAATAGGTGAAATCCAATCTACCCACATTTTGAAACATATCTACTCAAGCTTTAACTGAATTGATGATCAGTAACTCAGTGGGGCTAAGCATGGGAGCAATGCTTCAACCTTTTATTGTTCCCACTACTGTGTTGAAATGTGCAGGGGTGCATGCACAGTTTTCAGTGTGTTCCCAAGTCACTGGTAAACATCACCACACCATTTTCTTTATTTTTCAGGGGGGAATCTCAGTACCACTCACACATGCCCTTAGTCCAGTGCAAGTTACGATAAAAAGAAATGCCTAACTTCTCCCCATTGTCATTTTTTAAAGTTTCATTATTTTTATTTCTAGCATCTCTAAAGGCGGTGGGCATTTTGAAAATGTACTATGTATTACAGAGTTCAAGTCAGAAATAAAGAAATAGGGATGTTTTTAGCATTTAGAACAATGAAGTAAACTTAGTTCCAAGCTGGTTCACTTTGCCATAGCAAAACAGACACAGAAAGAAAAGACAAGTTATACCAAACTAATGACATTGCAAGTGCAAATAAACTTTTTTTGGGAAATAAACCAATAGTATGAGTGTCCTATAATATAAGTGTCTTCTCCACTTCCGAGGAAGCCTAGAAAAAAAACAACTTTTCTCTTTAAAACAAAAGTTTGCTGTGCTCAAACAGAGCATCCCGTATTTTGTGCATACCCAATGCAGTGATGATAACCTCTTCAGCTGCAGAACGGCGGCATGAATTGGAACCTCGAAACTATTTAGGGTAATACTACTACACGCGGCATCCAAATAATCGGATCAGAGCTGGGTACGATCGCAGGGAGAGGGCAGAGAGCTTGCTCCCCCTCAAACGCAGTCACGGTTAGGCATTTTTGGTGGGGTACGCCCCGAGCCGGTCCACCCTGCCCGCACCTGGGGTGAGCAGCGAGCAGCGGCGGAGTGCAGCCGGCTCCAGCCCCAGTGCGAGAAGCGAGGAGCCACCTGCAGCCCCCGGGACGGCTGCGAAGTCATCGCCGCTGTCACACAGGAAAAAAGGCAAGGACTGACCGGGGTCCGGCAGCCGAAGCGCCCGGCGAAAACCCAACAAGGGGAGCCGCTGGCACCGGCGGGGCGAGGTACCCGTCGTGGGCGACCCCGCTTTCAGCGGGACCCCGCACACGGCAAGAGCTGGAGAGCCGCTGCCGTCACGGGAGTCCCTTGGGCAATGCACGGCGCCTCCGCAACCCAGATGGGTGCTGTGGGACGGCCCCGCGGGGCTGTCCGAGCCACAGGCACCTGCCGACAGCGCGGACGCGACATGGGCAAGTGCCCGTGGAAAGTTTGCGGCAGGTCCCACCGGCAGCTGCGAGTCGGGTCGGGCCGGCTGGGAGCCGGTGCCGGCGGGCGCACAGGAGGGACGGGGCCCCGCGGACCCTTACCTTGGATCGCTCTTTCACGTAGTACTTGCCGAGCCGGCTCCCGCAGTACATCACCAGCCGGTCTATCAACGTGAGGAGAAAGTTGATGGCCTCGCAGCCCTCCTCCGTGCCTCCAATCCACTTGATCTGGTCACCTCGGAGATGCCGCTTGGCGACACCGCGGCTGGGGCCGGCCAGCTGCCCGTCGGCCAGTTCCCCGTCGCGGTGCATCCGCTTCACCCGCTCCAGCACGCAGTCCCCCACCACCTCCCCTAAGAAATTGTCCAGGTAGCAGAAGCCGA
>VZRN01005907.1:3940236-4051259 GCA_013397935.1 Dasyornis broadbenti | reverse complement strand
GGACCGCGGGGAGTGCGCGGCGAAGGCTTCCACACGTGCGCGGGAGGCGTGCCCCGAGGGCCCGCCCGCCCCCGGTGTGGGCGTGGGCAGCGCCATTGAGGAATTCTCCGCTGGCATGTCGGCTGCGACCCCCGGCAGGCCCCGCCGAGCCGGCCCGCAGCCGCGGCGGGGGGCGCCGCACCTCGCCTTGCTCCGCCGTTCCGGAGCTCCTGGACGAGTCCAAGTGAAGTTTGCAAATGTTCCCCCGGGGTTCTCCGTCCGCCTGTTGCCTCCGCCTACCGCAGCGGCAGTTTCAGCACCGGACGGAACTGTTGCATTAGGCGGCAGGTACAGCTATTCTGGGCGAGGAATGCACTGCTTTATAAACGGTTAATATAGCAAGATAGCACTTCCCTGAATTATTTATTGCAAAGGGCCCGCGAGGTTGGTTGGCTGTGGTAGCAGGAAACACCTCCCGTACCGCCGGCGGCTTCGTGCCACGACGAGACAGCTGCAGTCAAACCGTGACAAACTTCGTTCCAAACCAAAATTCGCCTTTCCCCCGCTTGACCCCTTGCCGGTAACACTGTCCCTGCACCGGGCGCCCATGAAGTACGGTCCCGCCGTCGCTGCTGGGTCCGTCCCCACCGAGCAGCATGCTTTCACGTAAAATGCCTCATGAGAAGCGAAAAGCACCGCTCAGCTGTGCTCACGCACGCAACATGCCCGGGATTTGCTAAACAAACGAGAAGCCTCCACAGAAGCCAAAACCGAAGTATAGTCACGTTGTGGAGAGGTGCTGCCTGCGGCCGAGCCGGGCGGGACAGGGCGGCCGTGCCTAAGTCGATGTCTCTGAAGTTGCCAGCATCACGCCGCACAGCTCCCCAGCCGTCCGTGTGCCGAGGGCATCCATCCTGCTCGGCGGCGACCTGTGCTGTCGCCCGCGGCCCCGCGGAGCCCGCACACACACCCTCCGCACCTCCACGGGTGGCAGCGCGGCTGAGCTGCCGCCCGGGAGCCCGCAGGACGCGGGGTGCGTGTGTGTGCCTGCCCGTGGGGGACGTGCCCCGCGGAGCCCGCTCAGCGCCCGGCACAGCGGCAGGGCACGCCGCGGGACTGACATGGCTTCGGTTGGAACCCGGCACATTTCACCCCCAAAAAAGGCAAAAATCTTTGCTGGTTCTTTTCTTCCCTTTCACGTCGCGAATCCTGACGGGATTACGAGGAGTCCGTGTTGCTGATGCTGCTCGAGCTGCAAACTCCAGGCCCCGGCATATGCAGGAGCGGGTCACGTATTCCACGTTTGTTCTTGAATCCGGTAGACTCTACCCCTCAGTGCATAGCACTAAGCGCAGGTCTAATCCTCTGAAGTTATTCCCCGACAGCTCTGTCAAGAGCCAAGCAATACTACATCAGATAAATTCATATGTGGTGAGATCTGGACTGTCAAAGACTTTATTTGATTTAGGTACACACTTCACATTAAAGTGGGGTTATAATTAATAAGATACAATTCTGAATCTTGTTAATCCCTTAATGCTTATCTGAAGAATCAGTCAGGTATGATAAGAGCAGTTGTCATAATCAGCAAGGGATGCAAGATTAGTTCAACTGCAAAATCTCAATGTTATGAAACTTGTATACATTAGGAAATATTATTGATGCATTATTGTACTTTTCACACATTTTTGTTATGTAAAAGCCATTATGTGGCAAAATGCCTTGATTTTTCCCCTTTTCTTGTTTATACACACATGCAAGCACACAGTCCTGTACCAGAATCAAGTGTTTGTAGACCCTGAACATCTAGCCTTTCTATCGTGTAATGATGCCACTTTGACAAGTCAAGGGCTGAGAGGGATGTCTTCTGACAGTAGCTGAAGTTGGTCACTACGGCTTTATTTCTCTCCTTTTGGAAGTTTGAAATTATGAGTTAGACAGATCTGCATCAGAAAAAGTCACCTTAGAGAGTGAGAGATTTGTCTTGGAAAACTGAGTCCCACTTGCAGAGTGATGTTCACAGAGTTGTAAATACTTTTATTCCTCAAGCACTGATGTCTTGTCTTCCTCAGGAGGGCATTCACTGCCTTTTGTTGGCAAGTCAGGTTTTCTGGTGGACAGTGTGCTTTGTCCCTTGAAGCATGATGTGCTTTTCATACTAGCATTTGCAGTAGCAGTCAGATGCATTACTGTTCCATGTGAAGATAAAACATCAGGTGAAATAAACCCCAAGAGTAGTGATTTTATTTATTTTTATTTACCAGTGCTATTTTACTTCCATCTCTTTGCCCCTTACTTTGTGGGAAGCATGATGATGATGAAGGTGCGTGATAGACATTGTGATTGCTTAGGTTAGAAACTCTCCATGCATACAGACTGCATCCAGAAACAGTATTCATTCCATCATTAGACTGGAACGAGTTTGTAACCTAAGCAATCACAGCCCCTCTCACACATCACCTTGATCATCACCAAGGACAAATTCCTGCCTAGCCCACAGACACTGCAAGAGCAAGTCTCTCATTTCCCTTTGGGTACCAAAGCTGAGTCGAGAAATGCTAGGCTGCATTTGTAGTAATTCCCAAGCTAAACCATGAACTTGCCAATAAAAAGGCAAAGCAGTCCTCAGTGTACACTATGGTGTACAACAACCACCCAGAGGAATAAAAGAGCTAGAATAGGACCAGGCATTGAACCTTCAGTAGCACTTCTTGTGACCTCTCCAGTGCTCCCCAAACAAAGCTATCAAATAGCGTATACAGTGTAAGTGTTGCACAGGGCACAAACAAAGGCATGAAGGTGTGAAATCAGGCAATTCACAATGTCACCTGCACTTCTGGACATGTATAAAGTTTGTTTACAGTATCACAGGCATGAAAGGTCACCACATTTGAATTAAAAATCCTACATCATTCAATTATATATGAGCAATCCCTCTGCCATATAAAGCTCTGTTTATCCTTACAATGTAGAAAATTTTATTTTCACATCTAAAATTAATTCTGCGTTTTCTTCTTTTCCGTTTCATCTAATTTTCAAAACTTCGGAGCCTGTTACTTTCACTGCCAGTATGGCACATATTAGAGTTCAGTAGACTAAAACAGGACATTAGCATGCTGGCAGAATGATTTTAAGGAGATTTGTTTTAGAGGATTAGAGTAATTGGTGTCAGTCAAGCCTGGATACTTGTTATACACTAATGCTTTATTTTTTTTTGACAACAGAATTTACAGATGAACTGCCTCACACTTTTTTAGAGGAGAGAGTTTTAAACATTTTGAGTCTTGTTTTCAGATTTTTCTTGCCGTAAAGCCAGACTACTTCAGTGGCAATGGCTGAACTGCAAAGGCCCCAGCAAGAGAAAGGGAAGAAGGGAAGAATATTCTTTATGTCAGTGAGAAACTGTAAAATAGTACTTTAATACCTCTCAACATGATTTGTAGAGCTGATGTCTTATGATCTAGTAAGGCAATAACTGAAGTTCTGCCTACAGAAGGTACTTTTCTGACGATGTTGGTATGGTCTTACAACCCTTCTGGCCAAGGGGCAGGTAGTGTTTCTACAGGGATGACACACCAGTGCTAGCACATCTTGCTGTGCCTTTTTGAGAGGTCACTAACCCCACCTGCCCTTCCCATCCCTCTGCTGCTGGTTTCAACCTCTCCTTTGCAGCTCTGGCAGAAGAGAATGTGAGTTTCTGCCTCAGCCCCTTCAAAAGTGCAAAGTCCAAAGCCTTATATCCACCTTCACTGGGGGCTTAGTTTTACCCAGAAACAGCTGAGGCATCAGCAGCTGTACCATTCCTTGGCCTGCTGTGCAGGTATCAACTCCTGGCAGAGCAGCTGTGTTTTGGTCTGGTGTCTCTTTCGACTGCACCTTGACAGATCTCCTTTGTCAGCACCCTTTAATATTATGTCATACTGAAAGCAGGCATGAGGGCAAAGGTGCATGTCATGGCTTGAGCTGATCTAACAACTCATTCAGCACCTTTTCCCTCACACCTCTCTTTGCACTAACTTTGGCACGCTTTGGACTCCTTGATGGTTGATCTCCTTTGCTGAGGTGGTAGAAAAACAATCCTGAGCAAAAAAATAAACAGTCATTAGGAGAGTTAAATTATCTTAGGTCAGGTCCAGTGAGATACGCTGGAAGGATAGGTACCATTGGGACTGACCCCTTTGGGCAGGAGTGAATGATTTGATAAACAAGAAGGAACACCAGATATCTAGCTGAGGCACTCAACAAGTTCTTTGCCACAATCTTCACTGGCAACCAGGCTTCCCATATCTCTCAGTCCCTGAGCCTCTAGCTGGGGGTTGGGGAGCAAAGTCCCTCACACTGTAAGTGAAGAGCAGGTTTGAGTCCCCCTGATGACCCTGAATAGGCAAAAGTCTATGAGGCCTGATGAGATGCATCCTGGAGTCCCGAGGGAACTGGTGGATGTTGTTGCCAAACAACATATTTGAAAATTCATGACTGTCAGGTGAAGTCTCTGTTGACCAGAAAAAGGGAAACATTGCTTTTATTTTTAAAATAGGGAGAAAGACACATCTGGGAAACTACAGACTGGTGAGCCTCACCTCTGTGCCTGGTAAGATCATGGAGTAGATCCTCACGGCAGCAGTGTTAAGGCTCATGCAAGACAAGGAGGTGATCCAAGACAGCTTCACTAATGGCAAATCATGCCTGAGCAATGTGGTGACCTATGGGTGAATGACTGTAATAGTCAGCATGGCAATACCAACTTATGTAATGTACCTAGGCTTCTGTCACGTCTGTGACACGGTCCTGCACAACATCCTTATCTTTAAACTTTTATATCAGCAAATAGTGCTAGGACATGGGGGAGTGATTTAAACTAAAAGAGAAGAGATTGGATTTTAGGAGGAAATTCTTTACTGTGAGGGTGGTAAGGTACTGAAACAGGTTGCACAGAGAAGTTGTGGATGCCCCATCCCTGGAAGTGTTCAAGGCAAGGTTGAATGGGGTTCCAAGCAATCTACTCTAGTGGGTGGCATCCCTGCCCAGGATAGGGTGTTTGAAACTAGATGATATTTAAGGTCCCTTCCAAGCCATGACACTCTATGATCTATGATGGTTCAGCCCTCTTTGGTATCTTTCCTTCCTTTCCAGTCATCCAGCCTGCAAGAGATTTCAATTAGTTAATGTGTGATAAAACTTCCGGCTAGGCTTTGACTAGTCCAAACAACTAGTGAAGTTTGCCTTGTTTGTAGTGGACTGAGTATCTGATGCATCAGTATCTTCCAAATCCTCGTCTTGGGAAAAAACAACACTATAAATGCTGTTATGGTTAAGGGAGCTCAGCTAGCTGTCAGCCACAATCAAGTGTTTATCAAAGTTTTCCTAAACCAGGCTAGGTGTAAAAATAGCTCTTTGGGAAGTGAGATTTCCGGCTTCCTGATAGAATTAACTGCTCCTGTCTTGTTCCAGCAGCTCCTGAGGAACGTCAAACCTTAAACTTGCAGCTTTTACTGGCATGTGCTGCAGCTCTTGTAGAGCAGTGGATGTTTGTAGCATGTTGTCAGCTGCTTGAGGAGCCGTGGGGTGTTCCAAACTGTCCTGCAGGGAGTTAGCGAGTGAGCAGAATGCAAGGAGAGCAAAGTTGCTTAGCAAATGCAATTAATGCACAGTCTGACAATATAGCACTAGGCAGTTAATTTTATGGCTATCAAGTATCATACTATCAAGAACTTGGAAGTAAGTATGGCTATGAGGAAAAAAAAGACAACTATTCTGACTTCCATATTGTAAACAGAGAAGTTCAATGTGGTAAGTAAACAGCACAGAGAAAGGAAAACAATGAATTTTGAGAGTGTATTTTTGTAAAACAACTTTTCAATTAATTTTAAATTGTTATCATCTTTGTAGGAACCTAAGTGTGCAGATACCCATATGTATATTCCCATGTTTTAGAGAGGTTTGTCTTATCTGTTTGATTTGGAGTGATCAGTTAAGAACTATATCTAATGCAAGTACTTATGTTTGAAATTAAATCGATAATTACCATAGATAACATTATGATTAACTTAAAAGTTGTTTCCTTTTTAAGTAGATATTCCTCCCCAGAAAACATATCGCTTTCTCCCAAGTGTATCTCAGTATTTCTGGAATTAAACAGTAAATCCTGATGACAGAGAAATAAGTCTCCCCCAAATAGTGCATTGTAATAAATAGAGAATCTGTCCAGGAAAACAATAATCCAAGATTCCTTCAATCAGAAGACTGGAGTCATAGACATGTTAACTGCATTGCCAAAGATTTCAAGCCAGAGAAATATAACAGTCAGAAACATAAATTTTGACAGACCAGAAATCAAAGTTCTCAATATTAAAGAGATTTCTACCGATAAGACCAGATCTCAAAATCTTTTCTACATCTTTTCTTTCTCAAAAACATTAACTGATCATTAATGTAGATGAAGAAGAATGCCAGAAATAAAGTGTTTAAGATATCTTCCCTGCTGGTTTGCAATTGTTGAGTTTTCACATTTCTAGTTTTCCCACAGCTTCCAAGGAAAACAAGAAATAAGTATGTGCTGTAAACAAAAATCAAAACAAGGGGATATTTGAAGGGGGACCATTTTAGGGATCAGACTTTCCACTTTTCCTGTTCTATTTGTTAATGAATGAGTAATAGTTTATTATCTGGGTTTTATAATGAAAGTCTCCACTGTGCAGTTGTTAGTACAGGCAAATTTAATTTCTGAGTACTCTCTAGCTGACAAGAAAAATTACTTTCAGCAGTTACTGAAATGCCAGTAAGATACTAGAACTGTCTGGGTTGGGTTGTTGTCTTTTCTCTTTGGATGTTTTGTGTGCGTGTGTCTGTGGTTTGGGATTTTTAATTTTTTTTTAAGTTGCTGAATCAGAGAGCGCAAAAGACCTTACAAGTGAAGAAAATAGGAATTCTGATTCTTCTTACCTGTTTCGGCTCAATGTGACTACAAAAATAGTCTTTGATATGGCGGAGTTTGATTTTGCTTTATCTTATTTCATCTCCTTGCCTTTTTATTTAGGAAGTCGTTACCTACTAGTGGAAAAGTTTTAAGCAGCTTAGTGAGCATACATATTAACTTTCATACCTTATCTCTCAAGAATTATGGTACTCCATTTTGTCTTTAGATTAAGATATGATAGAAGTTAAACAAAAACCAAGATTTTTTTTTTTAAGTGCTTGAGTGAGAAGTTAAATGTTTCTAGACTACTTAAGATATTTTAAGTGCTAGGTTTCTGCCCTTCTATTCCTATCCTTCAAGTATAGGTGCTTTATACTAATATATAGATATTTTTTCATCAGAAAGATAATAAATCCCATAAAATATAAGGCATAATCATTTTATTAAAAATAGAACTAGCATTTTTACATAAACATCACAATCAAGTATTTTGGATTTGGGCTTCTGTCATACAAAATTAATACAAATGTAAGCTTTTTCTATATTCTAAGTTTGATGATTAGGAACAGATGTTCAAGGGCTTGGACATCTTACCCTATATATAATTACTAGAGCTGTCCTCTTCATCATAGCATGCAAAATTGATCACTTACCATATCTAATTAAAGCAATTTTTCCTCCTAATGCAGAACTGTGAAAATACTGTTCCCTAAAATCTCTTCTGAATAGCTTGCTAATAAAACTTACATAAAAGATTTGTTTCCTTCTCCTAAATTAATTTTTCTAATAAAACTCATCTATTTTGTAGGACATTTGCCAGATGTTACTCTGAGCAGTACTGCCTGAATTTTACTTTGGCTGCATAAAATGTAAAATACACATTGATATAAAGTTATAAAATTGATAATTTATACATATAAATAGTTGTAGTGCCAGCCTTATAACATAAGTGCAGTTAGTTTGTCCTGTACACGGTTCTAAACGCCCTCCTCGTAGGTCATAGGCTTTGATCTATTTAAAATATTACTTCCTTTTTTCTTGTAAATAAAATTGAATTAAAATTTTCACACTCATGCATTTCTGAGACTCTTGTGGGTGGCTACCTCTTGTTCACACATTTGATTGTCTGATAAGCAGTTTTTTTCTTCTTGTATTTTTTTTCTGCCTCAAGTGCTGATAGCAAGCTACCCAGCCACATAACAGCAACAAAAATCAATGTTATTAGGTGATTTTCATAAGTTAAGAGTTAACAGCAGAAGTCACAGTAGTTATCAATCACACTTGCACAGCTTTCCGCTCATGTTGGCCAGATGCTATGTTATTCCTCTCAAACCTGAAAGTCCTTGCCCTGGTGTTTGAACAGTGTGCACAAGGCTTTACCATCTCTGACATGGGGCTCCAACTCTCTTTGCTGGCCAAATGACATCACTTTTCACAAACCACTTGCAACTCAGCAAAAAAGCAGTACTTATAATTAAAACCTGCCTTTTCAAACATACTTTGCTGTCTCCAACTAGCCAGTAGTATCTTTTTCCCCAGCAAACTTTTTAAAGGCAATGCAGAAAAGAAAATTCAAGCCTTCAAGTAGTGCATAAAAAAAGAAGACTCTTAAAGGAATTGTAAGTATTGTGGAAAAATACTGTCCATGTATTTTTCATGAGAGTTGACATTATTTTTGTGTCCTGTGGGAAAACTTTAAAGGAATTTGTGTTACAGGCACAAGATGGTGACTTAAGTGATAGATTAGGGGGTTTAATGGAGAGAGGCCTTGTGTAATGACTACCTTACCTACTTAGTTATAAACCAAAATGAGTGAAAAATATCATAACCAAAGGAGGTGACCATTTATTTAATTAATGTATATTTAATGCATTGATTTTGTAGACAAGCCAATGTTCCTACAACTCAAAGCAAGGATCCAGTTACACCTAATTTATTGACAGAATGGATTAATTTACTTTAATTCGTGTTTTTCATTATTCTTCCATAAAGGTTGATGTTAATGTTTCTTTCACTGTTTGACTATGAAATGTTAGCATGTCAGGATGCTAGTATGTTCAAATAGAACCCTTGGATATTGTGACCATAACCTCTCCTTTGAAGAGGGACAATTTTGTCAACTTTTTTTTTTTTTTCATGAGGGATCTTTTGATCTGCCTTTCCTGCACAGCTATTGCAGTAATTAGACTCAGTTCAAAATGTCACTCTTACTTAATAAACAGATCAATCTCACTTTGTGGTTACTTCATTGCCTTTCTGGGGATTTCCAAGTCAGAGGATAAGTAGCTATTTACTGCCGAAAACATAGTGGAGGTTCAATAGCAACCTTAAGGAAGTCAAGCCTGGACAGCACAGAGCAACATCACCTTTGGGAATGTGGGTGCTCAAACAAGAGAGGAGCAGCTAGTATCTTCAGAGATTTGCCTAGGTTAAGATAGTTTGAGCAGATACAGGTAGTTGCCATATCCAGAGACTGGAGCCGCCAGTTACATATTCAAGGCTTTGTGTCTATGGTGAATGAGCCTCTACATGATTCATTCCTTAGCAATTTTCTGAGAAAAATATCTTTTTTTCTGGAAGTATGGAAGAATTATAAACAGAGAATACCCATGACTAAATTTGTCTCCCCATTGTGTGGTTGTGAATGGAAACTTCATCTGGACTCTTATCTACACTGCTGTGCTCTGAATGATCAGGTAGTATGATCTGAAGAAAAAAATCCCATCCTTAAAATTGTTCCTGTTCTCTTTTCCCTAAGGAAGAAAGAGGGTTTATGTTTTGCGAAAAAAAGATTTTTGGCAAATGACTGCACCCTTACTTAACTGGGATTTACTGATTACGCCCTCTGGCTTGGGGGTGAGGAATCACCTGAAGAGATCTGTGCCACATTGCGTTGTAATTTGAGAGGTCGATTACACTATTTGCTTAGGCTTGATCTAGGCATGAGTCTATCCCATGGTCCCAGGAGAGTGTTCTTAAGGTCATGTTATACCCCAGGAGCCTTTTTAAGTAAGAGCAAACTCTTACTTAAAAATATACTCTGCCTTTTTAAGTAAGAGCAAACTGCCTGATGAAAAGTCTATTGAAATCTGGCAAGTGACTTCAGTCAAGTCTTGGAGAAAAAAGAGATTTCTTCTGACAGATTTATTTCTTTTATAGAGGCCAGGTCATCAATAGGTTATAATGTATTGATCATAGAGTGGATCAAGTCATGTTCGTCTTTTTTCTTGGCATTTTTGTTATGAAGTTCTGTCTTTTCCATGAAATACAGAAAAGATAACATTTTAAAGATAATCTTTAAAGTAAGCTGCTGTTTCATCAACAAGCTGTCTGAGTGTATATGTATTATTAAATATGTGACCAGGAGTAGATACAGCATTAATGATAAGGTTAGGTTGATTTTATAGAGAAAAGTGGATCATCCTGTTAATCTGTCTAGTATCAGCAACATACATCTTAGTGCAAATGAACTGTGCACTAAGAAGCAAAGAACATAGATAAGATCTGGGTCTCTGTGTGCATGTATATTTAGATGTATAACAGCTAAACTGTATACTGTTCTATGCTTTGGGATCCACAGCGATTTTCAAAAGGCATTAAAGGTCAGGGAAAATAAGTTTGCTTTGCAGGGTCATGGCGGAGAAAACGATGCAATCATAACAGAATTGTTCATCTGAGCACAGAAATTATGCCATGAGAATTTACTTTGCTCTAGTAGAAACATGTGTGCATCCCACCCATATCTACTGGCACTGACACATCCTGCTGACGCTTTGACACACTCTTTTTCAGTAGTGCAAACCCCTCCCAGTGGGCCACATCAGAGCAGTGGAAATAGTGACTTACACTGATAAAGCCATCTCACTGCAGGTCTTCACACATCCCACAGTCAAGTGTCTGGTAAAGTTTTTGAATGCTATCCATAATTCAAAGACACAGTGATATTAAAAGGCTTTTTATATTATGAGATGCTCTATTTCCACTTCTGTTCCCTGTCAATGAACATGAACTACATGGGCAATAAGGTGCAGAGAGGAAGTAATGGATTGTCTTGGACAGAAAGGCAAAGTACAATAAATGGTCTTAAAGTCCAGCATTGGTCCATGTCCAACACTAACACAGAGACAGAGCCCAAAATCTCACTCAGATGCCTGAACTTTTATTACTCCACAAAAAACAAAATCCAGCTTAACATTTGATACTCATTCTCTCTGTCAAATTCCTGAAGAATAACTTTTAATTCAAAGTAATGCTTACTGCACTGAAATTTTGAGTAAGCATCTCTGCCTGTACCTTCCCAATTGATGAAAACATGTATGAGTGAAAATGTGGGAATCCTATCTTTCTTCCAGCTCATTCACATGCCTTCAAATTATCTTCCATTTCCTCTCTGGCAAGATTTTTTTTACTGATTCTCCACTATCCAAAACAAACAAACAACCTCCAAAACCCCAAAGATTTTCCTGAAAATAGATCATAAGGCTCCTCAAACTTACTAAAATTCTCTTTTATAACAGTTCAGTAATTTCCAAGTGGTCTCCTCTACCCTCACATAACATCCAAAGGCAGCTAATTATTGCCAAAAGCTGAATGCAAGAGCAAAAGGCAGTGCTTGAGAAGGGCAGCATTTTCACCTCAGTGATATGGTACACAATAATTTGTTGATCTTTCTAAAGTATGTGATTCAATCCATCAACGAAAAATATTTAAATCATATGATGTGTACGATATAGTATTTTTATGACAAAACTAATTTTCTATAATACAGAAAAGTAGGGGAATAAATTATATGATAGGTGCATACAAATCACACTTATTGATCATGTTACATGTGGTGTAAAACGTGATACACACATATAAGCAAATAAAGGAAAAGACATCTAAGATAGCTTACAGAAATTCAATTACATTATTTCCCAGATAGGATGGGTGGTTTTTAAGTAGAACAGGATATTTTTTTTCTGCTATAAACCCAGTCACAGATAAGTAAGCTTGTCTTGTGTGTGCATCAGAAACCCATCTTTTTTGTTCATACACGGACTTGAGTAGTGGATCATGCCACGCATGTTTCAAGTCATGCTCTGTCTTAACACATGATAGAAGTACTGCAAAGGCAGTATTTATTTAGAACATGAGAGGTAGTGGCATCATCTACAGGATAATGTTACAGTGCTCTAAGGAGCTTCTCGGCCACTGGGGTCTGCTCTGATCCCCCAGTGCAGACACACGGTGATGAACCACTGCTGGAGAGAGAGAGGGGAGGGAGCTACAGAAGCCGCTTGGCAGAAGCCTCTGACTCGCTGGAGGTCGACTCACTCAGTCCTGTAGTTTATAGCTATGGAAACCTGTTAGCACTCGTGCATTTAAAGGCAGTATTTCACAGGATGCTTAACACTTTGCCAGCACTGCACACAGGAGGAAACCAAATGTGGCAAGAAAGGAAAGTGTTCCTCCTATTATTCTACCAGCCCTTCTCAGAAAGCTGTAAAAGATATTGGCTTAATATTTTCCCAGCTTGTGTCTTGCCACTTAGGGATTTCTTTAGAAAGATATTCCCTCAAGGATTCTGTCTGGAATAGTTTTAACATCCTTCACTAAATACTTCTTCTGCTTACCCTTCCCTATCCCTTTAGATCTGTATTCCCAGGAGTTTTACAATATGCTGATCTTGCATAGTAAAGAAAAAAATAGTCAACACCCAAGGCCTTAAATGGAGTGTTTGCTTCAAGCCTCTAATAAAGATTTAAATATATGTTTTTAAGTGGGAAAATAAAATTACTAGGAACAACTATCTGCTTTGTTTTTCCAGTTCACCCATGACCTCAAGAAGGAAATTTCTGCAATCTCTTACTACCCCTCTGAAAAATTTCTGGTCAATGTTGGAACCATAGGAGAGGAAAAAAAAGGAGTGGTGAGCATATCTTTTGTAAGCTTATGCCCAAAGGCCAACAAAACACCAACAGAAGTGGTAAATCCTACAGTATCTACTGCTTCACAAGGAGAGTGGTAAGTAACTGTGTTTCTTCTCCCGTCTAGTATGGCCATCCAGCTGGAATGACAAAGTACTGAAAGACATGCAACTGGACACAACTACTGTAAACTACAGTGGGAATACACTGGCAACCACAGGAAATGTTAGCCCAGACCTATAAGAGCCAAACACAAGCAAGTCATTGCCATCAGCAAATATATACATCACACTCCATCAAGTCACTTCCTCCTCCTTCTATGGAACTCTCAATTGACTTCATCATCTTACAACAATGTCTTGTTAATAAAGTTCAAGTGTTTTGTAAATCAATGCCCTTTTATTGTAAGTGATAACCATAATAGATAGGAGATGAACAACACAGAGAGTAGAGATAAGCCCCAGGGTGCAGCCTTACAATCACATCTATATCATGATCACCTATTCTCAAATTAGTGCTGCATTCCCCATCCCCACCCAAAATAACAGTACACCCCCATGCCAAGAGTGAACTTCACAAATTTTATGTACCAAAGACTAACCAGGGAAAGTAGTCTCATGTAGCTTCCTTGTTGAACTTAAGCCATATTATAAGCCACATCCACTTGCCTGTTGACTTTTTGCAGAATTGAGCCACACCCTCTGTGATCACCTGCCACTTGTCTCCTTTAGCAGGAAGAGAGCACTACCTTTCATCAGCCTGGGAAAGAAGAGAGACAAGAAGGGACAGCTATTATCTTGATTAGCATCATGAATATCTACTAGGAGATACGGGTGGGAGAGGTCCTTACTAACAGATTTGCCAAATGCGTCCTGAATTGCCTAATGCTCTTCTCCAGCCCAGGCTGATGGTACTGAGGCATTCCCAGTAACCTACTAACATGAGAGTTACTAGCTCCCAGTTATCTTCCTGGCAGGTGGGTGAGGATGTCTGAAAATAGCACCCACAATCAATTAAGAACTTGGAATGAGTGCATGTGGGAAGTGTAATGTCCCTGTACATTTTCTTGCTGAAAATCCACAGCTCCAAGGACATCATGCACCCTGGAGTTTTTTCATTGCTGGCCAGTATAATGACCAGATTCACCAAATTGTTCCTCTGCCTTGAAAACACAGCACTTACAAGCAGTCATGCTTTATTCCTCTCAGGCATATTCTCCACCCTTGGGCACTTCCAGAGTCCTTCCCATTAGCAGCATATATGCTGGCCTAAAAATAGGAAAGTACTTAACTGTTCAGTCCTCATCCATGCAAGTGATGATAGGCTCAGGAATGAGACAGTCAAATAAATTCATATATTAAACAAAGCAAAAGTCAGTGTTTGAAACTCAGCTCCCACTGTTATGAGGAGAGCTGGTATGCTGACAGCACCTCAAGAGCATACCTGCTTCCAGAGGACTGGCTGCAGGGTGTAGGGTCTCTTTGGTGGCTGTGGGAAGAGACAGCCAGGCAGCATTCCTGGGAACCTCAGCAAGGGCTGACTTCCCTTTCTGTGGGAGCTGCTTTGAGCCAAGTCTCTACCATTTCCTTCCCACTTGAGCTTGACCATCCCAGGGCTGTCTCATCCTGGTTCCCCTCACTAGGCTTGATCCTGGCCCCCATCCACAGCCTGGCCTGATATCTCAGTCTGGCCATATCCCTATCCCAGACCTTGGCTGGGGACAGTGGGATGGCCCTGTCTGGGACACCCTGCCCTGCCTGCTCCCAGCTGCTCCCAGGACCCTGATGCCCAGAGTGCTGACCCAGCAGTGCCCACACTGCTGACCTCTCTAATGGACACAGCTGCAGCCAGATCACGGACATTGGTTATTCACGTGTGGTGAACTTCCGCACTGCCATGTGGAACAGAAGACAAAGGCAATGGGAGCTGATCCTTCCCCTCTACTCAGCACTGATGAGGCCACACCTGGAATACTGGATCCAGTTTTGGACTGCCCAGTATCAGAGAGACATGAACATACAGGAGACAGTCCAGTGAAAGGCTGCAAAGATGATGAAGGAACTGGAGCATCTCTCCAGAGGAAATGCTGAGAGAGCTGTGGCTGTTTGGTCTGAAGAAGACAAGGCTTGGCTGCATCTTGTCAATGTGCACAAATACCTGGAGGGATGGCACAAAGAGGACAGAGCTAGATTCTTCTCAGTGGTGCCAAGTGACAAAAACAGATGCAATGGGCACAAAATGGAACACAGGAGGGTCCATCTGCACATAAGGAAAGATTTTTTATATTGTGATGGTGATTAAACACTGGCACAGGTTATCCTGAGAGGTTGTACAAGTCTCCATCCTTGGAGATATTCAAACCCCAACTGGACATAGTCTGGGGCAAAGAGTACTGGGTGGCCGTGCTTGAGCAGAGGGTCGGGCCATACGACCTTCAGAGATCTGTTTCATCCTCAACCCTTCTATTGTTCTGTGTTTCTGAGAACAGAGAACACTGTGTGGATAGCCATCAGAATTGCTTGTATATATTTTTGAAAATTACATTCCATTACTACTTTTTTACTTGTATCACAGGTGGTTTTTTCTCTCTGGTCTGTAGAGCTAGACTTTCCTCTGAGTTTTATCAGTAGAGACTGAAGCCAGATTAATCCAAAGAATGTTGATACGTTGTCCTTCTGCTCATCAAAATTTCATCTTTTTGAGACAATGCCGCTTATACCCAGGAACATAATGAAAGGAAGCCTATGTGAATTGTCCAGTTAAAACCCTTTCCAGGATAAAAGCACTAAGGCCTTTAAATGGGTGAAAATATTTCATATAAAACACCAGAGTCTGTCCCTGTTCTAACACTAAAAGGGTTAAGCCTTCTAATCTGTTCAATTAACAAAAACGCTCTTACTATTTCCTCCTTGCTTGCCAGCGTGGCTTCCTCTGCAGTAATATCTGTGACACCACCGAATTTTTTCAGGACCTAATTAGTGATGTTAGAAGAGAATGTTACTTCACCAGCTAGTTTGGGGAATAATATAATTTTTTATGTACTTATATATATAAGTTTGTTTAGCATCTTGAATCTTCCTCACATCCCCATGAATCTTGTGTGGTAGCAGCCCTGGAATGCAAAAATAATCTAGGGAATTTCTGATCAGTAAGTTTAGTGCTAAAGAGCCAATGGTTTCAGTATGCTGCATTGCTTAGATGTGAGGTTAAATTCAGAGATCAGACTAAGCTGTTTTTCTGGAAAACTAGTCTAAATAGAGTTAGGGTGTGAAAGTTCCATTTTTATTGCCTCGCATTGGACTGTGGTGGCAGGACCCTGGAAAATGCAGAACAGTTTATTTAGGAGAGCAGTAGCTTGGCTAAGAAAGAAAAAGACATTAAGTCAGTTTTTTATTTCTATTCTCCAAACATTAAAATATTTTCTGACACCAGAAGGAGAAGTGTTAAAAAAGACCACTGGCTTTAAGGAAAAGTACATTGATTGAATTCTTCAGAAAAAACAGAGCTTATGGGTAAATTTAATTTCCACATCTTCAAAGGAGTCACCTTATATAAATTAAAATGTTCAAAGGATCTAGTTCCTGAAAATCAAATGTATCCCACTTCAGTTTTGTAAATTGTTATATCTAGAATTTTATTTTCAACCCATGTTAATATGTTTCTTGTTCAACCCTTTTTAATCTCCTGAACTATTCTTAATGGATAAGAAATTGACTTTTTGTCATATTCCTACATCTCTGAAGTGATTTTAAAGGTCTTTTCCAACCTAACTGATTGTAAGATTTGTTGGTTCTATGACTGCTGAGTTTGGCCAGAAGTCTGTGCCTTTAGAATACAAGGGCAGAAATCTGTTGTTAATGGCTGTAGCTATGCCTATAAAGACTGTGAAGTAAAACCATTGTGCAGTCTGCTAGACATAAAATAAAAATAAATTTATTACTGTAACTGGAATAGCAGCCCACCCCAGGGAAACAGAATTAGAAATAATTTATTTTAGCTGTATTTACATAAACAGGGCAAAAGACAGGTAAATCAATAATAAATAAAAAAAGATTACTCAAATACAACCTTCTGTGACCTGTGCCAGATTCCAATAATGAGAACAGTTGAAAAACAAATATTGTGACATGAGCAAAAGATATAAACCCACATCTCCATCTGCTTTCTTTTACCCAGTCTTGGTAATCTCACCAGAATAATCCAATATGATGATGTGAAGATAATCTGGGAGTTATACAAAGTGGTTCCCGTAACACAGCAGTACCAATTACTCCACACCTTTTCCAGACCAGCTAGTATTTTAGAAAAGGTTCACAAACCCATAGTATAGAATAATGCTTTCTGATCTTTCATGCAAGGTCTTTTGATACCTTATATTTACTTAGTATAACCTTTGAATATGATTCAGTAGTAGATCATAAGTTTTCTGCAAGCAATTTTTAAAGCCCCATGTTTATGAAGCTGGTGGCATATTTATAAAATTGTGTAGCATGGATTTAATTTTATACATAGAACTGATAAATCAGGGTATATGAGAAAGACAAGTTTTCCTACCTATGCTATTTAATTTGTGCTGAGAACAGTTACAGTTAAGTAAGGAAAAGCAGAAGAAAATAATGTCGGTTTTCCAATGCAATACCCCTGACTTACCATTCCTTTCTCTAAGCAGATTTAGATAGACATAGTGCAGAATGTGAACCCCTATTGACAGTAAGTAGAAGTATAATATGGCAGTGAAACTGGTAACTTAAGCATTTCCAAAGAGATTGCCTGCTGTTTCATGCAGGATACTTTCAACAATCAAAGAAAAATCTGTGCAAGTTCATTTTCCTAAAGATACTGTAATTTTCTACTAGCAAGATGTACTGCATTTTGCTATTTTATGGCCTTTGGTGCTATTCTATCCTTCTGTAGAAAAAAATCATCTACAGAATTGTCCATTTATTTCTATGGTAAGGACAAAATAAGCTTTCCACATAAATTAAACTAGATTGCATATTTTAAAAGCCCAAAACATTCCCTTCTGATGCTATCTGAAAACAGTGGCAGGCTGCATTGACTATTACCACTTTTTTTACATTGAAAATATTTGTATGTAGAGCAAAGGTAGCTGACAATAGTAAATTATATTATATACTGAAATGGTAAGTCAGAATTTCATAAAGAAACGGAAGACAAAAAAAAAATCCATAAACTGCATGTTAATATGACAAGAAAAGATTAGGCTTATGATGACAAAGACCAAGCAGATTATGAATACTAGCAACTTCTTTAGTAAATGTGCACTAGGTCATAACATGAAAGTTGCTTTGCAATGACAAAATTTCTTTCACCCCAAGGTGATTTTGATGCTGAAATACATTTTTATGAAGAATATTGTTTTCTGGAAAAATAAAAGTGAGATAATAATAACGACTCTTTAATTATTAGCTGAGACTTATGACAAAATACATCTGCACCCAGAGTTGCTAATAGCACCCGGTTGATGTAGGTCTTTGTTCCTTCCACACAGCTCAAGTCACATGAGGATAACATTGACCTTATTTCAAGGAAGAATTATTCATGTCATTTCTTTTAGTTATAGAGGTTGTTCACCCAGTCACGCCTGACTGAAATAGAAAGGATGGATTTACAAATTCAGTGCCAGACACATTGGGTCGACAAAGTACTTCATTTAATATGTAACATTAGTTCCAGAGCTATGAAAGGCAGAGGAAGAGACAGATCCAGCATGCCCACTGAACCCTATGATATGAACTCTAATATTATTTAGGACCTCAAGCAGTCACCTGTCAACTTGTATAGTCTCTTCTCTGCAGAGTTTTTCTCTCTATCCTTAATACAGTCCATATCCTTGTCTAGCCACACTGCTCCATTAGTCATTTGTTTTCATTCCACTTCCATTATCATCTCTGCATTACCATCTTTCGCACAACAGAACCTCTGAAAACCTGGCATTCTTGAAGATGCCTTTTCAGGACTGGTCTCTGAAAAGTAGACTTATTCCACTACCCCAGTCATCAGTCCTGTTTTCTTTAAAATCCAGTTAGAGAAAACAGAAACTCTGATATGCCAAGGTGACAAAGGAAAGCTTTGTTAAGCAGAGAGTTAAACTTGAAGTATCTTCAGTCTTCACAAGAGGATGTCCTTCAAGTCTTCCAAGTCCCCCTTCTCTCTTCCTTAAGTCTGCTTTTACTGGTAATTGAAATTTAGCCAGGGCAACTACTTGTGAAACAAATGGCTAAAATTACGAGGAGTCCAAACCTTTTTGATCCTACATGTGAAATGAAAGATATCTCTGCCTAGCAAGTAATGCTCCTTACACTTGGAACACAGACCTTGGGATAACTCAGGCTACCCCTAAACCCCTGCTTGAATCTGGCCCTAAGAGAAGAAATCATATTAACTTGCTTTCATTTTGAGTAAAGAATATCCATGCAGTAGGATAAATAATGTTCAACCACTACACTTTGGAGTCTCATTCAGAGTAGACAAATACTCCTATATACAGAAGGTTTAATGGATTTTCCATGCAGGTACTAGTCCCGTCAAGCCCTGTTCAGCATTAGAGATGTGCCTTATAAGAATCCTTATTGCAGATATATGTTCTGTGTTGTCCACTTTTGGTAAGATATGCTGTAGTGCATAGCACTGGGTGCCAGTTGTCTTAATTTTTATTAGGTGACTCATAAAGGTCAGCAAATGACAAGAATTGCTTGTTCTGTCATACACCATTACTTGAATGGACATTACAGCAACCAGCACTTTTGCTCACATTTTAGTCCAATGTGACTGCTGTTTTCCACAATGATACAAGAGCAGTAACAGGTAATAACTGCCTCATGACAAGCTTATTTTGTGGGACTTGAGAGGCCAAGCAGTGAAGGGATTAGTAGTGCTGCTTTTATAGGTCATTTTGATATCGGTATGGAAAGTAGCTAAACTAATAAGATGGCAGTTTTTCACTTGAGTATCTTTCTATTTCATCTCTTATTTGTAAGTGCATCCATTTCTGTGTTTATTCCATCATCTCACTAATACAGGAAATACTTGTGAAACTTCCTTTCAAACAGAGCTCTGCCTGGTTGACTCTATTTTATCTTTGCTGTAGTTATGCTAACAAAAACAAGTGTATGAGCTATGAATAGTCTTGTCACAGCCATTATCTTTCTCCTGATGGCTCTTTGAGTTCAACATGATCTATTTACATGTAGCTTTTGGAATCACAGAAACGGGCAGGAAAAGACCTCAGGAGGATACCCATTGCCTCTCCCTGCTGCAGGGCAGAGCCAAAGAGCTAAACCACAGCTAAACGGATCTGAGTTCTCCCTAGCTGTTACCATCTGACCCATGCCCACACAATAGCCGCTGGTGGCTGTTTACCTCAGCTTCAAGATCTGATTTGTTTATAGCTGCTTTAACCTGAATAGATGATGTGATCCATACCATGCATTGCATATACAGCTCTTTTCATTCCATGCTCTTACATTCTCTTTCCACAATGCTTTGTGTCCTCTGCAGGTCTGGAAATCTATACATTGCAGTGGAAAGAACGGCATTTCCACTGTCTCTATAACCAAACCTATGATCTACAAATAGTTTCATCATTCTCTGTGTCCTCAGATAAATCCTCAGCTTTCACAAGCCTGAGCAGTTATAAATAGCGAGACATGATATCATGTCTTTAAAAAGCCACAAAACTTCCCAGGAAACTGATTGCCCAACAGAAAATGCAAGAAAAAGGACAAAATTGACCATAATGTAACAGGTAAGCAAAATGAGACTGCATTTCCTGTTTTCATTTGCAAACCACTCAGACACAAGTGTCATTTTGAAAATTAATTTTGCTGAGTCCACACAGAGCTTTACTTGAAAATCCTTTTGTACAGTGAGAATTCCACTGGGAGGATGTGACTTGGATAATGAAGTGGTCTCAATGCTGGTGGTCTCTGTTCTAGCAATATACTTATCCACATGCTTGGTTTATTCCTGAGGCATGCATCATCTTCATACTGCCAGGTATTGGTAAAATCGCTATGGCAAAGTGTGTATGTAATTGTAGGAACGTGTGCAACTATAAGAATTTATCCACAGCAAAACCACAGCAGAGGAGCAAAATTATACTCACTTAGCAGGAATTCTGCTAGAAAGTCTCAGATTTCATCTTTGAGATTACCCCTCTCTTAGAGTAAGGGATGAAGAAGAAAGGTATTATTGGCTTTGCTTCAGAAAGGGAACATCAGAGAATGAGTAAACTGCTCTATCACTGTTGCTGAGTGGCTCTCAGAAATAATCCCAGCTCACTGCCTGAGAAACCTTGTCCTTGTGCTTTTTTCTGATAGAATAGGATTAGCAAGCTTTACAGTTTAAAAACTTGTGCTTTTTTAACCTGCTTTGGGTGGGACTAACCTGCTGCAATGTGCTCACATGATACAACCAACAGTGAACTCTAGGACAATCCCAGGGAGACAAACCTGATAGTATGGAATAGATTTAGAATAACCAGAAGGGGCACAGATCTGAAGTGTAATGGCACATTTCAAGGGCTCTAAATACACTGGATCTTTTAGAAAATTTGAGCTTCAACCCACTGTGTAGCAAGAAAAAAAAACCCCAAAACACAGAATCGTTTAGGTTGGAAAATACCTTTAACAATGGGTCCAGCTGTAAACCTAACACTGTTAAATCCACCACTAAACTATAATAACTATTATAAATGAAAGCCTCATAGCCACCTTGACAGAACTCATACCTCAGTGCTCTCAAACTTGTACAACCTTGCTCTGTGTAGAACATGCTTTATAACAAGTGTCAGGGGAAATAATTTAGAAGTAGGATTTGATTTACGCTATAAAACTAGAAACCTAGAAAAATTAAATGACCAAGATAATAATTTCCAGATGTAAGTCCCAGGCAAAAATTACAAAAATGTAGTCCATTCCCACCTCTGGACTGTGCTCTCTGATATGCTGTATTCTCATATGCCCCAGGATAGGACAGCAGAATAGGGGTAAAAAACGTTTTGTTCCCATCTGGATCTGAAAAATATATGGCCTGATCTTGGGAACAGAAACTGACTTGCACATCTATCAACAAATTTGCTTCATGTTTTCAGCAACAAGTCTAAAACTTGATATGTCAGAGACAAAAATATGATATAGCACTATATGATATATTGGAAACAGTTGATTCTCAGCACCCAAACTCTAAACAGTTAAGTCATGCTAAAAATATTTAATATCCACAGATGACAGGCATGTATCTAACTGCCTGTTAGTATAAGGATATGTAAAGGAGCAGCTTTCCAGCTCTTCATCATCAAAAAGTGATAAAGATAATGCCCTAAATTCCAATGATACAACTGGAATGGATAAAAATGTAGGACCCAATGCATATGAATCATCCCAACAACCAAATCTAGACTCTTCTCTCAGTTTGCTCAGTTCCTTTTTAGGCAGAGTTCTGATGTATATTAATGTGACTACTTTCACAGGGGAAGGTCTTAAGTGTAAGAACTGTTGCACTGCTCCTACTGATGGACTATGGCCTGTAAGCACACATTTACCAGAAGGCTGAGAGGTAACACGTGACATACTACAGATGATTGAAGAAGACATTCTTGGGAAAAAGAAATTAAATGTTGTGAATTAACTTTACGGATCAAAACCCAGCAAAACACAGGAGGCCTACTGAAGAATGAATGTTTTCATTATTGAATTCTTCTGCTAACAAAAATGTAAAATATAAACTGCACAAGAACAAACTAAATTCTTCATTACTCAGGGCAGATTAATTAACCTCATTGAGATTGCTTCTAAGAATGGTAGTTTCAGATGATTTAGAAAAGTTTAGCTGAAACCAAAGCTGCTTCTTAGATTTTAAGGACTGTGTTGGTTTCAGCTGGGGGAGAGTTAACTTTCTTCACAGTGCCTGGTATGGGACTGTGTTTTGTATTTGTGCTGAACACAGGGTTGAAACTAGGATTCAAACTAAAAGAGAGTAGGTTTATGTTAGATATTAGGAATACATTTTTTACTCCAGGGATGGTGAGGCACTGGAACAGGTTACTCATAGAAGCCATGGATGCTCCGTCTCTGGAAGTGTTCAAGTCTGGATGGAGCTCTGAGCAACCCAGTCTAGTGGAAGGTGTCTCTGCCCATGGCAGGGGATTTGGAACAAGATGATCTTTAATATCCCTTTTGACCCAAACCATTCTATGATTGTATGACTCTATGAAAACCAAAAGGGAATGGAAACTGCTGGAAGTTAACAGTTCGTTTTGGAACAGAGCTGTACTTTTAACTGCTGCCAGTGAACGGCTTAATGCTGTTCTTCCTTGTTCTGCAGCTATTGAGTTACGTACAGATATGTATATACCAGCAGTACTACTCCTAGGAAGGGAGACTAAAGCAATGGGTCCAGAGTGTTACAGAGTCTGGTAAAAGGTTAGATTTATGCAGAAAGTGATTTATGATTTTCAGAAAGGAAGGAGATGACAGCACAATATCTGCAGAGAATGCTCAGCTTCGGAATGATATGGGCAGAAGGGACTATGAATATGCAATTTTGCTGAGGCTATACAGTATGGTGGACCAAGTTTACCCTTCTTTCCTTGGCTGTACCTGTCTCACAGGTTGCAGATATCTCCAACACCAGGGCTTCTAGCCTTGCTTTGAGCAGGTCTTGTCAATAAGGATTTGAAACTGCCTATGGTATCCAGTGACTCATATAATGACTCAGTGTTGCAAGCTCGTGGAGCTTAGCCAGACTGAACAACAGTGGAAAGTTTTCAATTTTCTTTTCTTTTCTCAGACAAGATTTTTGAGGCTACCATCTACTTTCCTGCTCACAGATCCCTGTTCAGAGCCTCCTGACCATCCATTTCATAGATCTTACTGCAGGGTGCTTCAGTTTTGGAAATTGCTCAGTTCTCACAGTTATTCTATTCCTAGCATGTGAATGACATAGTTACAGCATTCATCCGGAGGGATGTCCTTCAGAGCATGTGATGTTTTAAAGCAGAGATCTGAGATTCACAATCAGATTATCAGATATGAACTTACACGATTGTCCTTATGAGGAAGTATGATTCAGGAAAGCAATTTGCTGATTTTAGAACTGTAAAGTTTATGTATGATATTTGTGTTGCAAGGCAAAACTCCATGGTTTGGTGGAAGCTGTACTACCCATGTCTAACTATTTACCTCCCTATTATGCTGCAATAATCGTTACACAGGGACAGGCCTCCTGGAAGTACAGGCAGTGTGATAGATTGGTGATATTCATGCAAAAAAGCAGGACCACCAAACCTTTGCACTTGTCAATATTTGTACTCTAGCAGTTGGTGGCTAATGGCTTAGCACATTGATTCTTGTTGCCACCCTCCCCCCTGTATTCCAGGAAAAATAAGATTCAGTTTCCCAATTCAGGGATTAGAAAAAAAATCGAAAATGCCCAGCCTCCAAACTAAATATCCTTTATTCTTACAGAGTCCTGTGAGATACATCCAAATACACCTCAGGCTTTTCTTAAAATCAAAATCAAATTAAATAAAAAACCAAAACCAAAAACACAAAACCAGAATCAACCCCACCCACTAGGAGCAACAAACCCAGCAAGGACAGTGACAAATATTTTAGATGCAAACCCTCAGTGTTTTGGCTGTGCAAAACTGGAGATTTCTACTTGACCTGGAACCAGAACCTAAGGCTTACAGACTCACATTTCAGTGGCCCATCAGCTAGGTCAGGACAACCTACCCAGTGCTTCCCCACCCAAATCTTAGCTACAGGTATTTACATCCAACTTGGAGCCTGTCTTGGCGGAGGTGGGGATGAGCGGTTCAAGCAGCATCCTCAGCAGTGAAGTATCACCTCCTACATCTCTGAACAGCATTGCATCAACTTAGAAGAGCTGCCTCTCACCACTTCCACTTAAGAAAAGGATGAAGTAAACACAAACCAAATTCATCCTCTGCAGCAGCATGGTCAGCACAGGCATACCTCTGCAAAACAGCCCACAAAGGGTCAAAGACCTGGAGGTCAAATCCTTTGTCTGCCAAGATCAGGCATGGTCTTCCCATCCACTGAGCTCAGCATAGATCATTAAAGATCATTTTACTCCTCTTGTTTAATAAAATGGCTGCTTTATTAACTGGGAACTCTTTGTTTGGCAAAACCAAACAGATTTGTATTGCTTTAAGTACAGAGCCACATTTCATGCTATGTCGGGGTGGAACTCACCAATAATTATAGTTTTATTTCCTTAATGAATCTCTGAAAGTATTTGGTTTCAGTTTCACGTTTGAAAAGAAAAATAATGGAGATGAGAAAGGAGTAATAAATATGGCCCAAGGAATCCTCAAATTCATTTATGCTGTGAGTTTTCTGCCAAGGCTATCCATAAAAATAGAAGCAAAGGAAGGACATTTATACTAAAGTGGTGCTTTTGCAGACTCTCCCTTTAAAAAATAGATTTTGCTAGAAGCCTTAGCGCAATTCTCAATTTATAGCAAGATTGTGGCAAGATTACAGGAAGAATATAGAGCGTCCCTTCAGTCCAAGCATCCCATTCTTACACCTGGTGCTTCTAAGAGATGCTGTGTGAAACCTGTTCCCTCCTCTTGTACACAATCCCAGAGATGGCTGATGCATTTCACAAGACAATGGTCAAGGTAAAATCCACAGATGTGAGAAGCCAGAACTGAAACTGAGAACAACCACCTTCAACAGTATCTTCATTAAGCAGCACCACAGCAGATTTTCAACCTACATTTATTTGTTCATATGCAATCGCTTGCTTATTTAATTGTCTGTCATAATTACCTTTATCTCTCCGTAAGGGTATTTATGACAGTGACAGAAGTATAAGCCAAAAAGCCTACTTACTTTTTTTAATGAAAACATCTCAATTAGAAAACTAGTGTTGCAATGGAAATGTGGGGTTGGAGGGTTTTTAGTTTTGGAGGTTTTGGGGGGTTTTTTGGTGTTTTTTTCTTTTTTTTCTTGGGTTGTTTTGTTTTAGGGTTCTGTTTGAGAGAGAGAGAAAAGATTTCTTATTTTTGCTGGAATTTTTTTTTTTCAAGTTTAGATGAAATAAATTTACAAATCAGTATTTTGACTCAAGACTTACTCAAATCTGATATTTTTTGGAACATTCTTTTAAGGAAAACTACCTGAATACACAGGATTGTGGGTTCATTCTTTTCCCTATTTTTAAAAGTTTTCACAGAAATCACTTACTGATTTGCCAGAAAGATAATGCCTGTGAGTATATCAGCCATGTTCCTCAGGGTACCACAAAGGCATTACTATTCCTTATCCAGGGTGTTGGAACCAGAGGATCCCTAAGGTCCTTTCCAAGCCAAACCATTCCACAATTCTAGTGCTAGGTTTCTGGCTTTTAAGACAGATGTCTTAAACTAGAAACAGCAACATTTAGCTAATAGTCCTCTATATTATCTACAAAAGATGGTCAGGTAGTAGTGTGAGACAGCTAAATTACATAAAGTGGCAGAAAGCTCTGGGTGAGGCTTCAAGATGATAGGATGCTTCAGTTAAAAAAGAAAATACCTGAGCACTCAAACTGCTACAAGATATTGCCAAAATAAACTACAATTATTTGTTCAGATGAGGTTCCTTGGCTTTCCTTTCAGGAAAACTGCCAGAAAGTAAGTGAAGTATTCACTGAGTTAACACAGAAAAGATGCTTAAAGAAAGCCAGAATATGCAACACACTTCATTTAACTAAGCAATATACTTAGATAAAGACTAGCTTTTCTTTAGCTTACTAGGATTGCTTTTTATCATTTAAAATTTATTGAGTTTATTTAGAATGAAAATAATTAAATAGAGGAATGAATTATGCCACCACCAAGAAAAGGTGCACAAAATAATTTTACTGCCATTCATGAGAAATATTTTCCTCTCCAAATTCTTTCATTCTTATCAGAGCTGCTTGGCCTTTAGTGATTTTGCTACATGATTTATTATACACAGAGGACAATGAAGTTGATCATTACCTTCAAGTCGTCCAGGGATTTTTCATTAAACATATACCTAAGAGTCTGGTCTGGGGTTCATCAGCCATCATCAGTGTGGAAACACACAATGTCAAAAGCCAGGCAGCTTGAGGTGTGAGTTCTGGGTGCCAACAACTGCTGCCTGGTATGGGAAATCTGTGGGAATACTGTGACTTGCCTTGGGCCACCTTCTGGGAGATGGGCACAGTGGAAACTCGGTCTCTCATTCTTTGCTGTCAGGATCCATCAGCTTCGGGAAGGGTGGAATGGTGGCAGTGACAACCACAGAGAGCCAAGTGGGGTGGGTCACTTAAAGAAAGGCACACAGGATGTCAGGGTGTAAGAGCTGAGAGCCCATGGGGTGCCTGCTTCTAGCTGCCATCCGTGTGTCACTGTGTGCTTGAGCAGGAGACACTGGAACAGAAAGATAATACACCCAGTTGCTGTAAGGGTGACTCCTGCAGTGTTAAAATACTTTCTGGGTAAAATCACTTAACTAATACATCTGACACAGCAACCTGTTCCTTAATGCCTAAAGCCTGACTAAGGCAAACCATATGAAGACAAACTAGATTAAAATGCACCCTGTCTACAGTTCATATGTTTGTTAAGTAGATTAGCTCATACCTACAAAAACAGTGGCATAATTCTCTCCCCTTATCTTTTTCCTGAGAAGGTCTATAGCATTAGAACAACTGATGTAACCCTGTGCATGATTTTCCCTAACTGTCTGGCAGCAAAAGAAACTCCCAAAATTGTCTCATTAAACCTGACTAACATTTGGGTCTAAAGCACTCCAAATGAAGAATGAGCCAATTTCTGTCTAGAAGACCTATTAACAATGAGAGAAAATATGAATAGAGAAGTTTTGAAGAACCCTAACTTGCATTCTGTTGCTAAGGGATACAGTTCCTTGGAATACATACTCCCATGCTCTCACCAAGTCTGACTCACAAGAAGTCTGGTTTTCAGTAAATAATGAAAGCCCTACACTAATAAAAACAATGTAAGAAGGGTCAAAAATTAAGTAAAATAAATAATGTGCACATTAAATATTACTTTATACTCCAGACAGTACATAGGGTGCTTTACCATCAGAGTGCTCTCTGTAAGCTGCATAATGCACCTGGAAAATTTATGGTGAGACAGACTAGATTTTGTACTATTTGCAAAGTGATGTTTTTACTGCTCTTCTCCCCTTCTATTTAGCCCAAACAGCTCCTGGCTATTTCTGTCCCTTTTTTTTTCCCCCTTTTTTTCTCTGCAGCAAATGCCACTGCCAAATATTCTCCCACGATATCTCCCTGTCCCTCTCACTTTTCATAACCTCTACTTGTTACATGGAATGGTTTTAGAGACACAGAGGTTAAGGCCAGAATATACCCAAGTGACTTCCACTTTTGGATGTCTCTATACGGAGTATCTGAAACTAGTGACATCTTGGGGGTGGAGTATTTTGTTCCCATGAAGTTCAGGGAAAGCTACTGGTAGTCATAACTTCTAAAATTAGGAATTATTTCTGAAAATTTTCACTTATCTTCTTTACCCTAAAGGTCACTGTGTGAGGCAAATCCCAAGTCCTAATGCTGGTCTTGGCATTTGTTGGGTGAATTACAGAGGAAAGCTGTAACCACCTTGTTCTTCCATAATTGCAAGATTCTTTGCCTCATTCTGTTATGCGTCCAGCAGCATGACCACTGGAATGACTGGCTCTGGATTTTCTATGGTATTTCTCTGAAACTATTCACGAGAAGATAATAACGAGCATAGAGACTGACCTTAACCAACTAATTCAAAATATCTTCAATTATGGAAGCTACATGTCCAAAATGCACAAAATATCTGCATTTTAAAACCAATATAGAATGTATAACTATATTATTACCTATATTATTATCTGTATAACTCTAAAGATTAGTAAACAAAATATACAACTTGAAAATCTGACAATTATAAAAGAGAAGTAATCTAGTGCAATAAATGTGGAGAAAATACACAGTAGGAATTTTACCTTTTGTTCACCTGAAAACCAGGTTAACAAAAATTTTTTCACTATTTTCAAAAGGTCATATGCACAGCTATTAATCCTGTGACTCACAAGTCAGTAAAAGGTCAGTGGTTTTCTCATGTACACACACTATTATAATATAACAAAGTTAAAAGAAAATCCCCATTGGGGCAGGATAATAAAAACCGGAAAAGAAATGTGAGTAATAGGGGAAGAAGAAAAAATTTAAAGGAGCTAATTTTAAAATGCAACATTGTTTTTGATTTTTACAACACAGGTGTTACAAGAGGGAAAAAAAAAAACCCATTAAAAAGTATCTGGGATAAATTTTTACGCAAACACAGGAACTTTCTTACAAATCCCTTATCCAAGTTATTTCCCCTTTTACTGTCATTGCACTTACTATTAAACTTCCCACTAAAATAAATAATTTCTATGAAATCCTATGTACTAAATACTGTAGTTCTTGTTCAAGCAAAAATTCCTGCTGACTTAAGTGGAAATTGCATTTGAGCATGGCTTTGATCAAACTTATTTTTCATTCTGGACTGCTGTAAGTGGAGCAGCAGGAAACTATATCAAGCAGATGAAAATTTGCATTTAACAGCCGTCCTTCTGTAATCTGTTCCTCCTAATGCACTCCACATCTGGAGGGATACCCTGCTAACCATCATTTTGTAAAAACATCTCTGAAGTCAGGAGTCTTCATATGTCTCCCTCTTTGCCTCTGCATACAGTTGAATAGATAGGGATGTGGGTTTAGAGAACTTTTTACATTGCATGCAGTTAATTTAGCCATGTTTGTTATCGAGTTTACAAATGCTAAACACTGGAGTCTTTAATGTAAAAAGACTTTAATGTAAAAAGAGTGTCTGTGGCTTTATGAAAATGATGTGTGTGAGGTGTTTCTGTTTACTTTGAGTTCCAACCACCACTACAGCAATGTACCAGTGTTGTTTGACTGGATCCTGCTTTGGCTAGAACAGAATGGACTGAAGTGCTCTTCTTTTTAAAGGCCTCGGGTTTAATATTGTCTTACATTTCATAACTAGACAAGGTAAATTGGTACCTTCCATGCTAGAACAAGAAAAGCAGTATTATAAGAAACAGAAATAAGTCTTAATGGCTTAACATGAAAAAGAAAATTGACCCCTGTTGACTGAGGTCAACCTATACTTTGCTTCTGGCTTAAGTGGGGTCACTAGTTGACCTAGAGTGCTGCTGCATTAGTGGGTGAACACCAGAGATGGTCAGGAGTAACCTGTTCTGTATTTCGAGTTAAATGATTCCCACACTCAAAAAATGTGACTACAGTAGCACATAAAGGCAGGGAAAACTTCAGAAATTTATATATTCTTAGTAAGATATGCTACTAAATCTAAAAATTCTGCATTGTATCAAAGAGATATGTTGAACTATATGCATACCACTAAAAAAAAGCTAAGACATATATAAGATTTTGCCCTTTCTGAGTGACTTCCATGTATATGAAGGTCTATCTTTAGATCTTGGATGTTTCATAAATCAGTAGGAGGATCGTTAATCACTGATACTGTCTTTTTCAAGAAGCATCATGAGCAGCTCCTTCCATTGTGAAAGAGAGAGTCTGAGTAAGTAACCATTGTACTGTTTAGCTCTAGAGTTAGGGGGGCTCCTGAAGTTTCCCATCCTGTACACACACTGAGCCTCAGTGGCTGACTTTACACCTTGAAGATTTTGCTCGCAACTCGCAGGAATGAAATGCTCCATATAACTGCACAACGATATCTTATTGCCATAACATGCAATTGGGAAAAGATTCACACAGGAAAACATTCACCTGGACTCTTGATACAGCCAGTAAAGAGCCCAAGGGTATCCAGTTTCTAAATGCTCAAAATAAGGAGATTTACTGCCATTGAGAGAGCACTGTAGCTCTGTTGTCACAGTAACAAGTAGCAGCAATACCATTACTGAACCAAATCACATTTGCAGTCTCCCAGCATTGTATTCGACAGAATATACCTGAATGCTTTCCATTTGCTAGAAAAAAGAAAGATGTTAGCCTAAATGAGAAGTAGGGACACAGGATTATGCCCTCATCTCTTATTCCAAATGAAAGCAACATAGTGGGAAAATCATGAATGCATTTTAAAAAATACAATACACAGCATATTCTCTAGTGTTCTGCTGTGACTCAAGGCAATTCAACCTTAATCAAACTTCAGAACTGTGTTCATTCATTTGTAAATGTTAAAGTTTTGGGTTGTTTCTTTTGGTTTTTGGGATTTTTTTAAAGAAATCTGTGACTATTGATATAATTAAGAACTGTTCAGCAGGTTGCCATAGGAAAACTATTTTTTCAGCTCACCCAATACCTCTACAGGTATTTGAGTTACTTAATGCTTCACTGGAAGTAGAAGATGAGTCTTATATTTAAGAATCAGCATTGGATGGCCTTTTTAATATAGACAAAATATTTGTCCTCATTAAAAACAAAAACAATTTTAAAGTGTCTTCTTCCTAGTTTTACAGATTAAAAAAGTTAACTTACTCTAATATTTATCAGGTATTTACAGGGGAAAAAAGTAATAAAAATACTAGAGGAAGAATCCCAATCTGTATGAAGTGAGAGCTTGATTAATTTCTTCTCCTTGCTTGTGTCATTTCATTTTGATTGATTCTTAGAAACAGTCATCTCAGAGGGGGAATGTTCACTGCCTGTGACTGGTTTTCATGCTGAGTCATTGCACCATCTAATTTGGAGATCTTCAAAACAAGCATGTTCACTTAGTAGTTTGGTCTACAGGAAGCAATGGAATTGAGTTTGATAATATGTTTTCTCAAACTGGTCCTGAAAGTGGCTCAAGGATGCAGAAAACCCTCTAAAATGTTGTCCACCCAGTTTCAGATTAAGCTTTAGGAACTTTCTATACTTTAGAGAAATGTATCTTTTTTACAAACATTCCTTCTAAAATGTTCATAAAATACGGTGTATGTGCTCATTAAACACTGTTTAGATAAGACTTGCGCCAGTCAACCGCACTGATTTAATATAAATGTTGTTGAATGTCACTGACAGAGCACCAGCTATGCCCTATCCCTGCTATTCCTATCTGCAAAATCTCCTCATGACCTGGCTATCCAAAGTGAAAACTATCTCCCAAGGTAATAGAAATCTCTAAAGCCACCTCAGGTAGACAGGGATTTAACAGTCCAAAAGAGAAAACAATAAGAGCCAGTGTGGCCACAGCTTCGGGTGGTCACTACAGCCTAAATCCCACTTCAGTTCCCACACTGGAAGTTCCCCGTTGGCCAGAGCTAAGTATAAGTACACTTCCTAGGCTATTCACACCTAGATTAATTATTCTTAGTAGTCAAATCTGACAGGAGAAAATACCACACTGATCGTCCCTCATGTGAACCACCTGCTTGTTTTCATCAACTGTATTTCAGTCAGATCCTTTCAATGTGAATTAACCACAATAACCCAGAACATGTTACAGAATATATTTAAGATGAATTGCCATGTTTGAGGCCATTTAGATCTGATTATTTTTATTATTATTACCCTGCCTAAGAACTCATTTTTCTAGGGTATTTCACCTCTTTGTTTTCTCCATACTCCAGCATTGGACTTCAGCAAGAATATAATTCCCCTTTTCATCTTCCCCCTCCCAAGTCACCTATTGGGTGTTAAAAACACCCCATATCAGTTGGTAGGGAAGAATATGCGCCACTGTACAGCCATCTCAGCATTACTGAAGCTGCATCCAGTGCTGCAGTTACAACAGCTGCTCTTGTTGCAAATAAGTTTGGCATGATTTGGGCAAAGAAGATTCAACAAATTTACCGTTTGGCATGGATATAAAGGAGAGAAAAGTTTTGCACAGTATGATTTCACATCACTTAAAATTAGCTTGAGACTTCAGTCTTGCCTATAATTTCAAGGTCAGTCTTAGTTAATCCTTTCAAATAGCACTCTTGAAGAGGTGTCCTGCGAAGAACTGTTGTTTAAAATACCACATTCAGTACTTGCTAAGTAGTTCAGTCAAACTATGCAAGAGTTAAAAAAGTCCTAATCATACAGAAAAAAAAAATCCAAAGTCCATTGTTAGTAGGGAGAAGCAAGCACAAACAGCAGTTAGCAAATGCTAAATAGGACATGCAAAAAGACTTCCATCACATAAATAGAGATAATTATAGGGTTACAGAAAGTTCCCACGGAGTAAATTTGAGAAGTCATTTGGCTAACAAGGACAACTACTGAGAGAAGACCTTACTGGTGCAAGAACAGAAAGGTGGACAAGAACAGAAATGAGATGTCAACTGACTTTTAAGAAGAGCACAATAAACATGCAGCAGTATTGCAAGGATGAGATGGAGCTAAACAAATTCTTGTCTGTGTTTAAAAATAGGGTATCATTAGAACCAGTAAAAGCAATAATTCCAGACTTGTTTTCTAGGGCCCCATGACAGTAACCACAAGGACTGACTTTTGGACATTTCAGTATTAACCCCAGCACACCTGCCAGGCATATCAGGTAGTACTCACTCTTGCCTCTGTTCACCCCTTTCTCTTGCTTCTTTTTCTATTGTAAGACTTTTTAACTCTCCACCATTAACTGTTGAACTTGCATTAAGACAGAAAAGAGTTCAAAGTCAAGTGCTAGAATGCAAACAGGGCAAAGGCATAACTGTAAAGACAGATGATATAAAGCTGATTTTAAAAAAAAAAGAGCAAAGAAAAAGAAGAAGGAAGAAATTGTTGCTTTGGAGCTCTAGCATAAGTGGGAAAGGAAATGCTGTATATTGGTATGTATTTTGATAGGCTTAATCTCTGTGTAGCTATGTAATGTTGTAACCCCTAATACAGCTACACAGAAAAGGGAAGTATGGGATGTAATTGCTCAGGCAGAGTTACGAGGTATGCAGGCATACGTGAGCTCTTGCACACAGACCAGAACAAACACAAACACTTATTGTTGATTTGATAAAGAAATACAACGCATTTTGTGGTGTGCGCCAGCCAGCTGCCAACTCACTGCTAAATTGAATGTGCCTACAGTCTCTACTGAGTGGTCTTGCTGCCCCACACAGCGTCTGAACTGCTCATTACTGGCTTTCCCAGAGAATAAAGGAGATCATCGGCAGTAGTCAACAGTAAATGATCTTGCTATTAAGCATTCCTAGCTCGCCCCTAATGAGAACATCCAGGTGCCCAGGATATGATAAAGGGTCACATACCAATAAGCTGCTTGAGCCTCTGCCTTCTCCCCCTTGACTTTGGAACCCTCGCTTGATTATTAGTGGCACTTTGTAATTCACACTAAGAGCTCACAATTTTGGAAGAAGGCCAGCAATACTGATCATAACACTTGCACGGGCAACTTCTTCAAGCTCTCTTTTGCCACTCCATCCTTCACTATGGAATCTTTCACTAAAAAAGACTTTAGGAAAACAGGATCACTAGTGAGGCTGGTATAAAGGGGCAGTGCTTATTTTTAGCAGACCTACAGACTTATACCAGCTGTTTAATGCCAATATTAAGCATGGAGTATTGCTATTTGTCTATTCTTCTTGGGAAATATGGGCATATCCACAGATAAGCAATGGCAAGGTCCCAGAAGCAGCCAACCTTGTACCTGGAGGCCTGCATTGTAGTGAAGGATCCTAGGCCAATTCAGGGGTGGTCTGATAGCTCCAATTGTGTTTGTACTCTGAAAGCAGTGGTTTGTTCTCACAGACAGTGTTGGACTGAAACTCAGACCTGTGCGTCTGCCCTTGCTGAGAGAAAGTAGGAGGGAAAATCCCGAAGGGAACTTCTGCAAGCAAAGCCCCTGCATTTCCCAGTGTTCTGCAAACATGCACCTTCTTCAGCTTCTGGCATCACACCATTTCAATTTCCTGCTGCGCTTAGGCAAGAACATTTCTGTCTAACACATTTCAAAGAGAAGTGTCATTAGCATGTGCTTAAGGTCTTTGAAATTGCAAAGAAAAGGCAGGTGTGTCAATATGGAAGGCATTATGAGAGGGCAGCGAGGTTAAAATATTTCTATTTAAAGTTGACCTGCTGTAAGGAGGAGATTAGATCATACGACAGACACAGATTTTGTGAGATTTTATAAATTCTATCTTCAAACCAGTTTGTCTCAGATTTATTCTCAACTGCTCAGGTTTGTTGCAGTAAAAAGGAAGGAAATTATATTAAACAGCAGCAATCCTATAAATATGTTTGTCAGCCTCTCCTACTAAGTAAGAGAATATTTTAATTTATTAGCTAAGTACAACTCTGTGCCTCATCAGAATAAATTGTTTAGGATAAATTAAAAGCATTTCTCCAGGGACCAGGATATAGCTAGCAACCTATATTCTAAAAGTAATCTGTAAAAACCTTCCATGCTGTCTCTCAAAAATTGTGCCAACCCTTTTCACAGGGAGAATACAAAATACTATGTGAGGTGTCTGGCAGCTAAAAGTAAAACATATGTACATTGAGCATGTTTTACCTTAAAAAGTTAACACAAGACAGGAGGAGCAGAAAACCCCTAAAGGGACAAACTGAATTAATGAAAAACAGTCTAAAGCCCCCAGAAATCCAATGTCCTTTTGCCACTAGACCAAAACATATCTCCTTCTGCAGCAAGCGCCTCGGACAATTACCTGCTTTTGTCGTTTGTGAATCACCTTTACTTTTTTTTTTTTCAAGTTTTCATAATGATATTAAACAAACTGGATATGTTGTGCGATTCTTTTATTATTTTGGCTAATTTCTGGACAGAGTCCAGAAACTTGTCTCTCTGCTTCTGAAATATGAGTCTCATCACATAGCACAGTAAAAACAAATCATGATTTGCATTTCTCAATAGCCTTCAAATAACTAAATGGAGTAAAGCCAAACCCAGCCTCTTCATTGAAAGAAACAGCTTGCATTTTCACATATCAAGATTGTTTCTCGTTCATGTAAAGAATAATTTCTGCCTCCCAATTTCCACGTGGGCCACTGTGTGACTTACTACCAGCCTCATTTCTCCCTGGTAGCTCACGTAGTAAGTGCTCTGAGTCAGCTCGTCCAACCACAACAGCAAACTTTGATAGGCTTTACTTCTACTATTGAAACATCCTGGCACATATTCAGCTCATGACTCAGGGTGCTTATCTGTGAAGCGAAACTCCTGAGATGTGAAGCACCATCATCTCAATTATTTCTCATTTTCCTCTGAAAATAACAGACAAACATTCAGCACGATTCTGAGTCTAGGTCCTTCCTTCTTTCTCATCCCTCACCCAACCCTGCCCAGAGGCAAGCTCTGGAAAATATGAAGAACATAGGCACAGTTCTTCTCAGCTTCTACTCTATGCTAATTACATTGGCAAAGTTCAAAACCATTTGCTTCTGCCATTGTACTTCTAAACACTGTAGTTCTAGAATATCAACAAAATCCCAGCACCATTCTTTGAAATAGGTTCCTGCCTTCTTTTTGTCATGCTTTCATTCAAAAAATTTATTACCATGTCCTCATATTTATCTGGCAGATTATTAGATTCTCAGCCTTTAAAAATAACAAGAGTCTTCAAAACAGAAAGTTCTCCCTGCACTCCCTTTTTATCTTTTGACTGTATGGTCAATTTTTTTAAATGTAGAAGAATCCTTCCAAAACTTGTGTGAGGTAGACAGAAAGAAAACAGATACTAGAGACACTTCAAAAAAGCTGCCCATGGTGGTTGTCACAGAATTCAACAGGGAAGAGGAATAAAGAATGGATGGATTTGTGTATGAAGAATGATGTATGTCCTTTACTTTTGTTTTTCTTTTCTGACAAACAACCCAGATAAAAGACACCCTTACTTGTTCATAAGGTAAGCGGACATAAGACAGAGAGATCATGTACACACAAATGTTAAAATAAAAACCAATTCTAAAATAGTTAAAAGAGCACCCCAGCATAGCTACTCCCATGCAGACAGCAGAACAAAATGGAAGTGGAGTAGGGCATGTAAAATCCCTGTCATTTTTACTGGCTTAGATGTTTTGATGAAAACCTTAATGGTCCAGCTGAAATAGTCACTCTTGTACAAAGACATAAAGTACATAGATGCAGTACAGGATTTGGCAAAACTAGGAATCCTGAACCATTGTAGTTCAGCAACTGTACTATCTTTAACAGTCTCTCCCATCCATGTTCTTTCCTTTGCAAAAACCTACCCACCAAGTGCAATTCCAGAGGAATTCCAGATTTTGAAAGCAGGCTGTATTTGTTAAAACATGGAATAAACACTTCCTTGTAAAGAGTTAGCTTTGCTAGTCCACAGAGTAGCTTAGCTGTTTTCTCTAAGACTGCTGGCCAAAGAAAAGAAATGAAAGAAGCTATCAGGAAGAAAGCCTGGGGAGGTAGCAGGGACAGGCAGGGGCAGAGACAGAGACGAAGAGAAATGTAGTGTGGGTAAGGAAGTAGAGAAGTTTGAACTTCAGAGGAAACCAAGGACAACCCTTGAGAGTGCAGTAAGAAAGGAAGTTTCTATACGTGCTTAGGATTGCACCTGCTAATTTACACAATACAAACCCACAGGAAGTGACTCAGTGGTCAGAGCCTGACACACAAAAGGAAGCATCCTATATTTCAGGAAAAGGTATTTGGCTTGTGCATGGACATAATGTTTTTGTTCAGGTCTTGAACCACAACTGCATTTGGTTGTGTTTCTCATATACAGCAGTTGTCCTTTCTAACTTACTATTTTTAACTCAAGCCCATCAAAGAAGAAGAGCAATTTTGAGGAAGATTTCAGTACTTTATCTGCTTTTATATGAAAGAAGGACTAGAGCCATAGTGCTCTGAGCACCTAACCTAGTCCGCTTTTGCTGTGCTTCTTCATCCATAATGTGACAGTACATAAAAATTAACAAAAACTCACTTATTTGCTGTTCCAGGCCAGGCCCTCACACTGAAAGTATTTTGTATCATATCTTTTTTTATCCTGATGCAACAAGATCACAATATAGTGCTGTGATACCAGATATACAAATCCGGAGCGCAAAGAATCAGTTGGGCCTTGTGGCTACAGAATCCTGCTAACTCACAGAGCAAACCAAAGGGATTTCAGGGTCTAATTCTCTTTGGTTCCCCCACCTACAATGGCTTTAAAGGAGAAGAGACAGGATGAGTGAGCTAAAGTAGCTCCTGGTTAACAAAGTTACTGCAAAGTTATATGGGCTATAGACAAATATGCACATAATTGGAATTTTCCTCCAACTAACTGCTACCCTATTACCTTTAAACCCCTGAATGCACCACTTGGGAAGTCCCTTGCCTGGAGTCTGGCAGGACCAGTGTCCTATGGGCCCACAGCATGCGAGAAGCAGCAGTTAGGAGAAGGCTATCTTCATGCTACCCTGCAGACTTGCTCCAAGTACCACTTGGCAGAACCACAGCATGCAATACTCAAGGTTTGTAATAAAAGGCAGAAAGGTTTCCAGCTCCCTTTTGACTCATACAGCACAACTGTAAGGTCAAAACATAGCAATCACATCTTATCCAATTGCATTTTCTCTCTGGCAGGTGTAAAATACAGCCTCTGTGAAGCCTAGCATACTGTACATAGACAATGAGAGGTTCCTGTAAAGTCTCACTGAACTGTATTTAACGGGTGTTCGCCTTGAGGATGTTAACTAGTCACTGTACTTGTGAGACGTGCAAAATGTCAGGGGAATAGAAAGAAGTGTTGTGTTCAGGAAGCGTGTGATGTGACTAATAGAGTATGACAAGGGGTGTGGTTATCATGAGATATTTACCTCCCTTCAGTGCCTTCATGAGACGTGAGAAAATAAGTATCTCCCTCCTCTCCCTTGTCCCTTAGGAACATGTTTATTCACTTAGAACTAAACTTCCAAAATTTATACTGCTCTTATTAAAAGCCCTTCTGGGGTAGTTTCTCAGGAAGGAACTTTATTACAAGATTCCAAATTCCTCTTCCAGCTGAGTAATGCCGGGCACAGAACTCAGCTGACTTCACAGCAAACAGTTTATGAAAAAGCTACATTCTTGACCAAAACAATGTATTTCAAGCAAATGTAAAATTTATTTGGTGTTTGAATATAAGGTCCACACACAGAATGGGCAACTCCCATCTCTGATTCTCTCAGGAGACCACCCAGCTCCCTGTGTGTCTCAGCCCTGGTGTGAAACCTCAAGGCACTTAGGAAGGAGTGAGTAGCCAAGAAGCCAATTGGCATCTGCCTGTAATTTTTTTTTTCTAGATGCAAAGGTAAGAGAAAAAGAACACACTGCTCTGAGGAAAACAGAGATGAAAGAAAGAAAGAAAGAATGGGGGAATCAGGGAGAAGAGCACTCGAGGGGTGTTACAGCAAGGGCATGAAAGGTTGGAATTTTCATCAAAAGATCGAACAGTAGTAAATGAGAAAGATAGAGAGAGAAGTAGAATGAAATGAACTTTCATGATGGAACAAAGGAAGCCCAGCGCCTGGAAAAGGAAAGGCTACTGTGAGAGAATTGAGGAGTAACTTCAGTAAAAAAAGGTAGAAAATCAGTTAAAGGAAATGTTAATGGAAATTAACAAACTGGACCTGACAAGAAAAAGAAGGGCAAGGAGAAAGAAATAGGGGGAAAAAAAAAAAAAATGGAAGAAAAAAGGAGTGAGCAGTAGATAAAGTATTTTACTAACTACTTTTTTTTCTTTTGGTCTTGTTTTTCTCCCAGAATATCTCATAGTGAAATAAATGGAATTTTATTTTCCAAGAAAAATAGCTATTTAAAATAGAAAGATTGCTGTGTACACAACCCAAATTTTGTCCTTTAACTCCAACCTCCAACCCATGAGTGACCCTTCATTTTCCACTAAATAGTCACCATGCAGACTCTGGTCTAGGTAGATTTACACCTTTAGGCATCTCAAGCCACAAAATCCAGCTCAACTGCTCACAACAATAAAGCCACCAATTCATTCATTCATTCCCAGAATTTCCTGTAGACTTTGCATAACGATTCTGCAGAATTGAATATCAGGTTGGTTTGGGGTTTTTTTCCTCTTTTTACTCATTGCAACATCAGGAGACACAATGTGTGAGAAAACCAGGAAGCAGTTGGTGGTAACAGACAATTCCATCTGCATCTCTCCCCGCCTCACACCTCATGACAGAACAATTTTTATCACTATCATCACCACCCATATTTTTATATCCATGTTGAAAAACCCCAAATGCATCTATATAACATACCCAGCAGTTGCTAAATACCCAGACAAAACAGCCAAAGGGTTGGGCTTCAGGACTTCATGCTCATGAACATGAGAACCAGCTGCAAGATTAAAACATAAATTGTGCTGAGGCAAATAATAATGGCTTCAGAACTCTGAAAATTGTTGCCTTCTTTGGTTTAGAGACTGTACTTGTGGGGGAGAGCATGGGAAGTTCCAGATCAATGAAAGACCCTGGCAGGCAGACAGTTTCACAGTTACAAAGAGAGAACCTATCTCTGCTTTCTTCCTGCAAAAGCAGGCTTTGGGGATGTCTCTGCTTAGCTGTAGCAAGAACATCCCTTAACAAAAAGATATGTACTTTGAGCAGTGCTCAGGTCTAATTAAGTTTGAAGGGCTAATTTTGTATCAGAATATTGTGCTAAAGTCTGTACCATCAAGACTGCTTACAGTCAGTAGCATCCCAGCACTTTCTTCCATACAATATTAGCAAACCACTCCAGGAAAGTTTGAATAACTGCAGATTGAGGCTACTTCCCATATGAATCACTTCTTGAAATAAATACTTTTCTGTCTTCACTGGAGCAGAAACCAGATAGGAATAATCACAGAGCCGTATTCATCACAGGAGATTAACTACTAGTATGAGGCATTATGAGATTTCTGGGAATAGACCAGAGCTGGAGAAGAGAGTAGAGCCTGATACAAGGGAATCAGATGATCAAGAAGCCACGAGCAAAAACATGCTAAACATTTAAGAGACTTCCACATTTATGCTGAAAGCACAAAGAAATTAACTTGCCATAGCAAAGTAAAAAAGGAAATATGTACCTTCTAAAAAAAAAAAATCAAATGAGAAATCTGTGGGGATATTTAATTAAATACCTACAACAAGATATTTTCATTAATTTTTTTTCTTGAGAACTGTACCTAAAGCACTCAGAAATAAATAATGAAAATATTGGTTATTAAGGAGAATTACTGCAATAAGAGCACCAAATGGTTTAGCGATAGAAACCCCTATTACAGAACTACCCTGCACAACACTGATTGATTCCATAGTCAGCCATGTAAATACAATATGACATTATTGTGTTATCTGAAACTTCCACTGGCTCAACAGACTCCTTAGACAGGGCCTAGTTACCTGGTTAGATTGTAATCCTTCAATAAAGAATGGCAAGGCAGAGCTATGCATATGTGTAGAGACTCGTAGATTCAGAAATTTTTTATGGGATGGGATCTCAGTGCCAATTTAATGATTGTGGTGTGTGCTCAGCTTGAAATACAATTTTTTAAACTCTTCTTTAACCAAGCAGTTCACTTATCAGGAAATGAAATGCTGTGGTAATGAGGAGACATAATGCATAAGTGATACACAAGCTTCCTATCATATTTACAGATTACGTGTGTAATGACATGGAGCTCTACAAGCAGCACAAAAGGCTGAGTTTGGCTTCCTGTGGTGCAGATGCTCCTGGCTGGACTTTATCAGGTTTAATATTTCCTTTCAGATTTTGCCCTGAGTACACATCAAATCCTCCATATAGATGGATTCTTTGGTGTCGAATACTGTTAAACTCACATTGCAATCTTTTCTTCTGAAGGGTTTTCAAGAAGACTCACTGGGACTCTAACAATCTTAAAAGTTCTACACTTCTCCATTCAAAGTGGCTAGCCGGTTCAAAACCTACTAAGTATTCTCATGTTTAAAAACTAGGGTAATTCTATTAAAAAAACCTGTCAAACTAAGTTGTTAATTCCTGAAGATCCCTTCAGGAATTGTCTGTAGATTCTAATACACTGTTAGACATAGCTATTTCCTTACATAAGATATATTGTAGAGCTGGGGCCCTGGTAATCCATATTATTTATATTCCCATCTAAATAATCCAGTCCTCTTGAGAGGGTTGGAAAATTTTGTAAAGAGGACCTAATTTTTAACAGGATCAGGATGATTTCTACTGGCCATCATGAGACAAGGCATCATGTCTCTTTTTTTAAAAAGCACTGCCAAAAAAAACATTAGGCATGGATTGAAATGAAAGTTATGTATCTTTTCTACAGCTTAGAGTTGATAGAGAAATGAAACAGACTGATGGAGAGAGAGAGAGCAAGAGAGCATGTGATCTGTGGTTTCAAATAGACACTGAGGGTGCACTCAGCTGCACTGAAGCTGCCAGGAATTTCTGACCCTATGTATCTCCAGTTCCTGGAAAGTCCCACCAACAAACAGCAAGAACACATTTTCTCTGATAAGATTCTGTAATTTAGCAAATATTTCTCTGTGTGACCAACAGTTTCTGCTGTTTGTTTAATGATGTTATAGAGTACTTGGCTCTGCACCTGAACTGGGGCAAGGTGAGCAGGCTCATTGCCCAAGTACTAATGTGCTCTCATTGCATCACATTCCCCACAGTTTCTCTGAGTTGAGATCCCGTTGAAGCTGCTGCCAAAGCACATGGAGGGGCTGTCAGCAGTGCTGGGGGCAAAGGTTGAAGATGTCTTTCACAATATCACTGGTTTGTTCATGGAGACTAATGTAGGAAAAAAAGGCTATTACTTAAGAGACCTTTTGTAACAGCTTCACTTGTTACAGTGTTTGTTAGGACAGACATCTGAACTTCAGTACTATGGTGGGAAGCTCTGGAAGGAATCCACCAAAATGAGCATTGAAACAAATACTCAATACTGAATATGTTTTTCTTCATCAGAAAAAGCTATTGACAAAGTCAACAAACTGTAGATACATCTTTTGATGCCAAAACATCTTGAGAAATAGGTTGACTTTGTAGAACCTCCTTCTCACATACAGTACAGCAAAGTTTGCCTGCACACCTAGTCGCAAGGCACAGCAGTTGACTACTATGAGGGTGCGGAGGTATTTACACAGTTTGAGACACTGTAATCTCTGCAGTCAGTGAAACAGTTCACTAACACAGATAACAAATTATATATCTATTAATTCATCACTGTTTTAGAAACATTTTTCCATGCATGCTTTCTCCTTAGCTAGGTAAAAGTGCAAAAAGCAGAAGTCTGAGGTAAGGTCGTATACATACATACATACATACATAAATACATATATATATATATATATATAAAAAAATATATATATAAATAACAGGCTAAATTCCCACCATGAAGTCACAGCCATGATTCTCATTTAATGTATGCAGTTCCATGCCTACCTTAAAGCTTTGGCTACGTTTGTGTTAAAATATTACGTTTCTTCAGGCTGAATTGTGCAGAGAAAAACAGCTTCAATCAATACTTACACTGCTTTGATTATGTCAATAAAACAAAGGGTTGATTGATCTACCTTCCTGTTATTCATGTAACAGTGAATGAAATTAAGAACATTCCTTAAAATAAGCGTGATCTGGTCACTCTGTTCACCTCAAGCATTGTTATTTCTCATTTCTGGACTAGAATCACTGAATCATTTAGGTTGGAAAAGACCTCCAAGATCATCAAGTCCAACCTTTGACTTTGACCTTGTCAAGTAAACCATAGCAGTAAGTGCCACATCCAGCTGTTTCTTGAACACCTCCAGGGATGGTGACTCGCCCACCTCCCTGGATAGCCCATTCCAATGTAACACCACCCTTTCAGTGAAGAAATTCACTCTCATCTTAAAAATTCTCTCCCTTTTTTCTTAGGTTAGATAAAGTTAAAATGTAATTCACTTGGTTACAAAATATCTAGACTGAAAGATATATTTCTCTGGTCCACTATGCTTTCCTAGTACAGTTATCATTCCAAATTATTTTAAAACTCCTTTTCTGCAACACCTATAAAGCAAACACCCTATAAAAGTAGGGAATATTAACATTCAAAATTACATCAAGTCATAAAAAAGAAATCCCAAATGATGCAAAACTAATCTGACTTTGCTACAAATGTAGGAATAAAGACCAAATTTGCCCAAACCCTTGAGGTCCAGCTTTCCTTTTAATCCTAAAATCTATGTCTGACCTTGCATTATGAAGTTAAAAAGTGAGGGAGGGATGGATGCACATTTTGGACTCAGAAATAACCTAATGGTTTGGGTATTTCCACAATTTTTCCACTTTTTTGTCATCCCCAGTTCCCTCATTGAAGAGCATTTGAGGTCAGTCATGACCCATGGTTGAATAAACACCATTCCTGTCAGCTATTTTGCCCAGGTTAATGTTTGGCATCAGAATGAGTCTCATTCTAAGTTGTTTATCACAATGACTGCGATAACATTATTTTGGCAGTACCTATGGGTTATCATTTGCTTTTCCAATGCACACAATAGTCTGCATGTAGTTTGTTGAAGGGAAGGCATGTGGGTTCAGCTTTAAAATTCAACACAGGAGCTTTGCTTTAGCAAAAAATAATAAAACGTTCAGTGTGAGTAAAGAGCACAAGTAAGTCTGCGTCTATCTGCTTATCTGATTGCGCACAACAAATTTCTCTTTCAAATACTCTCCTGCATGCACTGTAATCAAACCAGTCCACAAATAAATCAGCGTTGTCCTTGATTATTTTTGTCCTCCCTGCTGCCAGATACGTGCCCTTCACAGGGACCTGAGAGCGATACGGCCACTGATTTCAGTGGGGCCCAGATTTCAATCTTGATCTTCTCTAGTCCAAAGAAAAGAGCTGTGAGTGTCTTCAGGGACCCAGGTACTCACAGAGAAATTCAAAACACTTAAAGACACCATGGCAGCACACAGGGTTGTCAAAGTAGCAAAGACCCTTCCATATTGATTAGTTCCATGTTTAATATATACATACTCTTGCAGTGTTTGCAAATAACCTTTTTTGTATGAAAACCACACTGGCTTAGTCAAAGCCAGATCAAAGAGGCACGCATGATTCACATCCACTAAATAAACACTGATGCCTGATGGCAGTAATACAGCTATTTATATTCATTGCTTGATTTAACCAGTGGCATTCCTTTAATATGATAATAAGCAGAGACTGTTTGCTAGGGAAAAAAACAAGAGACTTGAGTGCTAAACTTGCTCTTAACACCAAATGAAAGTGATAGTGGTGGGCAAGTTGAGATTTGCTAATTAACGTCCCCTACAGACAAAATCAGAAGTTTAATTTTAGATTACGCTTTGGAATTTCATAAGAACAAATAAGCAGACCACTTCAGTGTGAGTTAAGCACTTGAATACATTGGAGAGTCTGTAACCAGGCCCCATCAGTGACCTTTGTGTCTCACTGGAATCACAGTCCTGAAAATCTGTCACTTCATCTTCTTTGTAGCACTTGGTGTTAGAAAAATGGGGACAGAGGACTCTTTTAAATGGCATGATCACCAGTGACTACAACCATCACACTTTTAAAAATACCACTAAACTGGTCTGAAACCAGCAAGTAGCTCTCAGGAGCAACAATTATGTGATGACAGACAATCCTCTCTACTGAAAAGGGACCTGAGCTGGCCTTGTACTACACTCTGGGATGACCAGCACTCAGCCAAGGGGCCTTCCAGATCCTGCTGTTCCACAGCCTCTGCTGGTTACTGTCATTTTGCAGGAAGTCCGATGCCCTGTGTTCCTCATCCATATTACTTGACAAAAAGAAGAAAGAGTGTATGAGTATGGAAACATTTTAGAATGCTGGGAACGGATACTTTGTTAGAAGGACCATCACCCATGCTGGAAGAGTATGCATACTTAACCTAAGTTTGCAGTAACAGCTATCTGATTTACGGTGGTCAATGGTGTCTTCAAGCAACATGAAATTGGTGGTGAAATCATTAAAACCACATGCACAGTGAGATAGTATCAGAGGAACCACAGAATCTTTTGAATTTGACCATGAAATTGATAAATACGGCAGATTCTGGTAGAAAACCAAGAATGGAAAAGGTCCCAGAGTGCAAAATTGGATGTATGTTGCAACCAGAATGGTACACAAGTATTTTGAGAAAGTCTAGGACTCTATGGATCTCTCTCTTACCCTTTGGGAACGTACCCAATGTAAACAAATTAGTAAATCTACTAATGTCATCACAGAAAAAAATGGAATAAATATAGATTTTTTAAAATAAAAATCAAAACCGTTCCATGTTGACAAGAAATCAGACTTTTCTTGAATAAATCATTTATCCTTGTTTTCTTTCATTATTCCACTGTAGTAGGAAGAACGCTTTCTCTCCTATGAATACCTGAAGATTTGTAAATGCTGTTTCCATTTGGGTTATATAGCAATGTGGTAGATTTGTTTTCATTCAGTTCTTTAGGGAAACTTTTTCAGACTGGAACATGTTACAGCAGAAGCACATTAGATTTGAAATCTGGGATTTCTTCCTCTTCTTGCATGTATATTTACCTTTCTCCATAATTTACTGTTAGTTGATCTATTGGTAAAACTTATCTGATTTGGATGAAGATTGATTTTGGATGGCCCATGTGCCATAAAATAGCAGCAGAATTTTATTTCCTGCATTGCAGACAAGGCTGCTTCATTTTAAAGTTGTACTTTGACTTATTTGTTGATTTGTTTGATAAACATAATGGCTTAAAGTCTTGGAGAGAGATAATTACATGTGCCAGAATAACACAGGAATAACAAGGCTACTAGTACTTCAAAGACAGCCTTGTACTTCCTTATTAAAGAGTTTAATTTATGCTCTTTAGAGAAAGAAAAGTTAATTCATTACTTCTCCAATAATTAATAAAGTAACTGTTACTGTAACCAGCAATTTTGAAAGAGATTTCAAACCCTTATGTGTCCAACATAATGATAAAAAAACAATATTAACTGCAACTTGAAGGAAACACTGGCCTCTTAGGAGATTTTTGGTTGATAATTGAGAAGGCTCAAACTAAAGTTCTTTTTACAACACATATCCTCAGCAACATCTAATGACTCAGACCTGCTTCTTCAGAGGTCGATTTGACACTGTCCCACAATCCCAAACATACAGATGGATTGGTGCACTCGCTGACCACAAAATGTTGCCTTGACTCATAACCATATCTCTTGAAATGACACCTTGAAACTGCATCTGTTTCTACAGCTGTCACCTGGTTAACATTAGGGAGATCCCCCACTGCCTCAGTCAGCTGCATTCCTCATTCACTAGGAAACCATTACTACTTTCAAGTAACTATTTTCATCCATTTAGAATCAATCACAGATTCTTTACAAACCTAATGTTGAGCTGGACTGCAAATTAGTTTTAGGGTATTTAACATTTAAATAATTTTGGAGGTAGGTCATGTAAATTAATTTATTTAGTTATTCCCCCAATCTGTGAAGAAATTGCATACTGGTTTTTCTCTATAAGCAGTCTGGAGACTGTTATCATGGCCTTTATTAAATCATTCAAATTTAAAAATATCCGTAGGCAGTAAATGCCCTTCAGTGTAACTTTGAAAGTACACTGTATTCTCCAGGAGCCTGGTTTTACTTGTCTTTTGTAGCATTTGTGTGCTGCTTTCCAACTTCTATCTAGTTCTACTTTAAGATGGATGATTATTTTACTGAAGATAGCATTCCCACCCTTTCCAACAAATCTCTGTAAAGGTGATCCTAATTTTGTTAATGTAAACTCAAGCTGCCCCCCCAATATGAGGAGACTAAGGCGGAATGTTGGCTGAATTATTTACTTTGATGGTAATACAGAATTTCGTAGAAGTGATTGAAAATCTAAAGCTTTCCACAAATGATGACTCCTTGGGAGTCATCATCAGGTTCTCTCCATCTGTGAAAAAGTGCTGCATCACAAGTGTTGCTTGTGCAGTCTGATTCCTGTTCTCACAAAAGAAACCTGGAGATCAACTGCCTTAAACTGTTGTGACAAAAATAAAAAGCAGAAGCCTGATTTTCCTAACACTCAGCAGTATCACCCTTGAGGCAGAGGAGACCAAGTAACACCTACAGAGGCTAGAACACACAGAGCTATACAAAAGTGAACATTGCAAGCCTACTTCTTGAAGAAATGTTACATGTGGAAATGAACAAAAAACCCCAATCCATTACAGGCTGCAGCTGTTTGGCATGCTGGGGGAAAACGCTACCCACCTACAGCATGGCAGTCTTAGACTGGTCTCATGGATATTAGTCAGGTTTTATTGCATAACTTTGTGAAAGGACTTTGTAAAGTCACAGATATGATTGTTCACAGTTTACAGCTTGGGAAATTTAGGAATAAGGAAAGTGAGGCAATTAGCCCAAGGCAAATGAATGACAAGAGTTGTGAAGAGACCTTCATTATCCCCACTCTCACTCTAGTTACTAATCAGCATAGCTTCCAGTTCTAAAGGAAGAGCGTATTTTGAGGGGAGCAGCCTAGCACTCCCTCATACAGCTGGAGAACACAGAACATGGATGAGCACCTTATTTCTGTTGTGGCACTCTTCCATCCACCAAAAATGTCCTACAACCCATGTTTCCTGTCAAGGCAGGTCTCCTTGCTATAGACAGCACTGGAGAAAGTCCTAAGGCTACTTGCTGAGGACCCTGCCTACCTCTCTCAGTTTTGGTTCTCAACACAAATACATTCTTTCACTCTCCCCCAGGCCTGCCTGGGGAAGAGTCTGTCTGGAATAGAGCCAAACCATGGAAATTATGAGGAAAATTTATGAATGTATTACTTAAGAATTACCTCATTATTCTGTATCAAGTGTTCTTATCTCTTTATGGGGAACAGCTATCAGATTATAGAGCCGCAAAAAAATATATATATTTTCAAAAAGTATTCTAAGGAAATTAACATATTTCTTAATGAATTCCCTACATGAACAAGTCTTAGTGTTTTAGAAGTTTGCATGTACTGCACAACATACTCAACAGTAAACAGGCAAGTAATAAGTTCTAATAATGGCTCCTGCTATAAATTTCTGTTCTGCCATTTTGTAGCACTGTGTGAAGGCAGGAAAAATCTATGACACACATGAATATTAAGGACTCATTGCACACCTGCACTGAATTGAGAACTCTGTTTTTTAACTTGGCTTCAGCTGTTTCTCTGCCGCATTTTACCTCCTTCCAAGATAAAACAAAGAAGAGAAAAGGTAAGAATTCTTGCAGATGTCACAGACAAAAACCCAACATTGAAACGCCTTGTGTGTGCGTGCTCCCTCTGAATAGATAATCATCAACACTATGCTGCTTTCTACATCAAAACAGATCTTCCTGTAGGCCAGAAATGGGGATCACTTGGATTCTGCTGGCACCCAAATACAGCAACCTGATGAATGCCCACCTGAAGAAACCCTCCCAGGACAGGGTGGCACTCTCCTGTTAAGGTACTATTTCCATAACACCAAGTTCCTATAACCACAATTTTTCTTGCTGTAAGATAAGACCTGTTTAGTCTGTCAGATTCAAAATCAAAGAAAAGCATTGGAAAGCTTTGAAAACTGAGGGCATATGTTATCTATCAAACAGAACTTGGGACTAGTGCACATTCACAGCAGCTATAAACAGCTGCTTCCTAGACAGAATGTTCTGCTTCAACAGTTTTTTCTAAGCATGAAAGTGAGCCAAAACCTCAGTGTTCTGCTCTTCAGTAAATTCACACAAGAATGGGATCGTGGTTTAGACATTCCTACCAGTTTCAGAGGCACACAGTAAAATTGACCAAGCAGGAAATTCTGTAGACTGAGGGACTGGCACCTCCTAGCTCTCATTTCTAGAGTTATGTGGTGAGCTGGGGTCATCACTTCCTCAGATTCCTAGAGCGCCATGACAGACATCCAGCTCTTTCACAATTCCCTTTGATTCACACAAAGCACAGCAAACCAGAAGGCTCTAAACCAAATGCTTCCAGTTCAATTCTTTTGTTTATTAGGAAAACTTTTGGCCCACTTATCCACAGTCTCCTTTGAGAGCTCTGCACCTTCCAACCCCATGCCCCTTGGGATGCACAATGTTGGGCCTAGAAATAACAAGGTGCAGATGGCAGCCCATGGTCCTTAGCCATGTGACAGCTCATGCTACTGCTTTTCTTCAGCTTATTGGCAAAGCAGGGAGAGGAAGGAGATGACAAAAGGCCTGTTATTGCTCTGTGAAGCCTGTGAACCAGAAGTGAACCAAATTGTGTTCCTCTGATGGCACCATGGCTGGACCATGCCCCAGGGACTCCAGGTAGAAGCTGCAGTGGGGACAGTGAGGGCTTAGCCTTCCAACACTGAGATGGTCCATGAACAGAGAAACCTGCAAAGTTATTAAGAGTGGGATCCTGAGGAGCCATGCCAGACAACTTTTTATTTTCTGATTTCCTTTTTCAATTAAATTTGGCATTTTTGAGAGCAAGCTTGCTTACTGACTATTAATCTGTGGCTGGGGGCCAAGGAAGGAAAATACTTCATTGAGAACTGAACACTGAAAAGCTTTGTCTGCAATACAGCATGCTAAGATAATTCTAGTGAGTTTTGAGAAATAGACAGTGGCAGTTCATGCCTGTGTAACACAAACATGTTCATACAGTGTTTTCAGAAGAGGAAAGGGTGAAATTTAATGCCCATTTTCTTCCTTTCATTTACATTCAAGAGACATATTATCTAGGGAAAAGCATAATTGATATTTGCCACCAGCTGAGCAAAATGGTCATGATAAACCTACAGTGAAAGGCTTGCAACACTTGCAACAGACTGAGAAAATCTAACTGGACCATTGGAAGGAGCTGAATTTTGAATTTTAAGCATATGAAGACCAGATGACTGATTCAGAGGATAAAAATGAGAAGTGCCAGGATTTTTATCTGAAGCCTGATTATCTACAGCAGCTAGAAGAGATTCACATTTGAGAACCAGTTCATACCTGATTATTCTAAATATAATGCTAAAAAATGAAAGGGGAAAAAATTATAATGAAGTAAAACTACCACTTAGTTGTACTGCATACTTTTGAAGCTATCAATTTGATATGTAATCCTTAGGGTCCTTATTCACTTGTGACTTAGGAAAACAGTAGTTCGTTTCAGCAATGAAATAAAGCAAAACATTGAGCTGCAAATTCTGGAAAGATCCAAGATCTGGATTTGAACATTATGTCTTGGATATATCCCTTAAGACAAATAAACTAAAGGAAACTAAAACCACATGTGGTAGAAGTTAAACAGGCACCTGCAATCTCAAAATGAACAAGTGTTAAATGAATGCTTCCTCTGGAAGTTTTGGGAGTAGTTTTTTCTATCATGTGTCTCTCACATGCAAGAAGAAACCCTGGAAAATATTGCCAGTCAAATAGAAAATGGAAAGTGTTCAGGAGCAGATGGAGGGAATCTTTGCACAAAATTTTCATTGCATGTTAAGGCTCTGACCATACCCAGGCAGTAATCAAATACAAATTGCTATTAAAACAACTCATCAGTGTGGGACCTGTAGAGAAAAATGAAGGCAAAAAAAGTGACTTCACTGGTACAGGTTATAATCCCCCTTCAATGCCAGTCCCTTAATGGTAGCAGCTGTTACAGCTTTGGATCACAGTGTCTTAACCCTTTAGCTTAAGCTATAATTGCTCATTCTTGCTGGAAATCATTCATGTGGTGGTAAGGAAGGACTACAGTAGTCCTTTTATGCTACTGAGCCAGTTTGTAGAAGGTTTCTGTTCATTTGCTGCTCTATGAATCATGATTATATATGTTAAGATAATTATGAGTGGCTTGTTTAACAAAACAAGAAGTAGAGGGGTTGTAAGCATTTAACCACTGCAAGCCACATGAAGAGAGGAACGATTTCAAACCTACAGGCAATTTGATTTCAGACTTTTCTAACTTTGTTTTTTTTATATATAATTTTGTGAGTTTTCTACCGAGACTTAGGAAGCTGAAAGAGAAAGAAACATGATGTAGGCTTGCATAGGTGTGGCAATTTGAAGCTTCAGAATGCTAAAGTAGTCAGAAACTATACATACTCTCTGAATTACTCTTTAGTTTGTAATTTTAAGTAACATTTTGCTCAAATATTATATTTAGCAACATGTGGGGAGACTGGGTAAAACCTCAAAGAGGAATCAACAGCTGCAGTGACTAATCATCAGCTATAGATTAGATAATTTTCAGGGTGTGAAGAGAACATTGTGTCTGCACTCTTCAAAGCAGAAGGAACTGACCTAGATGACCACAATCCTCCTGTGGATCACTTCCATGCCTGTTTATCTGGGCTGATACGAGCACTGCCTCCAACTCCCTCCTCTCCCTTGAATAGCACCCATTGCCAGCCTCCCCACTCCTACCTGCTGCCATACAAAGTAGGCAACAGGAGTGGTGATCAGGACAGGCCTGGAAGAAGGAAAAGGGCAGAAAGGAAGGCAAAAGGAGGGGAGAAGCAAAGCAAACCTGAGTCTGAAAGGACCAGCACTACTCTGCTGTGATGGGGGAAGGAGAAAGGCCTGGGTTTGAAGGCAAGCAGAGGTTTTTGGTGGTATAGGCACCATTTGCAGCAGCAGCTGCAAGTATTTCATGGATTGGACTTCATGGAGACAGGGCACTGAGTCACTGAAGAAGATAATTACAATAAATGTGCTTAGATGGAGGGCTTTTTATTAAAAGCTATAGGAATCAACAAAGGCCTCTGATTGCTTGCTTTTTTCTTTAATTGAAAAGTTTTTCACTTTGCTGTAATTCCCAACAGGTTTTCATTGTGTTCATAGGACAATTAGAGGCTCCCTCCTCTGGCTATGTTTAATACCTATATTTATAAGTATTAATATGGGAATTTTCCCATCAAAATCTTTGCAGGAGAGGGACTAAAGAAAAAAAGACTGCTTTATAGTATTAAGTAGGGACTTGAAATCCTGCAGAAATTGTATTTTTATGTGAAATTATCATATTTTTTCTTTCTGTGTCAAATCAATGAGTACATTTTCAGCACCTAATTGAATGTCACAGTTTTAACTCAAAGCCAAGCAAGATAAAGTATATCAAGAAGAAAGCAAAAGAATTCTAATTCTCTTCACTTTTTTCTTGAAAGATCAAAAACTATAATAAGATAGGCCTGAATTTCATGAAATTTGGGAGCCTCATAAGCTAGGGAAATAATTTTGTTTGAACTATATGGCTCTTATGTTCAATTTTAGAATAACATATTTCTAAGTTCCTTACAACATTAAATACAGGCTTCTGTAATTGGAGCTTCTCTCTCACTGATACTTCCATGACATTGTGTCCAAATCCTGATTATATTTCATTTAAATTATTAATAGCTTTTACCACAGATCAGAGTCTTTGCATGTGAGTTTCTGAACCTAGATGAGTCTTAGTGCTATATCACTCTGAGTTCAAGAAACTACACCAAATTCTAATGGTTAAACTACATAAATCACATTTATACAACCGAATTGAACCAATTTTCCTTTCTATTTCAAATATACAGTATGTGTCCAAATGCTATATTCAAATAAGCATACCTAGGATGGTCACACAAGCAGGCTCAATGTCCCCCACAGCCCTGAGGGCACCACCCAGCCTGACTGTGCCTGCCCAGCTCCTGGGGCTCCCCACCCCCCACCCATGGCTCAGAATCCCATGTCAGACCCTTGGGGCTGCCAGAATCTCCAGCTCCTCCCAGCCTTGCCAGGCCAGGGCCCTACCGAGCCCAGCTCAGATACCAACCGGGCCTGTGCCCATCCCGAGGGATGTGCCCAGTGTCCAGGGCTGGGGCAGTGGGATTGGCTGCCAGTCCCTGCTCTGTCCCCACCATGGGGCAGAGGGGTGCTCCCCTATTCCTGGCCCCACAGCACCTTTGCATGTTTATATCATTGTGGGATGACTCAGCTCAAAAAACTGACATTTATTTCACCGCCTATTTAACTGAGTGTTATTGACCAAAATTAAAGTCTGCTCTTTTGCAGAAAGAAGACCTTTGTGATAATTTATGCACCACACCAACATGTGTGTGTGTATCGATCTCAAAACTGCATTTAAACACATTACTCAAGAAATCTTTCCTCAATCCTTCCTCAGGTCTTTGGGTAGGGATTGCTTCTTTTTCCTTTCACAGGTCCCTCTGGACTGTGCCAAGGGCTGTCACAGTTTAACCACAGCTGGCAGCTGAGCACCATACAGCCGCTCCCACATTGGATGGGGGGAGAGAATTGGAAGGGTTAAAGTGAAAAAACTCATAGATTGTGACAAAAACAGTTTAATAATTGAAATAAAATAAAAAAATAATAATTCGACATTGTCAGAGAAGTAAATAACAAAGAGAGAAATAAAACCCAAGACAGAAAAGTGATGAAAATGAAAACAACTGCTCACCAGCAATCAACCAATGTCAAGCCAGCCCCTGAGCAGGGCATCCAGACAACCTTCCCCCAACAGTTCTATTGCCAAGCATGATGCCGTATGGGATGGAATATCCTTGGGGTCACTTGAGGTCATCTGTCCCAGCTGCATCCCCTCCCAACCTTTTGTGCACCCTGCTCACTGCTGGGTGGTGTGAGAAGCAGAAAAGGCCTTGACTCTGTGTAAGCACTATTTAGCAGTAACAAAAACATCCCTGAAGTAACAACAGAGGTTCCAGCACAAATCCAAAGCACAGCGCCACACCAGCTACAAGTGAAGAAAATTAACTCAACCTCAACCAAAACCAGCATAAGTTCTTAGGTAATAGACATAAAACAAGGAACTGTAGCCTTAAAATTAACTCAGTGTTAATAATGAGGCTTGCACAGGGGTGCAAATAAGATCACTGGAACTGAACAGAAAATTGTTTTATCCTGAGAAAACTTTGCTATTTCAAAAATCTTCAAAGTCCCAAACTGGAGCAAGATGGATTGAGACCAAGTAAAAGTTTTTATTCCCAAATTGATCAGGTAGCCTTATGACAGTCATGTCGTTCTCCCTCCTGTTCTCTCCATCTCAAACAATTACTAGGCTGTCAAGCTTGTTTTAGGTGTGATTTAAGAAAAAAATCGGGCCCTTAATTTTTCTCCTTTTCTTAGCTGGTTTTGCTTTAAAAATCAGGATACAGTTACCTTGAAAATCATTTGAACATATAGTGAAACAGAATATATATAGCAGAAATCTACCAAGGAAGTTGACTAACTTTTTTTTCCTTACTGTTTAAGGGTTTTTGATTTGTGCCACAATTAATACTAGGCAAAAAAAAAAAAAGAAAAAAAAAAAAAAAAAAAAAAAAAAAAAAAAAAAAAAACAAAAAAAAAAAAAAAACCTTTTTATTACATTTTCCTCCTCTCTGTCCCCTCAACAAAATGCTGGAGAACACTCTGAAAATACCTATGAGCTATGCAAAAAATTCTTCAAAAGTTCAGGGAAGGGAAGGAAAACACTCAGTATATTACCATTTCCAACACAACATCCAAGCAGACAAAACTCAATGATCTGATGTGGCATCTTTTTGACCAGAAATAAAGAAATGCTCTTTTTAATGCCATGTTCTTGCTTTTGCTAGACGTTTATTTTAAGAGAGAAAATCTGAAAAGTACAGACATCAAAACCTTACAGGAATAATTACGCTGGTATCTTTATTGGAAGTCAAATAGAATTAGAGCATGCAGAGACATTCCAAAAGGTAGCAATGAAATGCTCAGCAATTAAATGCTCAATAATATAAATAAAAATAAAGTACAGATAGGCACTGAAATTATGGTGAAGTAGGATAGAGATTAAAGATAATTACAGTTCAGACCAAAACCCAAGTGCTTTTATGTCAGTTAATTCAAGTATATTGGAAATATTGAGTGGGGATGTACAGCAAGAATGGCTAAACAGAACAAAAACATGAATCAAAAGTATTGTGTTAGAGCAGAAAGAGGCTGAAGGCCTCCATACATTCCAACTTGCAAAAGTCTGGGTTACGTTCAAGCCTCAAAAAGAAATAGCTTCTGAAGTTGCAGGTCAGCTCCACAGAAATCATTGTCAAATCTTCCAAAAGGTCATACAGCCAGAGGACAGCAAAGATGAAGAAACAAAACAGAGGATCATTAGTCTGACTACACTTGTACACAATTTTTTAGAGCACACTTTGATGGAAAGAATAATTAAAGATGTGGAAGGAAGTGGAAAAGAATGCTGCACAGGTTTACTAAAAGTAGAACATGCAAGACTAAACATGCAAGTAAATAACTATTAAGACCAAGGAGAGGCAGCTGATGCAATCTACCTGGACATGGGTAAAAACACTTAATATGAGAGAGAAATCAGTAAGTCAGAAACTAGAGATTAATATAATATTAGATTATAAATTAGAAGAAGAACTGGCTAAAAGGGAGATTACAGCAAAATTAGAAGCTGGGCGATGAAGAGTAATTAATTGATAATTTCTCATTACTTTGTCTTAAAATAAGTTTGATTCCTATTTTTTTAATGAATATGGTGCAAAAATGTGTTTGCAGCATTAAAATTTGCTGATGTCTCAGAACATGAATGTTCAAACACAGAGGGAGATCATATTGCTGAAAAACAGTTGAAGGATGTTAAAAGCTGGAGTGAGACATATGGGATGAAAAAGTCATTTGTACCAAGCACAAGGTTATATATATGGGTCAAGCATTCTTGCTATAAATACATCCACTGGAACCAACAAAAGAGGGAGAAAACCTGAGATGGATGGAGGCTCCTGAATGATGATGAACTACCAATATAATTCAGATATGAAAGATTCAGATTGTACACAAGGAGACTATTAGGCAAGATTTTTGGAGAGACGCAAAAAATTATTAAAGTTACATACAAAGCACTAGTGAGAGCTAGCTGATCTGTTCGGTGTCTGAAGAACATGAACTCCAGATAGAGCAGGTTCTATATATTAGTTTCACCATTCCCTTATGATTCAATCTGTTCAAAGAAAATCAAGTTGTAGCTGTACTGCAGGATCTTAAAGCATGCTTCGTGTCTTCAGCTTGTAAGCTCTTCCCCTTCATGTCCCAGGTTCACATGAGAACAAGGCCACATTGCTTCCCTTTCTCCCTTATGTCCCAATTTCCACGGGAAGGCAACTTAGATGAGAGATAGAAGGAAGCCATAGTGTACTGCAACTGGCTTCCTAGTTTGAACAGAGAAGGGAAATACACAGCAGATATCCTATGGAGCAGCATACATTTTGAATAAAAGAGATGACTCTTTTTTGGCCTAACAGCTTGATGACTGAAAGGTACACTGTCTATAAAACACAGTCAGGCAGCAGGGGGAAAAGAGAAAAAAACAAAGGAAAAGAAGCCATCAAAAAAAGAAAATATTAGCACAAAAACAAGCTGAATAAAACTAGCAATAAATTTCAAAAGAATATATAAGAGGTCAGCTGGGACAGAGGATCATCCCTATAGCCTTAAAAATAGGAAGGCCCCAGCATAGCCTTTCAGTAGGAATAAAAAGCTATAAAGAAAAGCTAGATTCAAACAGAACTCAATCAGCTGTTGGCAGAGTTTACATGACCTGGTTGACTGGCTTTAGCATTTCCAGTGATTCAGAAATTCCCTTCCAGAGCAACATTCCTAATTATAAGGTTGTATGGGTCTAATTTCATCACACTGTATATTGTTTTTAAACAGAGCTGAATTTCCAGCACTAGGTAAACCATGGGCAGGATGTTTTCTACAGTTCTTGCTCTGCAGTGTTGCAGAAGAAATCCTTGTAGCGCAAGTGAATTCTTTCGATCTCTAATGCACAGAAACTAGTTCCCATGAAATAATGGAGACCATTCTTTTGATCCTAAAGAAAAGTACAGCTTCTGCAGAGTGGGAAACTATAGAAGGAATATGGAAATGCTGAAAGCAGTTTGGAAAAGAGTCAAGGAATTTCTCACTTCAAATTGCCACCTTTCACTTTGTTTTAGTAATTTCTCAAATTTTGTCCCTGCTCCTCCTTTTTCAACATCTCCAAACCACTCAGAGAAAACAATACAATTAAACCAGTGTTCAGGAGTCCTTTCAGAGACCATATTGAATTTTGTCAGCTGCAGATTTTGTAGTAAGAGAAGCCTAGAAAGGTAAAATATGGGGTAGGACTGAAGATTTCTGACCCTGCTGCCAGAAAGCAGCAGACTTTTAATAATTCAATGAAGGCTACAATTTCATGTGTGGATCATGTTCCACTTCCTTTGAAGAGAATCCCCATAGAGTGTCAGGGCTTTTTCCACTGTGAGAGATAAGAAAGGCAGACAGTACAACTGAACTTCAAAATAACTGTTTTACTATTCATCTTGAAGAAACTGTAAGTTTCTGTAAGCTTTAGCCTTACCAACTTCCCAGAAAACTCCATACTAAGTAAGAGGCTGTTATAGAAATTTGTAATCAATCTCAAATCTATTAGATGGAGAAGATAATGACAAAAAACAGGTATGTTGTTATAACTTAGCATACCATACATACCACCATTATCAATTACATGCTGCTTTAGAGAAAGACTAAATTTAAAGTAGTGTTAAAACTGTCCACTTGCAAATTAAAATTTATCAAACATGTAGTGGAGACCATAATATAGCCTGTGACAGTATGTCAAATGTTTTCTAAGATAACTGAAACTTGGTCTACTGCTATTTATCTTAAAATGGTTCTGCCTTGTGGCAGCTGGACAGCTGTTTGGATGTCTTCTCAAATTGCCAAGGGAGGAAGGAAGAACAGTACTTTTCAGCTTTATGCAACAGGCAAGCATGATATAGTTTCTCAGGGTAAGATTTCTGTATGATAAGATGCTCCAGTTTTCATTCCCATGCAAATAGTCAAGGTAAACTTCCATAGAGATTGCCCATGGCCAGATAAAACAAGGACAATCCTGAGTATTTTTAGGTTGAGATTATTATCTCAACTGAAAAAAAAAAAAAAAAGTATTTTTACTTTTTTTTATGCAGGAAAATTAAAGTCTAAGATGCTTATTCATTGCAGGAAAATAGATTGCAATAAATCAGGTACAATAACAGAGAGGTTAACACGATCTAACATACTATCAGCTACTGCATTAGTATTAGAATTCCTCAACAGAGATACATTTTTAATTACTTTTGTTTACAGAGCTAATACTCATAATTGTTCAACCAGAGTGAACTGAACATTTTCCTTGATAAAGGAATGAATATTACGTATTTGCATGGTTTGAGAAGTTACTTGTGAATTCTCAAAGTCACAAGTTTGTAGGCTCGTGTAGTTTATAGCCCTGCACAGATAAACTTAGAAGGATTTTCAGTGGCTGACCAGTTGCAAATTTCATCATAAAGATTCAAGTTCAGACATTATCCATTCAGGCTGTCCTTGTCTGTGACTAAGGAAAGATCTTGTCTTGTGCTAGAAAGAGAACCATATTTCCCTTAGCACAAAATCTTGAAGTATGTTAGACGACTGCCTTATTTATTGACTCTATTTACTGCAGTTGATGGATTGTATACTAACAAAATAAACAGTGTCTTGAGGGAATGAAAAGTATTTCTGCTTTCATTAGGGCTCTAACTTTCTTTTTCTGGAAACATTTTCCTTCTAAGGTCCTCAAGGTGAAAGCATACACCATTTGGTGCCTTGCTATGATAAAGCAAATACTTCCCTTTTCTAATAATATTGACCTTGTGATCTATCACTGCTGGAATTCATATTCCTGGGAAACTTTGAGAAGTTATAGTTTCCCTGTCCAGGAAAACAGATATCTTTCTGAGCTCTACCTCAGATTCAGAGCTAGTTTAAAATGAATGGAGAGTTTTCTTGGTATCAGATTCCATATCCAGAATGAAAAAGGTGAAATTAATAAAATGTCAGGGATAATTGATATTATATTCCAGGAATTCTATTAAACTGTCACGCTTCTGATGAATTCACATAAACAGCCTTAAAACCAAGCTGAACATTCCTCATTTAAGTTAGTTGCCAGCTTTATATCTTGTTTGGGAGTAGTAGTTACTGGGAGAAGACAAGACATTCCTACACTGTCCAGCAAGAAGAGGTTTCACACCAGTCATGGAAGGACAGACTCTTGAGACAGGTGTGAGAAAAAAGGTTAGGGCAGAACAGCTTATCAGGAAAATCATTGCTCTGGAAAGGTTAGTGTTACAAGAAGAAAATTAACTAGCCATGAAGTCAGATAGAGCTGTGCTCCAGCATGTACCCAGCAAGTCTCAGGACCCCAGGGTCATCTGTTCAGACTTCCCACAGGCACTCTTCCCATCTGTTTTCCCATGCCATTCTTACACCCCTTCCTGTCAGCCTTTGTGCAGAAGGAGATGAACATGGATCAGATTTTAACCTCTCATTCACTGGGAAGTAGGTCTTACTGTATCCTGCACATGGGTTGGAAGAAAGTTAACAAGGTGTTGAAAACATAAGGCCATTTAAGTAAACATCAAATAGTAGATGATCAAGATTCATAAATTTTCCATGAAGACTGGAGTACAGTGAGCCAGCTTAGCAACCAGGGGCTTTAATGCCTTTAGGGCCTGATAGTCAGTCATTAATATCTATAATAATGGGTCATCAGTATCAATATGAATTTCCTGTACAGGAGCCTCCAAGATTGCTGCAAGGCATTTCATTCATAGAACAAAGAAACAAAACAATAGTGGGAGCTTATTACTTAAGAGGTTTTCTAAACTCTTTGGATTGTGTAAAATAAATATTCAAAAGAAATCATAGATGCAGTTTGATCTGCACTAAAGTTGCAGAGAAGTCCATCATGGATCCCTCAGAGGCATGAAGAAGAACAGTATTACCTTTACATGCAAAGTCATAGAAAACACACTTGTTCCTGTTTCAGAGCCTAACCTTATTCTTTCTGAAATCTGGAACAGTTGGTGGCAGACAAATCCCTATTATTGCCTGTAGGCATTCCTCAAAATATATCAATTATCCTATCCAGTTGCATTTCAGATGAATTATTCTCTTGTTACCAAGGCAACCAAATATGTCTAACGAGAAATAACCATATATTTTGTTCATGCATACCTGGGTTGCCAGAGCAACCTTAGAAAATTGATCACCTGGACAATGTGCTTGCAGTCTCAAGGGAACATGGTCCTTATCAGCTGTGGGATGTCCGACTGTGGAGCCAGGAGCATCACCTCTCATCCCACTCTGCCACTGGTGTAGCATTGGAAAGACCCAAGGGCTTTGGAGACTGTTACACTTCTCAAACAACATGTGAGGAAGTAGAAGGCAACACTCATAGGAAAAGCAGAGCACCCTCAAACGTCTGCAGTTAGAAAACAAAGCTTGTAAAGTCTGTACTAAGAAATCTCTCTATTTAACTGTATTTCAGCCTCCGTTCCTGCAAGGAGTAAAAGATGGTTTATCCTGGTTGACACTTGCAGACAAGTTATGTTCATTACCAGCTCAACTGCCTACATTGCTCACAGGCCATCAGTAGTAATTTTCTTTGGATAGGCAAGACTTCAAAGCTAAGTGGAAAAACCAATCTAGAAGCAGACTTAATACCAAAATATTTTCAATGCTCTTGGTATCAACTTGTGCGTAGACTAGTCCTGAGTGATACGAGAAAGAAATGCAGAAAATTATTTTAAAAGCTTCTTGAAATAATCTTTTATTCCTGAATTCAGGAAAAAACTAACAGTAAAATAGTGAGCAGAATGGTGACCTGCAATCAGTATATTTATTACGAACATCACTTGCCTATCTCTATAGTAATACTTCCTTTGTTGGATTTTTATATTTATCCAGGAAGAAATTCAATAAATAATAAAACCCTTCCTGTGGCAGTACACTACAACACAGTGTGAAACATCAGCTCTCTAAACACATTAATGAAGGAATACTATTCAGGATTCCAAGTTACAACACAATTGAATAGTTTTACATGCACACACACAAAGAGTACAATATATAATGTCTGGTCATTCTACATTGTAAAGAAATGTCCATTTTCCAAAACAGCCACAGCTTAGAAACAAGATCTTCAGGGAATAAAGGTAAGAAGCAGATTGTTTTCTGCTTGATGTAGGCAGAAAGGTAGGGCTCTAAACCCTCACTTAGGAGGGAGTTTAGAGAGCTCTTTGTGTCAAAGAGTGGCATAATTGCTATTCCTCCTCACCTCCAGTTTCAGATATGCTGTTGAGCTGTGTCAGGTACCACAGTACCTCCCAACCAAACAGCCACTGACTATCTCTCAGATAAAGACAGAGAAAAATTGTATTAAAATAGTATCTTAATTAAACAGGAATCTGTGATGAGTTCTCAAAGTATGTTGAGAAGTATGGACTCCGGACTACAATTCAGTCCAGCTCTGGGAGCATTAGGAACAGGTACTCTGACAGCCCACTGCATAAGTCACTGTGGGATGGGAGGTGAGGATGGACAGCAACCCTGTCCTATTCCCATCCCCACGGGCTTTTAGCCAAGTTGCAATGTGGAAGCTGATATAACTGTGCTGTAAACCAGTGGGCCATCACACCTACTGAATAAATAGAGGACCCTTACTGTTTATAATCCAAGAATAGTAATAGAAAAGTAGGGGTTAGAGGGTAGACATGGGAGAGACCAGAAAAATGTCAAGATCTGGGTTTAAGATGGGCCAACAGCCTAACATGGATTACTAGAGGAATAAAAGGGATGATCAGCTTCTCCCTACAGCAAAGTGCTAATTTACATTATATATGGTTATCAGTCAGGAGAGCCTATCTGACTTGCAACACAGGGAAAGCGTAATAGTAACTTTATATGCCTTGCACAACCCTGAAGGATAAAACACCATCTCTATCCAGACCTGGGTAAAGAAAAAGGACAAAGAAACACACTAACCAAGCATAAGGAGCAATGCAATACAGTGTCACAGGAAAACAGCAAGCATCTCAGGTACTTCAAGAGCTGTTAAATAAAAAATTTCCCTCTCCTTTGCAGTAATTTTCAAGGTTTTTGCTTCTTCCCCCCTCTTTTCCATGGGGAAAAAAAACAACCACAGCGGACAGCCTTTTGCAGAAACTGAAAGTATTTTGACATCTTTTTCACCCAGAGAAAAACCACAGAGGAATATATTTGCTTAGGAGACTGACCTGTAAAGTTGCTAAGCCAACTTCATGTCTCAGCAACTCATTCCCAAAAATGGTCTCACTGCAGGCCAGTGACTTCATGACTTACTCATAAAGCACTAGAAAAAGTCAAAATTTTCATCTCTCCAGCTTTATTAAAACAAATACACTCCTGAAGAGCATGCTGCATTTAACAAAATAGCACACTGCTTTGCAATTATCCTGATAAGGTCTACCTGGCCCTATAACAAATCACAGGAAGACTCTTCAAGAGCATCAGCTGAAGCCAGCATCCATAAAGTAAATAGCTAGAAGAGTGTTGTATTTTGATGTCACTGTGAATTTAGCTAGGCACTAGAAGGGTTCTTAAAAAGATGCTCACCTGCTGGAGGAAAACAATTCTAAAAGGTGACCCCTGGATATGTACATTTTCCACATCGCTAATGTTTACTAGGAATTGATTTGTTTGTAACTGTTAAAGCCCCTCCACTAAAGACAGAAATTGATCTTTGCTGCAGCCACCTCTAGAAACCTACCATCTGCTACAGGCTGTCACTTTGAGCAGAATTTGTTATTCTTCTGAAGGAAAGTGTTAAAGATGCTCTTTGACTTGGAAACACATCTATGGTACAACTGGGACAGCAAATTGACTTTGTTCCTTTTGCTGTGGTAGCAACAGCTGTGTCAGTCACATGAACACCAGGTGTAAATCACACCCCTGTTCACGACCAGGAGCTTCTCAAGAGGACGCTTAGTCCATACTCTTTCCTCTCTTCCAGAACAATCAATCCCTTTCTCTATGGGACTCTAAAAGCGTAAAACCTTCAGTGACTGTGACTGCACAGAATCCATTCCAATATTTGACTATACATAGCTTGAAAAACAGCTTTAATGTCTAGTATAAAACCCCCTTGCTGTGTTTAACCACACTGCTGCCACAGGTAGGGACATGTTCTTGTCCTTCCCCTTCAACTAGTACCGTGTTGGATCTACTTTAAGGCTGTTACTCATTTCCCTAAATTAGATAGACTCAGTTCTTCCAAGATTTCCACACAAATCATGCTTACAAAACCTTTGAAAGTCCTGGCTGTCCTTCCTTAGTCACTGTTGACAATCCCCCACAAGCATCATTTGTTCAGCACATATGGGGACAGACCCCACTTGCAAGATCTTTTGGTATCATCTGCTGTTCATGAATGCTTTCTCCTTATCTACTTCCCCACCTAGAATTTTCAGGGTTTAAAAATGAGTCAACTGAGCCTGGAGGCCACAGGGAGACCTGATGATGCCTTTTTCATGTTAGCTGATATACTCCACAGTTAAATAGGAATAATTTCAATTAACAAGATTTTCATTTACTATATTAAGCAAAAGAGTTTTGTTCTACAACAGGTGTCTTGGCAGGGAGATGTACATTATGGTAGCAGGAAGTGCCACTATTTCATTTGCAATTAGGCAACAACCAAAAAAATTCCAACAATAACCTTGTGTACACATCCTATACTACTCAAGAATCTTATTACATTAAGCCCATACACATAGATTTATGTCTATGTGTGCAAGGAATTGTTTTTAAGACAATAATGAGGCTGCTTAGGAGGACACAATGCTTCTTTTTAGATTTCTCTCTTCCCAAGAGATTAGCTTTTCTGTAACCACAAATTGCATAGAAATCAGCACATCTTATCTGTAACACAGAGAACTTATTTCCCCACATGTAAATATTAAACTATACATAGAGCTGCTGGGAAAGGCCTAATGCAGTTGTTTAACATGTGAGGAGCAGGAGGCAGCAGCACAGAGGGAACAGTGCAAATGAAAGGGGACCAGTTGCATTTGCTTCCTAAAGCACGCACTAGACAAGTGAACACAGCATGTTTCATTAGAAACAATGAAGTCTCCTTTTCAGCTAGCTGGCATTTTGGCAAGGCCGCTGATAGATCAGAAACCCAGAGCACAATTTCTTTGCCATGCTGTAGCCTACTTTTGTTTAATCAGGCAGCCACTGTTGAATGTGACCCTGCTGTCAACAACAAACCTCCAGACCCGCATTCACACGTCAGAGCAAGTGTGTTGTGTGCGTGTGTGTATGTGTGTACGTGAGCTCTTGCTCATGCTGTGATTAAAAATGTAAGCACCTACTATTTTCAGTCTGAAAGGCAGCCAAAACCTTTTTTGTTCAAATTGGCACAGGGAAGTCTTCTCATGCCCATTCCATCGTATTAGCAGCACTCCATAAAATGGCAAAGGAGGATGCATAATTTTGAAACTGTGACTGGAATGTGATGGCTTGACTTGCAGCCTTGAAGAAAAGGCAAAACACGCCTTTGTGCAGGATACATTTGGAGCATAATTGCAAGCTCTTTGCAAGAAACTGGTCTCCTTAGCACTAAAAAGTCTCTCAATGCTTTTAATTAAGGACCGACTCAGCTCCTCCAAAATAAACTGAATCAGACCCTACCGAACCTGCCTCTCAGTAAGATCCAAAGGTTTCACCACCGGTCTTGTAGGAGCATAAATGAGTCTGCCACTTGGCATTTGGACATTCAGTTTCCATCTCTCAAAAATATTCTCAGTTTTAGGCTGAAAATTAACATTTGCAAACATAAAAAAGGTGGTGTGGAAATACTGCCTCAGTGATCAATTCAAATACTTCTTTGTTCCCTTCATCTTTCAGATGACAAGTCTGTAATCTGTGATCTTCCCTTTGTGATCTTCCCTGTTAACTGAGCTGGCAGCATCTTCCACTTGGATACTCTCGCACCCCAGTAAAGCAAGAGCTGCAGACAGAAGAGGAGGTGCTGACTTACAGAGGACAAAATAGAAGCTCAGAAAACACCATAAGACACCATAGCAATATTTCTAGGTTTTTGGAGAAAAAGCAGCTCTCTGTTGAGTTCTAAAAAAGGCAATGTTTCTCCACAGAAAACAGTGGGGATGTTCAACGAGATCTTTGGGAAACCGTTCTTTTGTTTAAAAGAATATTTGACCATCTTTACTCAATTCTTATATACCTCAAGAAATTTCAGCTGAAGACCATCCATCCATCCATTTCTCTATAGAGTTCCCGAAATAATGCCTCCACCCCCTCCCACCTCCCCTTTTTACCCTTAGAAAGTCTAGCAGGAGTGACTGAATGCAGAATGTAATATCAAAACTACTTCATAAAATGTTGACGTCTTAATAAATATGCATACATTCAAACATGCTCTGGCAAAATACTCATACTTAAGAAAGCAGCCTAAATGTCACAAAAATAAAATAGCATCATCACAGCAGAAACACATTATGCATAACTAGAAATTGAAAAGACTGTTGAAGACAGTTTATTCCTTGATGTTGCTCTGTTTCTTCTACTCCACTAACACATTAGAAAATGCATTAAAGTAATATTAAGTATCAAAAGAAAACTTAAGTAATACCATGTTTGAGAAACCATGTCTGTGTTGCCAGAGCTTTCTTAAATCACAGTTTATATATTTTGTAGATGTCTGTGCCTCACTTGCAGGAGTTTGTACCCTTTAAATTTCAGTTTCTGCATATTCAACCACTTCCCAAAGCTGTTAAGAAAATACGTGCTGAGATTTGGGGTTATGCTCTGTGTGTGTGTGGTGAGTGTGTGTAACCGGGGTGGGAGACTGGGAGAAAAATGGGGAAGGAGCCAAAACGCAAAACTTTTTGGAAAGGAAGGGGCCCATAAATGTATTAAAACATTGCTGTTTCTTCTTAATTACAGTAAAAAATGTGACTGCAATCAAAATGCCTAGAGAGGTAAAGACACCCAATCTTACCAATCCCATAGATCTCTAACAGGTTGCAGAAAACTGCACAGGAGGTGATTTTGGTTATTTCATGGGCCCAAGCAAGCCCAGCATCCCAAGGATATTGCCCAATGCAGCTGAACACCTCAAATTTATGATTTAAAACATTAAATGCAAAATTATCTGGAACAAAAGCTGTGGGTTTCCAGCCTGTTACTGCAGGGTCCCAGTAATTCTACTGCATTTTTTTTTTCCACACACTCAAGATATAATCCCTTTTAATTTAGTCATGTTCTGTCTGGAGTAATAGATACTATTTTCTGCCTTTATAAATTGCCCTTGAACTTCAACTGAGTAGCACATTCTGCTTCCCCTCCTGATTAGGACTGTTTAGAATTGCCATGTCCTGTTAAGCAGCTGGCCTGTTTCCCCTCATAGCAAGCAAATTGTTCTCTTTCCAGTACTTGTTATTTTTAGAAACAAGAGGTTTTGGATTTAAAAAAAAGATCTTGCATATCACAAGACATCACCCTAGATTTCAAGGTTTAGTTTTTTTAATCCTTGTGGTAAATCTGACTCACCTTGCCACTATCTCTGCTTCTCCCTTTCATGCTAAGTTTGTCTTAAAAACAACTCAAACCTTGTAAGGAGGAAGATTAGAAAATAGCCAAAGGTGGGTCTGTCAACTGTGTATTAAAGTCAGGGGTGTTTGGATGGTACTTTTAAAACTCAGTATAAGATTCCAATCAATTTTTATCCAGGACTAAATCAGAGCATGGTGTTTTAAATCTGAAGGTTACATAAGGCCCTAGTACTTAACTTTATAGGAGATCAGACTCAACACAAAATTTGAAGAGAGCTTGAGGTCTGCATACTACTCCTAAAGAATTTGTGTGACAGATAAGAAAAAAATATTATTTTTCTTTGAAGTTGAAATGTGCAGTGCTATTTGCCACCAGCAAGGCATCCACAAGCTGGAAGAGATCACCAGCGGGACTGTGACTGCAGCCCATTATGGGGGAACCACTGCCATGTGGCAAGATCTACAAAAGTGTTTTTGCACCAGTACCAACAACTCCCTAAAGGTTACATTTCTATGGTATATAGCTCTCAGACAGTTTTTTTAGTTCTCCTTCCATTAACTTTGGAGCAAAAGCAGCCTTGAAGGGAAAAAGAAATAAAAAGGCAATGCATTAACATGAGAAAAATGAAGTACAGTTGCTCCCAGCTATTTCAGCTGATTGGAAGCAAGGAATCGCTAATAAGAAGTGCAGTTTAAAGCAGGCTGTGCATATGTTAAGCCGGAGTTCTGATGTGCATTTTGCATCCTGTATTATATATTTGAGTCCAGGAATAGAGACAGAGCTGGGCAATCTTCGCACTCTGTGGAGCATGTATTAAAAGGGTCCCAAAAGTAATTAGATAAATTGAATGAAATCTGACTTGACAAGTAGGGGTCATCCTATTCTATGAAGGCTCAAGATGGAGACCAAGGGGGCAAATAACAAGTGATTGAAGGGCACAGCTAATTAAAGTGCCTGCTATATTAATATTTATGTTAAAGTTTCCTGTAGCTCTGGCCTTGACCTGGCAGCTGGGTATACAATGTGTGTCCTTAATTTTAATAATTTTGAACATTATTCCTCATATGGTTACGAAAGTACTTTATGCAGATTGTTATACCTGTCTTTTCCATGCTCAGACTAAAACGGCTGAGAAGTGTAAAAATTGCTAAAAAAAAATTAGGTAACAAGCTCAAAAACAAGTCCCTCTGATTTAGTCAGCAGAAAAAATTAACATAGGAAATACTGCCATTTAAGAGTGCTTTCTGTTCAAAGTTGTCAAAGTTCAGTCCTGCTTCAAAATATTCACAGCTAGCAGGAACATCGACTTAAATAATTTGCCTATGTTAAGACAGATTTAGGAATTGTGTCCTGGTCTTTGCCTTGCCCTGATTTGTTTCCAATGTTGAGGTTCTGCAGCACAAACGGTGGGGGAGGAGAACATTTCCAAGCCACACATGAGAAGCATGGCACAATACAGATTCCATTTAAAATCATGTATATGGAGGGATAAAGGTTTTCCAAGCTCGATTATTTCAGTGCCAAATTTCAATAACCCTTTTAATTATATTATTGTACTTCTATTTTAGATAACAAGAGTATATCTGGTACTTTATGTATAGTCTGCAGAAGCAGGTGCAACCACTGGCTTTCTGGCACCTTGACTCTGAGTCCGATAGTTCTAAAGCTTGTGTAGCCATGCCAGCACACACCGTTGTTTGCACCTGCTGCAAATCAGTTGTTACAGCAGCAGTTGTAGCAATTTAGCAAGTAGAACACCCATTTTACTGTCTGTTTTATTACCAAGACAGATAAAATTTGTACAAGTAGTGCTCAGGGAACCAGCATATAGCAGTGTATCTGAATTAAAACCAAAAGTATTATCTAGCTGAACTCATTACCATTTAAAGGAGTGGCTGAACAGATTTGTTTCCCCCATCCGTTGTGTCGCTCCCTGCACAACAGCCGTTTGTTCTGAGCCTCATCAGCAACTCACCAGAAGAAAAGAGATAAAATAGCAGTGCTGACTGGATGAACAGCTCATGGCAAGCAGTGCTAGCACTCCTACAGAACACACAAGAATGATGTAAGATTTATCTGTTATATACCTTTCAACAGTTAGCTCAACAGATTTGATGCTTCATGAAAGACAGCGCTTCCCAGGCTTTGTAAAGAGAAAACAGGAAAATGACTTTTTAGTCTGAGACCCAAAACAGGATTTTAGCATCCCTAACTCCCACCTCAGGTGCTGCTTGTCTCCTACGTATCTCAGTTTTAAACTTGCCTTTTTTTTGAGTACCTCAAACATATTTCCTCCAGGATCACAGACAAGGCAGTTGTGTCCACTCCTTGCTTGGGTGCTGTTCTCATTCTGCAAAGCATAGTCCTTCTACAGACACACACATGATTCCAGCAGACAGTGCCATAGCGTAAGGATATCTTCACTTAAAAATATATGCTGCATCTAGAAGCAGCGCTTACAGTGCAAACTGGAAATCTTCCCCAGATTCCCTCAGGTGACAACTCATCATGATCAGCATTCCCGCAAAAAAGGGGGCTCATCTCTAGACGCCTAGAATTCTAGAGCCAAGGAAGGGAGCCAAACAAGTCTAGTTAAGCATAAGCTATGGGGTATTCAGGTGAGTACAGAAACAGGTAAGGATTTGAGTCCTTATTAATAGAATTTACATAATTAGCTATTGAATAATATTCTGTGTAAATATTATCACATCTTCATGTGCCTCCCACCTGCAATGCAGGCCAAAGTTCTGGCTTTCCAGAACTTGGGGTGGTTTTCCTCATTCAAAATTCAATTCAAAACTGTTGCACATAATATATAGGGAAGGAAGTATTTCTTCTTCTCAGTACGCTTTAAAACTCTCTGCTTCTTCTTAAACAACGTACAATATAGTGAGTAGTATTTGGAATTCTATGGGCAACTTTTAAACAGAATTTTTTTTTAAAAGGTATTCTTCATATTGACTCTTTTGGTAGTACTACATCCTCACATAATTTTTTATTATTTTTCTGTCATAAGCCAGAAAAACACTGGCATTACAATCTCATTAATGAGACATATCTTTTTAGTCATAATCAAATACTTAAACTGTGCTGCTGTGCTGTTTGGCACCTCAGGAAAATGGCTTCTCAGCCATTTCAACCAATTTGCACACTTTTCCAGCAAAAAACCTTCAATATGGAAGTCCTCGAGACAACTGGCACTTCCCAGTGACTGCAGAGACAGACCTAAGCCTGTACCTACACACAACAATGCCAGCAAGCATTCAAGCAAATGATTCTGCAAGTGTATCTCAGTTCCGTGTGAATTAATAGCCAAGTCAGATTCAGTTTTCAAAAGTTCTTCCACACGTAGGCATGGCTCTGACCTGTTTACAGTGCTGTCTGCCAGTATGTTTCTTAGTAAATAAATAAATAATCATAGCAGCTCCAAGACTGATCCCTACATCTCATGGGAAATAAACCCCAGTTCTGACTTGGCTCCTCCCCTCTGCACGGGTGTGGAGGAACTCGCACAGCTCCATGCTCACCATCTCCTCTTTCCTGCTCTCCAGCTCTTTGGAGCAATTAAACCATGTTACAAAGCAGGGCATTACACATGTAACATCAAGTATAGCAGTTTGATTTTAGATAATAACTAATGAGTTATGACAAAGATTACCCTCAAGTGAGAGCCCTATGCACAAAGTACTTTCAGAAAAAAAAAAAAAAAAAGCAGAGGTGCAAAATAAACAGCCACTCCCTTTGCTCTAACGGACTAGAATACTTTGCTAAAAAAGAAATCTTTCCCCCCAATCTTTAATTTAATTTCCTTCTCATATATTAAATTATCTAGACTTGGCTGTCTGATGAGCTTCAGATGCTTGTCTTCTAGCTCCTCCTAAATGCCTGCTTTTGCCTTTTGCTCCTGCAGACAAGCACACAAAGAATATGTATGTTGGATCCCTTCAGGAGCTCAGCGCACTTTCAAGACTCTGCAGAATATGCAAAATACACACTGCTACAGATATCAGCATCAAGCCACTGGCCTAACACCACCACTTAAGCACATTTTCTTCCCTTCCTGACAAGTCCAAAAAGAATTGCAGCGGATGTCAAAGCACGCAGTTAATTCCTTGATTGAAAAAAAACTTTTGAAAAGTGCTGAGCCAAAATTAAGAGAGTTCTCTAACTTTTCCCACTTAAACATCTCCTTTGTCTTGTTTTTATTTCTCTTAGGCATTCTAAAATGACAAGCTGAAAACTTAAAGGCCAGTACTGATGCTTTCATTTGTGATATAAATCATTTAAGCATCTAAATATATCTAAAAGAACAAAGCTGCCACCACATGCTTCACACCTGGTGAGTATTAATAATGCTTTCCACAGACTTTTTTTTAGAAAACAATTTCTTGGTTACATAAAGAAGAGTAAAGATTTAAATCTATTGTGGAAGGGAACAAATAGGATTCTTTAACCTTTAAGAATCCAATCATCTGCTCAAGTACTTGAAGCTAAATAATCCTGGCTATCAAATGACCCAATTAAAACCAACCTGGAAGAAAGTCAATAGGTTGTACACCAAGGGAAAAAAAACCAAACACCTCACTAAGGAACACACATCTTGTGGAAATTGGGAACAGAATGTGCAAAGGTCAATAATTTTAAAGTATTAAGTGCTAGGGTTTAGAAACTGCCTATGTAAGAACATGGCACAGTGTTGAAGATTCGGAGACCTGCACATCACAGTGTGAAGGTGGGGCTAAAACAGAGGGGAAGGTATCTGTCTCTAAACACAAACAAGTCAGACTTGTTTGACAGATGACTATATTTGAATGTCAAATTTATTTGACATTTTCTAGTTTCTTCACACAAGTGAAAAATTGCACTTCCACATCTTCTGCCCTTACCATTTTTCCTGGTCCATTGCAAAGGCCAATTGCTTGAAAGACAACAGGGAGAACAATAGGGGGATATGACTGGAGCTACAAACTTCCTGATAGATGTTTCTGCATCTCTGCTGGTCATCTAATTGTAAGAGAGAAAGGAAAACCAGGTTTCTTCAATGTGCTAGGTTTTGAAACTTAGGAGGCCTTGCATTCAAATATTTGTCAAAAGTTCTGCCTCCTCACTGTGATACGATGTCCACAAAAATATAATAAATAAATAAATACACCTGAGTTTTGACTGGCTGATAGCAAACAATCAGCCCATGCAAAAGTGCCTACAATCTTAAGAGACCAAGTGTTGTAATGGAGCTGATTCATTGGATGCCCTGCTAAATACAAAAAGATATCATGTCAAATCCTTACCAAGTTACTAATTATCTCACTTAGGTATCAGTCTCTTAACAAGCAATATTTCCTCTTTAGACATTCATCTCTTTAAAACTGGCTATTTAATTCACTGAAAAAACTAATAATGTATTGGATTATATCATCAGTGCCAGATGTAGACTAATTCATAAAATCTCTTGGAACAAATCAAATCCTCTTTTTATTGCCCATCTGATTCATACTGATCTCAAGGGTTCATGTTTCCACATTCATGTTTCCTTCTGAATTTAACATAACAGCACTGAGCTCGCTGTTACATAAATTAACAGGACATTTAGGATCTCTGGTGAAATCCCAAATTATGCAGTGCTGCAGCAAGTAAAATTTTTTACAACTGAACATTGAACAAGAGCTACAAGAGCAATCCCCTGGAAGGAAGGATTTGAACTTCCACCTGGCTATGGCCTCCCAGCTGAAGCCACGTTCAGGTTTTGGAGCCAGACTGATCAAAGAGAATTTCTCTCCCCCCTCTCCATGCAGAACATGCCCTCTGCACTGCTGACGTGCCGCTAATAGCATCTCACAGTGATTTACAGCCATGCTGTAGGAGGAAAGAGTCAGTCAAACCTGTGCTGCAGCTCAGCAGAATTGCTTGAAGCTCAATAAACTGGTGCATTCATGCCAAAACGAGAACAAAATCTCTTTGCAGGCAAAACCACAACGCTTAGACAGAAACACAAATGTAAACATGCCATGAAGATCCTCCCCCAACTAGAGTGAAGCATTTACTGTGAAAGAAAGTGTTATTACCTGTAAGTAGACATATTTTCACTTTTCTGTGCTACACAGGGAACATCTCTCAATATTACTTTTTAAATAGGTAGCTTGCAGTGAACACCTCACTGTCATTCAGAAAGCAAAAGGCCTTTTGGAAGTTCACAGAAGACACCAGCAAAACTTGCTTCAAAATCTGTTTTAGCAAAAGCCATCTCTTGGGTAAAGCTTTTATGTTTTTCCCCTCTGTAACTTTCCCCTGCAGCTTCTGGTCCAGACTTGGACCTTCCGACCTCGCCTCAATGCCAGCCCCTCACATGTCAGCCCCGTGCCCTGCAGAGAGCAGCCCAACACCTTCACCTCAGCATGTTTCCTCACTCATGTCCCTGGCATGAGCACAGGAGCAGCATGTCCATTGCTGGCTGGGAGATGAGAAAAGGAATGAAGCCTAGCTACCAAGTGGGCAGGAAAAAGCAATTCCTGGCTCTGGGATAGGAATTTGGGAGGGAAATCACCCTACAGCATTTCCAGCAGGCCCCAGGCCTGCTGTGCTCTCCTGAAGTAGCAGGCTCTTCCCCCCAGAGTCTGAATCCCTAGTGCAAAACACAGAGCTTCTGACAGAGCTTCAGGTGTCCCCATTTCACAAAGGCTCTGCTCCCGATGAACAGGCCACGTGCACCCTCAAGCACGCTGCCACACAGAGACACTGGCCCAGCTGCCAGAAGCATTACAGCTGCATTAGTGTGGGGCTGTATCCAGCTCATTTGCCCTGGCTGACAAGTGGAACCATTGGCCTTGCCACAGAGGAATACTGTGGCCAAGCACGGCTCTGCTGGGGCATGGCCATCCTGCTCTGGGCCCAGCTAGCGCTGGTCTAGCTCTGTATTGTAGCTGCAGACCTTTGGTAAGGAGATGAAGAAGAATTTTTAAAAAGGCACAATAACCTGCCCCACACTCTTTTACCACACTTAGCAGAAAAGAGTCTGTACCCAACCTGAAAAATACTGGGGTTTTTCAGACACATGTATAAGTGTTTTTCAAAAATGTTTGAAAATTCTTATTTTTAATTCAGGGGAAAAATCAGAAATGTTGACATTCCATTTCATAATTTTTTTTAAATAGAATTTAAAAGTAAAGATTGTTTTGGAAATGGAAATTCTCATTCAAAACGTTACCCTAGGGAAGCCCTCCTGCTGGTTGCACTCAAGGACTACCAGCTGCCATTTCTGCTGGCATGCTAAAGCAGCGCTCTAGCTGCTTCCATTACCTACAGCAGCTGAAGGACACAGAGCCGATTGCTCCACAGAGGTGCACAGCAACAGACTTGAGGCAAAGGTCACGAGCTGCAACAAGAGCAATACCAGTGGGGTATAAGGGTGGGAAGAACATCAATAGGAGTAGTAACACATCGGAAAAGGCTACCTGGTGAGGCTGTGGGATCTCCTTCTGTACAGATGTTCATGCTTGATCAGTGCAGACTGAGCAATCTGAGCTACTCATGATGTTAGCCCTGCTTTGAGCAGTGTGTCAGACTTAAATGACCTCTGTAGGTTCCCTCCAGCTTACTCGGTGGCTAAAATACGGCCCATTATAACAATTTCAAAGCTGTCAGCTGTACTTTATTCCTCAAATGATTCTGGTCAGCTTTTCCTTTATATTAACTAAAACACCTTATCACTTCTGTACAGCAAGTGTCTCCTGGTGGCTGAAATGCAGAAGGTGGATGTTTTCTCCAAATGGATTAGGTAAACTATTAAACTGAAATGACATGAACAATTGCCAGTACCCCTGTAGAATTTCAAACAAAAATTTTCCAAAGATATTTAAATCAATTTCCAGCTTCCCAGGAAATTTCTGAAATATTGCTTTTACGTAATATGACAAATTCCAAAATGCCAATGTTTTCCAGATTTAAATACCTCTAATTTTAATTCCCATCATGTAACTAAAAACTATGGCAAAACATATAAAGGACTGGTAAATGCAATATACATATAAGAATTCAAGAGGTTCAGAGAATGCCTTTCAAGTTATTAGAATATTTTCATTATGACTATTAGCATATAATCATATATTGCTCTACAGCAGTTCAGATAAATGAAAAGCCCTCAATCTTGTAGCATTATTTTTCTGGAAGAATAATTTTAAAAACAGTCCTTACTATGTGATTTCCATAAGAGTAGAAATGGAAAAGACATCCTCAGTATGGCTGCAACCTGTATCATTAGGGCAGGAACGTCAGCTTGGTCTTTCCCTGATTGTTTTCAGGGAGTACTCGGCCTCTAAAAGAGGCTATGAACTCTACAGACTGCTTGGAAGAGTGATCACAGTTAAATATGGGCAGATATAAAACCAGTACTTTTTTTTTTTGGGGGGTGGGGTGGGGGCCAGAATAGCAAACATAGTAGGTCATTTAGAAAACGTGTCCTGAAATTGCCTTTTTTTGTTGTTGTTTAATTGAAGCCACATTCTTGAATCTTAATACAAGGAAGCATCTGTTATATAATTAAATGTATCAGAAATATCTAGACTTTCATCTCCAGAATCAAAGGTAACAAGNNNNCCTGTGTGCTGAAAATTCCCAAGAGAATTATTCTCTGGACCTTTACAGACACTTGTTGCTAGAATCAATCTGCAACTTCCCAGTAAAAGGGGATTTCACTGCAAAGTGCTGAATCACGACAAAAGTAACTAAAGCCATTCTGAAACCTGACAGAATCTAAAAGGCTGCAGCCCACCACCTGCCAGGCTGCTTCAGCATGCAGCACAGAGACACCTCCCCTCCTCCACTTAACACTTGCTTCAGCTGGCTTTGGCCACACCAAGGGTTTAGGAAGCCCCAAGAGCCTCAAGTGAGTCCAACTCTGACATCTCTTCCTCCTTATCATGTTTTCTGTCTGCACATTTGGCTACCTAGGATTCAAAGGCAAAGCAAAAAATGCAGTAAAAGTGGCTTGCCATTGTCTTATTCCAAATATTGATGTACTTGATGAGCCAGCAACAGGCTGGGGAGACTGCTGTTTGCTATCACCACATTTTGCAGAGGGGGTTAAAATACAACTAAAATATGAAACTCCCAGGGGAGGGAAAATTGGCATGTAACTGAACAAACTCTGCCTTACCACTTGGGTTTGTTGTCCAGCAATTAGGGAACAGATATTTCTTCAATGCACCACTGAAATTAGATATACTTATTGTATAATGTCAAGACCATGCCAGATACTGTAGAACTATCACAAACAGTCGACAGTGCTTTTTGTTCAAGGAAAGCAGAAACTGGAAGAAGCATATCATACTGACACCTAGAAGCAGAGGGCCATAATTCTGATTTATGGTGAATATCCCCAGCTAATCTGTGTTAGAAGATGATCTGTGTGAGAGGACAAGTGTGCTTTTCCTCACTTGGCTGCGACAGCCCCAGAAATGTGTTCAGAAGAGTACCCTGGGCTGCATCATAGCTGCTGAGGGCAGAAAACGAATGCATGTCTTTTTAAGTCAAGTTCTGCAAGGATTTAAATTGAGAAGCCCCACTGAATCCAGTAGACCACATCACTCCCCAATGGAAGACCATGGATTTTCCACTGATTGCATCAGTAGGTGCAAATTTTGTCTATTCCTGCAACAGTGTCCATACTTTTTGAAGCTCCTGTAGAGCTGACCTCCCAAGCCTGTTCCACAATGTAATTCAGCACAGACTATAATGCCAAGGATAGAAGTCAGGAGCAAAACAGGGGGAAAAAATTATGAGCATCTTTTAAAATAAACTGCAATTATATTTAGATATTGCAAAGATCTCTTACGTTTTTTGTTTGAAATTTAATCATAGAGGTAATCAGATCTGCTACAGCATGGTTTCTTCATTTCCCTTTCCTTGACCCGTTAGGACTTTCTTTGGGCCATTGGGAGCCACTTTCCTGGAGCTGCCTTGCAAGCACCTGCTCTGTAGCAGTTCAGCTAACAACCTCACTCTTGGAAAATAAAGGAGGAGAAGGGAAGAACTGTGAAAGATAAAGCTACACTTAATTGTTACTATTGTTTGCAGCTGCTTCTGCAAAGCTGAATAGCTTTGCAGTTCTGAGGGTGGATACAAAATATAATGTAAAATATATCCCTTTTTATAGCTGGTTCAAAATTCCCACTAATACTGAGATTTAAATGAAAGGAGAGAAACTTACTATACATATTCCTAAGTACAGGAGCTGGTAAAATGCCATCATACATTTTAAAAGGAGGAGAAGTCAGTAACTTAAAAAAGCACGGAGTCAACATAACATCTCAGAAAGCAAGGAGGTGACTGTTTGTGAGAGAATGCCAAGTTAGCACACTCGCCCTGAAAAACTCCCCCTGCCCTGCTAAAAGCAGCCTCATTCCAGGGTGAATGTGCCATCTTCTCATACAAGAACACAAAGAAAGAGCACAGCAAAGCAAAATAAGAATGCACATTACTTCTAGTCCATGAGAACAAATGTTAAAAGGCAAGAATTGTGCCAAAAATCCCTCTTACTGTCACGTAAAGACTTACTGAACAAAGACTGTTTGTCTCCATTAAACTTTTTTTCCTATACCTCGTACTTGGCATGTCAAAAGTTGTTTGGCAGAAAAAAAAGAAACAAAGCAAAATCATTCAAAGCTTTGGTTTCTTCTGCTTCCTTTTCATCTTTAGGATGTTGAAAACTCAGGTACTGTCTTTGCATACACCAGTATTCATCTTTAATTTAATAAATGATCTCTTCAATGTATTAATGGTTAGCAGTGCATATAAATTAGCATTTATAAAAATCAATTACATTGTCTCATAAGACAGAGGAGAAACCAAGACCTTCATCACTGGATCATTTGTATTTATCTGTTAATTATAAACCTTAATTGTCTCTTCTTATCAGATTAATTTGCATAAATTGCATAAGTGTAACGTTTAACAGGTTTTAATACCAGAATACAATTATTCTTTAAACATTCTTTGTTGAAATATTCATTATTAATTATAGCATTAAAATTAGAAGTTCTGATAATTGACCTTGGCTTCTCCTTGGCTCATCATCATCTGTCCATTGAGGTCATTTATCTCATGATTATGCATGCTTTGTAGCTCCTTATTACTGATGTACTCAGTTTTAATTGTACTTTATAGCCTGTCAGATTTCTCTGAATTTTGACTTAAAGCAGAATATTATGCAGAGTTCCACAAAAGTCTTTTTATAGTATATTCATCCTCTTAGCATACCTACGCATAAAGACATAGTGGGTGAAAGGACTTTTTCTATAGCTGAACTATTAGGTACAACTATTTCTATCCTAGTGAGGAAAGGCTTCTTTTCATCTGACGACTTATGAAGTAAAAAAGACATTTAAGCTCCCAGCTAGCCTTGGAAAAAAGAAGAATTAACCAGGTATTACATTTTGCAGGTCACCTAATAGGCTCTTGTTCTTCATAACTGACCAGACATCTCCAGCTGCCCTTTTCACTTTAAATATTGTTGGGGTTTGAGCCCAAGAAATAATGAAATAAGAGAAAAGGTGACCAAGACCAAATGTTGAGAGATGTATTCACTTGAATTTGGCTGACTTGAATATAAAGATTTTTTGAAAAATCATGCAGTGCACAGGTGAAAATAGGTGGGTTTTCTCCTCTGTCAGATCATCCACTAAGTTTCCCAGACAGGGATTTACTGTACTGGATTTTTCTTCCAGTCAAAATTATTCAGGCTATTGAGTTAAGTAAATATTTTAGACATCATCAGATATATGTCCAAGGAGAGAGACTAATATTTAAAAAATATTAAACAAGGCTTTTTTTTATTGCCTACAGTTGCTATTGTTAAAATGCTAGAGATGCCCTTAGTCAAAAGCTTGTAGCATATTCTTCTTAAGTGAGTCTGGTAAGGAAACACTGAGTCCAGACTCTACTTGAAATTTTCAGTATCTCCTTGGACTTACCTGTGCTCCCCAGTTCACAGATTCAAAGCTACTGGACTCTTGTCTGAAAAGCATCACCAATGTATGTCCAGCCAGTTGCTGGCACCGGGGTTTCCTGAGTTCAGTTTTCAAATTCAAGTAAAACCTGTGAGTTATTCTGTGCAAACCATCTTTTTGCACCGAGGACGTTCTTCTGCTGGGATTTCCGATGCATAATTGTATGCATGAATCAATGGAAAACAAAAAACCAGTAATGGATGTTAGTGTCATTACAACTATTTTGGTGCATCTTCATCATAACATACCTGTACAAGAGCACACAGCTTATGACTCCTACCGATGGGGAGCCTGAAGAGAACTGGTCAGGTTATTATTGGGTCATGCGAAGTAGAAGTAGTAGGAAATTGTCAATGCTTCCTCACAGTCTTACAGGTGACTAACTGAAAGAATGCACTGATCAATTGTTAGTCAAGTCCATCATTTTTATCATAACTTGAGGCTGCTACTTGAACCCTAAAAGGAGACCAATACCTGGCACTAATTTGGAAAGCATTGCCATTTTTTTTTTCTCTACTTGAAGGTCAGCTACAATTATCTGTTTCATCTTCAAAGCCAAGTTGCTAGAAAATGCTTCACTTGGTCAACACCCTGATTCCTGATTAACTAGGTGGACATCTTTTATGCAAACACATTAAACCATCTTGATTGACATTTAAAGGAGAGATGGCAGTATCTTGGACTTGTGATTCTTTCAACCCCTCATCTTGGGGAGAAGAGCCTGAAGCAAGTAGTCCCCTCTGTTGCCTAAGGCATTTTGCAGAAATCCTGCAGGAGAGAGCACTCAGTGTATGGCAACCAGAAACACTGCAGGGAAGTGGTGCCTTGCATGTATGCTGGACCCTCTCCAGCCAGGGACTGCAGCTGGGCTCTTTCCACACTTGAGATTTCCTGTTCCTCTGCCACTCACATCCCCTGGCCCAGCTCTCCCCAGGAGCATGATAGCAGCATTTCCTTATGCCAGAGAAGTGGGAACAAACAATATACAGATACCTGCAGCTTAAGCATCTGCTGCATCACAGAACAGTTAAAACCCTTAACAATAGTTCTGCCCACATTAATAGCTATAATCTACACCCTTTGTTGTGCAGTGGGAACATCAGGACGTCAGAGAAGTCTGCAGAGTGTCAGAGATTATTTCAAAGGCAGTTTTCTGTTACTCTCACCTTCTATTTAGTTTCCTTCTTAGGAAACCGATCTAACCGCAAGATGATTGCATTCCAGGTGGATCCATTACCACTGTCCAGGAGCGCCAAGCATGTGGCAATTCACCATTGTAACATCCACATACTATGGAATTATGGTCAGCCTAGTGGCTGCTGATCTATAGCAGATCTAATCCTACCTCAAATCACATGCTGCAGGATGACAGCCACTCTCTTCAGGTGCAGGGTGCATAAGCAGTTTCAGGTAATCAAGTGTGATATTTCTAGGCTTTTCTATACAAAGTTCACCTAGCAGAAAATGCTTATATGGGGGTTTTTTGGTTTTGTTTTTTTGGGGTTTTTTTTGGCCAGGAATGAGGCAGTTAGTGGTAACAAAATGAAGGTGGGCTGACAGGATAACCCAAGTGCTATATTCTGTTTGTGTTCCCTGTGATTTCATGAGCCCTCTGTCAAAGCTGTCACATAAAATGGCTTTTTTCAGACTACAGATTTTTGCGTCTATCTACAAAGAAACTCATTCAGCAGGCTTTTTAGCTGCTGGGTTCAATGCCTGTAATTTCCTTTTTAAAAAATGAAGGAGAGAATCGGACACTGGAATGTTTGGCTCTTTTTCATATACAGATCAGCCAAATCTTAGGTTGCCCAGACTGTCTCTCCTGGGTATGGAATGAGGGTCCAACCTCTTCCCCTCTGCAAAATACCTCCCTTTAAGTGTGCTGTGCAAGCCCTCTGCTGCCATTGTGCCCTGTGTGCCAAGGAGTTGCAGATATTCCTCACTTCTGTTGAGCTATTTAACTCTCTCTGCATATTCACACTTCTTGTGAGTCATAATGAGAGTAAATGAGAGATCTGGGGCTGTTCAGCCTGGAGAAAATGAGGCTCAGGAGTGACCTTACCACTCTCACGATGTATCTAGGTGGATCTTGGGCTCTTCTCCCACTCAACTAGTTACAGGACAAGAGGAAATGGCCTCCTGCTGTGACAGGAGAGGCTCAAACTGGACATCAGGAAGAATTTCTTCACTGAAGGGGTGGTCAGGCATTGGAATGGGCTGTCCAGGGAAGCAGTAGAGTCACCACCCCTGCAAGGGTTTAAGAGACGACTGAACGTGGTACTTAGTGCGATGGTTTAGTTGGTGTGGTGCTGTTTGGTCAGAGGTTGATCTCTGATCTTGGAAATCTTTTCCAGCCTCAGTGGTCCTATGATTCTATCAATCTTTTCTGACTCTACCTCCAGCTCAGCTGAGATTGAAAGAATGCAAACATTTTTTTGCTTCACTTTTCCACTTTGAGGGACTCCTTTCTGCATGCCCCTTTGGGCCAGCCTACCAGAGCTGTTGCCAAGATATTAAAACTACGTTGTCATTGTAACTTTACACTTGTCAATGCTGCTGGAAACACCAGCTACCAAAATCATTTCCTTTCATCATTGCATCAGTTATGTCATCCCCAGCTTCATTACTCTAAGTCCTTCTCTTCAGTTGTGAACATGTCATTCTTATTTGGAGCGGTCAGGAAGATAGAAGGCTACTTTGTGCATAGAGTTATCACAGAAGAAAATATGGCCACATAATCACACAACTTTTTTCCTCCCAAAACCTGTACAATCATTAATCAGAAATCTAATGCCCTTGAAGCAAGAACTGCACCACCCTATGTATAGTTGTCAGGGTCAAGCCATGTAGGATATTTCCACGTGGGATAATCATTGACACAATGATGATCATGCTGACAATGAAGAATAATTCTGCCTGATTTCTTAAGGTTACCATTCACAAATGATCCATCAAAGAGTGCACCAATATTAGATCTCCTGCAAAGAAGTCTGGCAATTTTCTCAGCTGTCACTTTGGATGAAAAAACCTCTCACCATGACAATTAAAACTTTGGAGAGGCCTGTTTAAAGAGGTAGAGTAGGTTAAATCTCCAAACAAATTAGGTTCAAGTGACTTTGGCTCTAGACTGTAGAAAACTGAGGTCTTACTCCATTGCCAAAGCTGAAACTCTAGTTCTCAAGTTCCTTTGCAATCAACCAGATTGCATTCATCCCAGTATAACATGGGATGAACAGGTTTAACTCTGAAAGCATGTCTTACTATCCTCTCAATACTAAGAGCTTTTCCCTCTTTGCCTCTAGAATATACTGACAATTACTAAATCCCTTTTTTGTGACTGTGTAGAGCCCCATTCACTACATTTATGGACAAAAATGTTCCCATGCTGACCTCTAAGAAAACCGAGGCCAAGTTTGTTTACTTAGTATTACATCTATACGACGGAATACCCTGATTCCTTTCTTTTCCTTGAATACAAGCAGGTTTCATGTTTCCCCTGTGTATAATGAAAGTAGTTACCCTCTGGCCAACTCAGATTGTTTTTTCTGAAAATTGTTTTTCTCTCTGGTTTTATTGGGCAATATAATTATTTGAATTGCAAGAGAACTGTCTGAACAAAATCTGGGATATCAAGCCCATACTCTCACAGATTTCCTGGACAGTCAGGGGCTCTAACAAAGCTTGCTATCTTTTTCTTTGCATAACAAGACAATAAAAGTGCAGTCATTTAAAGAACCAGTTTGCAATGTTGAGACGTGCAATTTAAAACCCAGTAACCCGGTTATGAGGAACTTTAATATTTAATGTGCAGATTAAGTGCACATTTAAAAACTCGTAAAGGCGTGCAACTCATGCAAGCTGCAGAACATACTTTGCTTTAACACAAGGTCCCTGACACTTCAGAAGGATGAAGCAAAGAGAACAGCACTCCTTGGTGACTTTATAATCCTTTCAGCCAACAGGGATATCAGATTTGTGCTACATCACAAGTAAGTTTACATTCACCTCCTATAATATGCTTACCCCTCATTCAGACCCCTAACAAAGAAAACTGCCAGCAAAAATGCTTACCAATGAGCAACAATGGCAGCACTGTCCCCTGCAGCATGTAAAACAGACAACTGATCTGCATCCTGCTCTAGAAAAGCAGGCAAAGGCGAAAAGAGTTAGAGGAAAATCCAGAAAAGCCATTAGATCTTGTTTAAAAGCAGATAATAAATATATCAACAAAACTGGGGCAATGAAGTCACATCCCTGCCACTTCTCATAGCACCCTGCAGCAGGGACAGACATGATATCTGCTTTGCAAGAAGGGTCATGTTGAGATGTTAATGGGACACTTCCGATTATTTTGAGCTTCTCTGGTTCTATGCAGAGCCCCTCTGCTTAGCAGAGGCAAAAAAGTCACCTTGTTCCTATTCTTAGCAGTGACATGTCTAACTAAAGCTTTGATCTTTGTGCTCCAGAATACATCAAACCTGTGCTGGTCCTTTACACTCACAGTCTTAGTTTTAGGCATTGCATAAAACTTCTGAATAGAAAAGGCTAAATGCTGCTGCCCACAGTTTCTGTTCTTTTGTTAAGTTACTAAGAAATAATTGGTCTATCATTTCAAGGAATCTCACCCCAGGCTCCAGAGAAAGACAGATGAATCTTGTGCATTGTCTTTTTAAATTTAAGAAGCAGCTTTTGACTGAGATAGCGCTGCTTTTTGATTTAAGTAAAAAAGCAAGTGGAGCAGAGCTTCTCAATAATACTGAACTTTACAATGCATGCAATAATTTAAGAGTGTGTTCAGCATGCATGAAGTAACAAGCATTTCATATTAATGCTGTATCTGAAGTGCAAAAATAAAAGGTAATTGAGTCAAAAATTATTAAAAAAATACACACTTCTCCAGTGTGCAGAGTTCAAATAGCAGTATTAAAAGGAGTCTGAAGTTGGTTGTCATAGCCCTCTCTTTGCAAAAATATTGGGTAATAAGCCAGATACACCACACAAAATTTAGAATCATGCCAGTGGCTTCAAAGAGGTTACACTAGTTCTAAGCATCCCACAGCATTCTTGTTTTGACACATTATAATATTTTGACTTTATTGTCCTTCATAATACATGAACACTTAGGTCCAGATTAAAAGTATTAAAGTTCCTAATGCTTCTGACATGTTATTGATTTCAGCGGACCCTTAGACACAAAGGTGGAAGTCACACATGCAAATGAGCCTTAGACAGTTACTGCTACATGTTATCTAAAATTCCATTTATAACCAAATGGAATATAAGAAAATGTTACATAAAATGCAGGGCAGGCAGAATAGAAAAGGCAATAAGTTGTATGGGTTTCATTTGGACTTTTTGTTTGTTTTTAACTAAAAAATCTAGGATCTCATAATGAAGATCACTTTTGCCAAGGATGTTGATAGGAGGAAAATACATTAAATTACATGATGGGACTCTTTGAAGTTGAGACAGAAATTAGGTTTTCCACAGGCAACCTTTTAAGCAGCTATCAGCAACACGGTCCTAGCACCAAAGGTCAGTAGTTTTGGATTTAACACACAAGAAAACAAGAGACCGTGAAAGAATATTTGTACATCCCATTTACGTGTGAGACAACTGAAGACATTGAAATCTCTATCAAAATTAGTGACACCCTAGAAGCTGAATTTTCCATTAGCTGCAGGAAAAACCTTTCAGCCGTATTGAATGGCAATAGCTATTATACATGCTTGGATGAGGCAGCTTCATTTCTCCTTTATCAAGCTGATTTTCTTTTTACTAACAGCTCTCTATCCAAGTGCTCAGAAAGCTACTTTTAAATACTCTTATATTTTCAAAGGCTCATGCTAAGTTTGCCATTTTCACCCAAGAGAGTAATTTCAAACTGATGAACCTTTAGCTATGAGGCTCTAAAGGTCATTTAGGGAGTGTTGCTTTCCACGTAGCTGATTCTCACCATATACTCAACTTCTCTGCAGCTGATTTACTTCTGCACATAACCAATCCATTCCTTCCTGTCAGAAAACATTTTTATTTTACTCCAATCATTCTCACACCTCACTGACTGCTTAGGCTAAAAATGATTTTTTTAGATGTATTCAGTCTTTCTCTTCTGTCACTACTTCAAGTGGAAAAGGATTCCAGTATCTGGGTGATTTAGTACATTCCCAGGGATTCCTGCAGCCCACTAGCAGAAACACCAAGGAGGGTGTTAATACCAGTACCACAGACCTTCTGAATTTATCACCAGTCTTTCTGAATTCACTAGTGATGTTTTAGCTGTTTCTGCTAGACTTGAAAATCACAAAGGATTTATTGCCTTGGTGCCATGTTGTGGCTTCAAAGATCTGAAAAGCAACTTAGTGTTTCAGAAAAATTTGTTCCACTGTTTTCTGAAGCCTACATTATCTAAGTTCTGGATTTTCATTACTCATATCATTGAAATATAACTCTAACTCTGTAAAAGTGTCTATTAATCAAATTCAAGGAGGAAAAAAAAACAAACAATAAAAAAAAGAAGTCCCAAAAGTCTCCTCTTCTAAACCTCTTATCAGCCTCAAACCATCAATTTGTGTTTGGTCTTCATCCTGCAGACTAGAGCGTGTCAAGCAATGTTGCTCATGTCCTTTCCATGTTCTCATCCCATTCATTAACATTTTAAACAATATAAAAATGGATTTGTTATGGGTGTGTTTTGGAAAAGGAAGAGCTCCTGTGCTCTCAAAGGAAGGAGGTGTTCTTGGGCTCTCACTTCAGCTGGCTGGGCATTGGAGCCTCTGCTCACGCATACATGCGTAACACTTTACTTGGTTTGGGAGACTTATTCTGACCCTGCTGCAAATTCTGCTGCTTCTAGCGACACCCAGAAACAGGAGCTGTCAGTGAAGCTGGGATTGCTCCCAGTCACAGAGCAGCCGGTGTAAATGCTCTTCTACCCCAACTCACTAAATACCTTAGGACTTCAGAAAATGAGGGTAAAAGAAACATTGACAAAAGTCATTCCTGACTGAAGTACATCCTCAAGTTCCAGCCACAAGACTCTCTCCATTCTTCTGTGTTCTTCATGGGCACAGGCACCACTTCCAGAGGCAAGATTTTTTCCTTTCCAAATACAAGATTATAAAGCAACTTGTACCCCAAATCTCAGATTTGCCAGGAAAATATCCATACTAAATGGTGATGTAAGAGCCTTCAATTTGCCTAACTTGCTATTTTTCACACACAGAACAACCTATGCCAATTAAAATTAGATGAAGTCTCAGAGTTTCCTACCAGCTGTGTTTCAGGTCCAAGCAGCTTGACTCTCCTCACAGAGTATCAAACCCTTCCCTACACACAGAGCACAATTTTTGATATGTTGACTGAATGTAGCACGGTGCTTTTTGCTTTCTCTCCCCCAGCCTAAAAATAAATCCCAGAGAAGATTTGGAAAATCTGATGGACTTCATTTCTACTACTCTTTACATTCAAATATGCACAGTGTGATAAAATATTTCTCAGTGCTCTGTGGGGACTTGGGCTAAGGAGCAGTTGCTGTTACACGCATTTATCCCATTCTTTCCGGTTTTGCTCAGTGCAGTTCTTGATAATATGTAACTTATTTGGAGGTCACATCAATTTTTGCAATCCAAGATGCCATTTCTGGACTGAAAGGAAGAGCAACTTCAGTTTTGTAAGATTTAATAGAGGTTGTTAAAGGTGCCTGACATTTTTTGACCTTTGCTCTTCTCTTTCAGAGTTTGAATAGGTCTGATTTAATTAGGCAGGAACAGTTTAAGAATGAATGCAAATGTAAAGGCTCAGAAAGAAGGATACATGTATAAGAAAAATTACCAATTCAGTATCTTCAAATTGCAGCCAAACAAATCATGGTTCATAATGACAAGGACAGAGTCAATGGGAGAACTTTTACTGGTTGGAAATTAGGAAGAGATTATGTCAGCACCAAATTCTGGTTAAGGAAAGTCTAAACCCCAGTTCATGGGGTTTTTTAGCTGGAAACACAGACTGTCTTTGGAAGTGTCCACACAGAAGCACAGTAGATTTTTCTGTCTGGCCATCTCATCCCCATACTCTGGAGATTTTTTTCCCTCTGAAGGAAGGAGCCTTTTCTCTAAGTAAAGAGGAGAAACAGCAGATAAATTCAAATAACCAGAAATCCCAGACTAGCAAAAAACCTTGGGGTCCAACATGTAATTTTCCTCCAGTTTGGCTTGGAGCCTGGAAAACAGGCACTGACATCAAGTTAAAAAGCATTTTCTGAAGCTGATGATTTGTGTAAGTCAGCTAAGAGCCAGCTGGGGGTGAGGGGTTCAGAAAACATGTCCTTTTCTCATTGGGTTCATTGTTCTTACTGGAGCGTTAGAGGGGTAGTTTAGTCCCAAACATGATGTTTAGCTCCTGCTTCAAACTGGTAAACTCTGTCATGACCCTGGCTTTCATTCTTGTCACCTGGCCTCCTTCCACACATTATTGCCACTTCTGTTGTCTCATCTCCTAAAAATAAAGAGACACTGACATAAAAATATTCCTGCTCTGTGCCTAATGGAAACATACAGCACACACAGTGTCCCTAAAGTTCCATAATGTCAAAGCTCTGAGACAAAAATTATATCATATCCTAGGTCTAGGTTATTCCAACAAGTGTAAACAAAACATTACAACTTCTGAAGTTAACTGACCAGTAGCACATCCCACTATCAAAAGGCTTATTTATCTGCATTACTTACAATACATCCTTTATCTGAACAGACATTTTAAAATAAGGTCATTATCTTGGGGAAAAAAAAATATCGGAGTACAGTTGTATAATTATTTTCAAAAGCTTGATGGAAATAATTACATCATTTAGGCTGTAGAATTGAATCTTAAAATCTAGTGACACTCCTTTCTCCAGACTTGATTTGTAGGTCTGCTGATTTATAACATGAATCTGATCTTGTGCATGTGGGAACAGATGCACATACGTGCACATATATACAGGTGAAGCTGGAGTTGATGTAGTCAATGGTGGCAGGAATAAAACTCCAAGACATCAGATTATTTAAAAAAAAAAAAGAAGTAGTTTATGTATTAGGGTATTATCCTCAAAGGAAAACAAAAGTATATTTTGACAATGAATAGGGAAAATTTTACAAAACAGATAAAGGTAAAAAATATTTCTCTCTGACTCAAGATAGGTGAGAGCAGGGGAGGGAAGAATAGGAAGCCAAAACCCCAGGAGATAGCAGTGTGGAACTGAAGGATGAAAGCTTAGATAAAGGTAATTAAAATATTTTCTATAGTACATTAGATTTGGACTTCATTATAGTTGGTGTTTTGGAGTCCATCCTCATACAGGCTAAAACATGCTAGAGATATCCAAAGCAATCAGAATTATCTTTATAACTAAGAAAACGGGTATTCTAGCTAACATCCTGGTTGTGAGGCTATTGCTTTTTTCTACCCTCAACCACATTGGGGTGAACAGAGAATAACCTGAGAAGAGAAACCAAGTAAACTGCATACCTGGAAAATTAATGACTTCTATGATAAAATTTAAATCTATATTAGAAAATGTGAATCACAGTCAAATGAAGATGTGGGCTTTTTGAACACATGACATAGGATAACGCACCAGGTGTTAGACACTACATAAAATATTTGTCTACTGTTCTTGCACACAGATACCTAGGACAAAAGTCAAGCTGCAAACTTTCAGTGACAGTTGTAATGAAATGTTTACTGCATTGCTGAAGAAAATAAGACTGAAAGATAAATAGAGGAGCTTGGCAACAAATCATATATTTGAAAACCAAATGATAGGCTTGTGGCCAATAACAAAAAAATGGGGAGTTTATCTTGGTATGGAATGAGTGCAGTTAAAGTAAAAGAAAGATTCGGGCACCTTTTGCGTGGCTTTGTGCCAAGAACCAAAAATTCTTGCTGTTCTTTTTATGATACCATACATAGACTTGATTTATTCCAGGGGGATGACAATTCAGTCCACATTTTTGACAGAAAGTAAAATACTCAGATATTTGCATTGATATCTGCCAGGAACAAAAGTGAGTTTTAGGCAGACTTTTCCTTACCTCTTCTGAGGAAACATCAAAGTTTTGCTGCTAGCAAATTACAGCTCAGGGAACTGGGACTTTGCTTGGCCCACACAGAAGTGCACTAAAGCTACTGAAACCAAATATTTGGTTTCTTCCAACAGTGATAGGAAGCTGAGATCCTTCAAAGGAAGTGTTGGTCTCAGATGTATCTTCAGCACTGTTTGAAAATTCAGAATTGCTCAAGACCAACAGTTGCCAAGCATTCAGTTTGATATGCTAAAGAATTTTTTTATCATCCATGACACTTCTGAAAACCCACAACTGAAACCAAGTTTCTCCTGGGTTTTTTTCCCATGCTTTGTGTGAATATTTTCAATTTTCCTACTGTAGCAATGAATACAATGCTAATACTCCCCATTTCCCAAAATGCTGCATCAGAGCTATGAAGTAAATATAGACCTTAATTCACAGTTCTCCTGATGGGCCTCAAGAGCAACAATTTTCACTTCAGGGGAATTTTATGATCCAGCAGGAAAACCTAAGAGAAATTTTGGCTTAATAGCTTCCATAGCTCTAAGGCATCTTGCAATAGTTTATTTCTGTTCACCACAAGCTCAGTTAATAGCCAAACCCTCTGGCTATTGACCAAATTATTTTGTGCCCTTGGGAAACACGGACATTCACTTTCATTTAATCTTTAGGTGAAAATTAATGAACTAATTTCAGCAATTGAACACCTCCACCACTGCTTATTCCTTCTGAAGAGGACAAAATACAAATATTGAAACTAAATCTGAAATTTTTGATGTCACGTGACAAAGGAGGAAAGCAGAGCTGCTATACTGGCAAGTTCTTGGATTCTGAAAGCATCCTGAGAGCTGAATTCAGACAGGATATGGGTGAAAAACCAAACCAGCAAGCTTTAAAAATAAAAGTAAACTTCAACTTCAGGCCTTCCAGCCATGCAGATAGCATTCACTACTAATAACTACTTGATTATGTTGGTTGTATTTAATTTCGGACCAAAAACGGCGTCTCAAACCATAACAATTCATACTCCAAAGGAGCTATAGAAGTGGAAGTCAGTATTTGAAAAATAGTATTTCATTACTTAAGCACAGAGTTATCTAGGATTCATAGCTCTGCAAGCCAGTTATTTTGACAAATGTGGAAAGGTTTTCTGACTCCTTGAGACAGGCAATACCTCCTCTAGGAGATTTACTCTTTGGCCTTTTGGTTTACATATGGAACCAACAAAATACTGAGTGGTAGGACCTCCAGGCATAACATTGGAGGGAAAAAGCTACCAAAACACATTCTGCATCCTGACAGATATCACAGATTGGCCTTTAGGTCACTTAATGCTACTACAGAGTGCTTCAGAAATGCATGTTACACTGAACCATGCCATCCTTTTTTTCTACCACAGTATTTAGCACTTTGGTATACTTATACATATGAATTGTGCCTGGAATAGACAGCAAACAACTGACAGTCAAAGGTGATACCATACATACCTGGGTTTATTACATATTTTTACAGAACTTAGACATAAATCACCTTAAAGATGTTGCTGCTTTTCCTACATGTCTTGAATTAATCTATACGAACATTTTATACTAGTGTTCTCCTAACCAAAAGCTATTCAATTTACCTGGAGTCACACCTCATCCAATTTCATTCTCACCCTTCCAGAGAAACTAGATTTCCTCCCTCAGGCTTCACATATAGCAACCATAGGCCAACTTTGTAACACCCACCAGCACAGCATCAAAGGAGATAAGTGTCTGTTGAAATATTTATAAACTTGACTTCCATGGCAGAACATAAACCCAATCTTTAAGAGATTCCCTCCTTATATGTGAGTTAGATAAACACCTATTTGAAGGAAAACACAACTAAGCTGTTCTGTGAGGTAGAAGAAGGAAAGTAAACGATTCAGTTCAGACCCAATTCAGTCACTCTGAAGCTGTTACAAAGGCTGTGAAAAGAACACAGGTGTGACAATACCAGCCTGCAAACTCCCTGTCTTGATGAAAACTTCAACAGTCTGATGACCAGTTCATCTGGAGGACTGGTTGTTCCAGGACCTCTAAAACACGGGCATCCTGCAGAGAAAGCAAAGAAGTTGGTACTGACACGGTTCACATTATACAGAAAATACACCACTTCCCAGCAGTGTCACACTGGGATTTTTCAGTAAGCCTTAGGTAAATATCTATGTATTCAACTACTGCAGGAAACTTTTGCACTCCAGTGCAGGCAGGAATTAAAGGAATCTCTGTCAGGACTCACTGGCACTGTTATGAGATAGATCAGCATGAAAGATCTGCTCAGGAGACCCTTGCAGGCATTCAGCTGGAGGAATTTCAAATCCAGATTTGGCAAGGTGAAGAATGTATAACACTAGTTCATCCTGGCCCCTGTCCCCTGACACCCCTCACGTCTCTGTCAACAGGAGCTACATCCAGCCTCACCTGACACTGAGTTCCAGACCACACAGACTGACAGAGTTTGGCCTCACAGTAGCTCAAGGCCTTGATCACACACCCTTTTGCCACACAACCCTCTGCTCAGATGATGAGGATGTGGCATCTGCAAGAAGCCAAGGATGAGCTTAAGAAGCAGCCTTAGTACAGCAGAGCAACACTCCTGTCAGCTTCTGTTGCCACAACACACAGAATCCTTTGCTGCATCATGCCAGTTTCAGAACCAGTTTAATCAAGTAAAAATGGGACTACCAGCACGAATAATTCCTGTTTCCAGATACTTTTAACTTCCCTGTGCTGATTATATCTAGCACAACTACTACACTCACTTTTCTAGGACCAAAACAATCTGGGCTAGAACCATTTTAGCCTACTGGAATAACTGAAAACTGTGAGATGAAAACCAAGACCATTTGAAACCTATGCAGTTAGACTTAAAAATTGTCTAAAGGCATGTACTGCTTTCACACCCTTATGCTTCTTCTGCCTCTCCCCTTTTGGCAAACTCACAGGCACAGATATTCACCATTCAACAATTACTCTTAATCTATTTTCTTTGCTGGTAAATAAACGTTACTTAACAAAAGACAATTTATGAGTCATTCTACAATTAGAAATCCACTCTGGGAAAAAAATAGTTTGATATTAAAATAACTCAAATTCCCTAATGAGATCAGAGCTACCTACACAGTATGGGAATCTAGTTTTTAAATGCAGTACTTTGATGAAGGAAATCAGAGTGTCACACACTAAGATATATGTAAAGAGAAATCCGAGTAAGTATTAGCCATTCTGTTGGTGAAACTAAATTGAGCTCTAGCAAAGCTTTCAGAAGTGCCTCAGGCAAATTTCAGCATGTTTTAAGACAGAGTTATAAATTTAGCATAGGTATCAAAGAAAAGGGTACCCACCTAGTGGCAAGGAGTCACTGCACAGTAAACAGCAACCCCTTTTTTTAGCAGTAAATATAGAACAGAATTACAGAATCATTCAGGCTGGAAAAGACCTCTAAGATCATCAAGTCCAATCATTCCAGTAGGGTAAAAGTTCCGTGGCTGGGTAAGAGAAACCACTCCCAAAGCTAATTCTATTACTGATGGCAAAATGAATATCCAGATATTTATTTCAGGCAAAGAAGCAGTGATGTTCTTATAACATTTATCAAACAGCATTTAACAAACATAAAATTTCAAAACAGCATGGCCATATATTCTCTTATTCATGTATATTGAAAAATACACTACAGCACCTACAGGCATCCAATATGCCTCAAGAGAGCCATGGAAGTGGTAAAGGATGTAGTGGGATGAGATGGCAGCCTGAGAGAAGGAAAAGAGCCTACTGATGCACACATGGTATTTAAAGTCTCCATATGGAAGCCGTTTATTTTTCACCATCCTGTCCATCTGTTAGAAGGACTTTTGCACATCTAGTTAGAAAGGGGCCTGGACAATATCTGAGGTATAGAGCTGCTCCTTGATTTTACAAGAGTAAATGTACAGGAGCCAGGAGAAAGGTGCTGGTGGTAGAAAGGAAGAGGTAAAAAAACCAAAACCAAATAACAACCACCAACAAGGAAATAACTACTCAAATAGCTTCAGATGAAAAATCTGAGGGAGTGATATCACTACATAGTGATTTGCATCCTACAAAGTTTCTCAATACTGGCCTCAAAGATGCCCTCTCATATGAAGCTGCTGTCATTTTAGACCTTTCCACAGCAGGGACTCAAGACAGAAAACAAAGAACAAGTTAAGGAAAGGCAGACTCCATATGCTTAAGGAAGGTGACAGAGGTAAAAAAGCACTCTAAGAGGCAGTAAAATGCAATTCCCAGCTCAGGATAATCATTTGTTTGGGGAAACCATTCTGAAAGGCTCTTCTTGAATCCTCTGAGTCCTCTTTAGAAGGATTTGCAGATAATGTTCTCCTCTCTCACAAAAGCATTATTTTAGAGGTATTTTTTTGAGGTAACACATCACAGGGAGGCTTATCATGACAATTTTACGTGGATGACTGTGTTTGAAGACAATTTCAATGTTTCTTCACCTTAAAAGCTGGTATAGAGATTTTATAGCTGCCTAAATAACAGAAGCAAAATATGCCTCCAAGGAGAAAGGGGGAAAAAATGAATACTTATTATCTAGAGAATTGTTTGCACTACGGTATTTGTGCTACAAAGGTTGATTAAGTGATGGGAACAAAAGTGGTAAAGGGAATTAATTTTCAGCCATGGACTGCATTAGAGCTTAGGGCAGTCCCTCTCCTTCGCCAACTGAGGATTGAGATTGGAAGGGATATGGTGCAGAAGCCATGCAAACAACTGTTTTGGGTCTATGCAGTCACTCAATGTGATTTATTTGCTAAGAAACACAGTAGGTGCAAGACTTCAAATCCCTTAAGCACTGGTGATACACACACACACACACACACACACCCCTTTTAGAAGTTTCACTTCTCAGTCCTCAAAGTTGCTCTGAGCATTTGCTGCTCTGCAGTGAGAATGCCACCAGGTTTCTAGAGTAGAGCTACTATTACAGAGCAAGGGGCAATCTCTTCTTCACTAAGAGTTCACACAATACAAATCCCTCTTACATAATTTAAGAATCCTACAAATAATTCAAAATAACTTTACACATAGTAATCCTTAAGAAGATTGCTTCAGTGATTATGCCACAGCTCTGCTTTGGGCACTCTTCTGTGCAATCCTGAACAGTTTCGTTTTCTGATGTATAATACACCTGCAACTTAATAGAGTAGGAGGTTTAAATGTAATTAACATTTTCAAAAGTTAACAGAAGTCTTTTAAGGGGCAAGAATCTAGTTAAATGCATTTCCCATAGGCAGACAATTCTAAATATTTATCTCCTTAAAATTACATCACACTCATATGATTCGTGTCAGTGGTATACACAGGAAATATAATTTTAAACAAATACTGTAAGGCTCTTGTGGGAAATTTTATAGACAGGCATCACAACAGAGTAGAAGAAATACCTTTACTGGAGGAAGTTAGGAAGGCCTGTTCTCCACACTGAAAAGCCTCCTGTCCAGCTGATTGTTAAGGAAAAAACCCAAAAGCCCAGATGTTAACATGTAGCTGCTTTACTGAAAGATCCAACTCCTATGTCCCACATCACGGAGCAGAATCTCTCCAAGCTGAACTCGGGCAGCCCCTGAGGAGAAGGCATGTCAGTTCCTCTTTTCAGTCAATCCTTGGCTTTTTTCCAAAGACCTCTCCAGAAAGGATAATTAATGCTAATTACAGGGTTTGGGGGTTTTTTTAAAAAAAGTAAAGACTTCAAAGGACTTTTTTACTAATTCTCTGAGCAATTCAGTGCATCTTGCATCAAAAATAAGTTGTATTAAAATTAAATTGTTTTAAAGCAGCAGTGGTCTCTTGCTTGTGAGTCAGTCTACAGCTTTGAACTTCTAACAGGGTTGTTAAAGATGGGCAGGAGAAAAAATTGCAAGAGAAATGTATTTTTCATTTTAAAAAAATAATATAAAATGCATTTTTGGAGTTCCTGTTAAATTGCTCTAAACCAGTGATTTAAACAACATTAAACATATGAATGATCTCTCTTTAAAAAGTCGAAGTCTCCAAGTAGAATCACTTGTTAACTTTTGTTTTTATAATATTCACAAATATAGAATCATATTTACTTATTCTAATTCTATACCACACCTTCATTTTTTTTCTTTTCATTTACACAACAATCATAAACATTTCATCTTATTCTCCCTTTCTTCCTCTCTGACAGATGCCTCATGTTTTAAGCTTTCCTTTGCGCTGTGCAACATTTCTGGTATCAACAGTGGAATCCTGGGGTTGCCCAAGGCTAGGATTTGGTACATCCTGGCCATATTTTCAAGAGTTCCTTCAGGTAGTAAAGGTGGATAAATGAGTATTGTGGTTCCTGCTACTACATTTCATTTGCACTGTTGTAGCTTCTGCATACCTCAAGTCAGGTGGAAGCATCCTATCCTGACAGACATTTAACGGCACATGATGAAAAGGTATTCCTTCCTCAAAATGTCTACAATCCAGGCAACACTAGGATGGGAGTAAGAGTCAGATGTAAGAAAGCCAGAATCCACAACAGAGTTGTCGTCCATCAATGGAATGACAGAAGTACAGTATGCAATACTGTAAAGAGTTGGAAAAGTCAGGAGGAAAAGGTCAACTCAAACAATTTCTGCCCCTTTATAAAATTTTTCAATTCCACTACAGAAGAGAATTAAAGAGTTCTGCTTTGAATTGTTTGCAATCCTTTTTTTTCAGTTTCTTGTCCTGAAAATGCTGTCCAACAGAAGGTCAAAGCGGCAGGGTGGTGGGTTTTCCCTTCCAAATAGTCCCCAATCTCTCCTTCAACTAAACAGATTTGGGTAACGAAACAACTCAAAGCTCAGATCTGTTCTTGCATACATTGAGCATGAGAAAAACCAGCAACTGATGCTAGCAGAAGAAAACTGAAGCAGTGCCAGGTTAAGCTGTACCAAAAGCAGGCCCATGTACCGTATTGCAGAGGGGGTTTTTGCCAGACCTTCCTCAAATCCTGTCCAGTGTCTTCCAGTGTCAAACCTAGCATCTGAGTCCTAGAGGACCATCAGAAATAAATCAAACTAGTCCCCAGGCTGTCCACAGCAAAAGCAGGTCGGGTTCTGATGTGCATTTGAGACATGGAGACTTAGACATCTTTTCATAAATAGCAGCTCTTCTCTCATAAAATGATCAGAAAAAAAGAGAGACAAAACATTTATTGTCACTTTTTCCTTCCACCACATATATTGCAAATGGCACCTAAGCAAACAGCTGTCTTTTTAAAAAAATTGTAAACATGCATTTTTTTATGACCTACACCCAAGCACTCATTTAAAAGTTCATATTATACATTTTTTATTCATATAATGTTCATATACAATGTATTATGCATTTTCCTGACTCACTTCCAAATACTGTGAAAACAAAGAGGAATGCTTCCTATCACTCAAACAGCTAGAAATGTACTACATGACACTGCTTCAGAGGTTTAAAAAAGCCTTTTAGCTTCAGCTGAATGATATTCATTTCTGAAGGCACTATTCTTGGTAATCTTTGTTATTTCATCTTTGAGGAAACCTTGTAAATGAGATTATAATGCAATATTACTAATTTCATAGATTGCACAGGTATTCAGGGTGAAAAGCAAACAACTCATTCCATTCCTAATGTAGACTTCATCTTTCTCCTTCTCATAAGCTCTTGAACACCCCTAAATATCTGCATTTACTCCCATTCCCCATCACAGCTGTTTGCACTTAAACCAAGTGAAGCTGATGCACATGGAAAATTTGACCACTGTGGATGGCAAACATGTTTATTTTGGTATCTTTATGGGACACAAAGGATAAAGGCAAATGCTGAAAAATTACGACTTCTCCCCACCACATCTCTGTGCGCTTCCACAGCCTCTTGACTATCTCCTGTGCTTCCCTATGAGCAAGATCAGTTCCTCTTTCTAACCCTGGCAACTACCTTGTCTTCTTGAGTAAGCTTAGACCTCATTGAGTAAGCTTAGACCTCCTTGAGCTGCCTTTCTTTTCAGCTTTTTCCTGCCAGAGTTCACATAAATTGCAGAGACAGCAAGGATAAGATATATACCTTTTCTTCTAAGAAAATTATTTGTTTCTCATATTTTTTACTCACAGCTCAAGAGGCCAACCTAATCCTGCTTTCCATCTTGGTTCTCCAAATGCATGCAAAAATAAGATAATCTACTACTGACATTTTAGCATAGAGTATTTTTCTGCATGACATTCACCACCACTTGCATTCATACAGTTTCTTTTCTGTTCCCCACACTGCACACCTGACCCCTGACCAGATCATTTCCTCAACATTATGAAACTTTTCTATTATGTACCTAATCCTTTCAAATTAATCTTTACTCCTGTCCAAAGGTTTACTAATACTGTATTTTAAAATGTTGTTTCTTCTCTGCTCATTATTATTATCCACTTTAGGAAGTGAGCCCGTGAACTTAGATAACTTTGTTACTTCCCAAGATGATTAATGAGGTGAACTTAAATATCAATAGCGCAACACCAGCATTCTGAAAAACTATTTATATTACACAGCAACAAAGCAATTTGTAACTTACACATAAAACAACTCCAGAATGGAGATGTTTCCTCCATTTAAATCTTTGTTTATCTTAGGCATGACAAAAGCAGACCCTTTTACTCTAGGTTGTATGTTGTAGGTCTCCAGCACAGAGTGGTTTACATCCACTGGTTTCAGCACATAAACACAGAATATTATCCAGTGAAATGAAGATGCAACTCTGTGGAACTAACTTCTGTATTTATAAACTAAGCTTGTGAATGAAGAAACTCTCCTGGAAGAGATAAAGACACTGCAGTCTTCCTTTTCTAAACACGGTGTGATACTGTATAAGTCAAAGCTGGAATGTTAATGGGTTGCATATAAAGCTTAAGACAAGCTGATTACAATGAAGTCTGCTTTTGACAGCTACCATCCTGACAATGCATTGTACTCTGCCATCAGGTTTCTTCCTCTAGCAATTTGTATTTCTACCAAACACATAAGCAAATTTCTTCATACAAAGAGGGAATTAAGCTGCATCTTCACCTGTCCAAAACACGAAAAGAATAAAGCTGGCAGAAATAAAAAGCTAGCATAAGAGAGTTTTATAGCTTCACCTGTCTGTTTGTTTAGCAGCTGTAGTTCTTGTGTCCTTACAGGGCAAACTATGGTCAGGAATAGAAAATTACATACTACGAAGAATGTCCTATCAGAAATCCAAGCTATGCTGAAAGTAGCAAGTGTCAAAATCACAGCAAGAGCCTTTCTTGCGAGATGTCTCAGCTTAAACACCTTGAGCAGTTCAGATAAGGTTTACCAAAGCCCCTGGATATGATTTTCCAAGCCTCTCTAACTGTTTATTCTCAAAATGTGGATTACACTAGCTTGTTCAGCAGTCATTTCCTATCCCTTCTGCTGGGAGCTGACAGTTACACAGACATTCAACTTTCACAAAAGCAATCCTTAGCTTTCAGCAAAAGCAATCCTTGGCCACTCCAGGATTCTATCACATCACAAAAAAGACCGGATGGTAGAGATCATTTAAGATGCACCAGAATACCAATATTGCAAATTGATGAGCTCTTCAGCCCTCATTGCCTCTTTTTCATTAATAGCTAGAGTATTTGCATGCCTTCTCTTACCCCCTTCAGGGTGGATCCTGCAGCAAAGTCCCAGCAATCACAGAAAAGAAATACAATCTGTCCACACTGGTCATTAGTATCCAGACCACATTTTGGATAAAAAAATTCCTTCCTAAAACATGCACATCTATTTCACTAATACCAACAGCAATTTTCAAATTTGAAGTGTTAAGAAAGACTGTACAAGTTCACCAAAGGAACAGAGGAGAGGTGCAGTGAATAGAATTTTTAGTGATGTTCATTGTCCTAATTACAGTGAATAATACTTTGGCAGAAAGACCAGAGTCCTGATTGTTCCAGGAACTTCCAACAATCAACAGACTATTACCTCACTTATTTACACCAGAGACTTGATCTTCCAGTCACACAAAGCACGTAGCATGGGTTTAAACATATGAACAGTCTAATTGACTTGTTTGGCACAACTGAGGTGCTGAGGAATGAACCTGAGACTGAAGCACGGGTTCTCCTGCTAAAGGCTTTCTCAGTGTTCTGCATACTCAGTGTTCTGCATACTGAAATCACTCTAGCCTCCATTTCTTTTCCCATCTAAAACATATGTGATATATTCCCTGGTGTCCTGCCACCCACCACACTGGCATGATTTGATCTGAAAATTCAGTTTACTGATGGCTTACTCGCACAAGAGCCTAGTAGAGTTAAGACACAAGTGAGTACCCCAGTCACTTAGGAATGGTTGGAGAAGATTGAAAGTTTTGGCTTTGTTTGCAGTAATTACATGAAAGCAGACTCATGAAGCTCAATCCCCACTTTCACTTGCACTGAGAACATGTATCCAAATGCAAGACTTACAAAAACGTATAAAATTTTAAAATTCTAGGTCTCCACAAATAAAGCTTCCTTTCCCCCTCTCGTAACTTCCTTTGATTCATGGGTCGTTTAGGGCAGTGAAAGCTGACAAGGAATAAACCTAGAATTGGAAATCAAATAATACTATTTAATTTTATGGTTGTTGACACAACTTGTTACATGTGTTTCCTACCAGAATAAATGAAATCATAGTCATCTGATTTCCAAATTACCATATCTATTGTTTCAGAAATACAGGGTGTAAATAATTGCAGTGCAATCGCCTATGTCTGGACCTCTCTCATCCGGAACCGTTATCAGGATTAGCATAAATTACGGTGCCATCTAATAATGAAATCACTGAACACTGATTGTGCCAGCTATTTAAACCTGTAATTATTCCTCATTAGAAACGTGTTTCACATTATTTGCCCCTTGCAGGCCCAAAGCTGTTGTCTAAAGGCTTCTGCAAAGAATTCTATAGAGAAGACTGTAGAAATTTGAAACAATGGGCACGAATGTCAGCTGCAAATACTGTCTGTTGAAAGATACAAATGTTGTGGGTACCATTCATCCAACCTGAAAGACACTTGTATCTGTTACCACAAAGGAAAGTTGTAACAGGTAAGAACAGGAATGCCCTGGTGTCATTCAGATAGGTATGAAGAATATGTGGTTTTCTGCGTAAGTGGACAGTGATTAGCTCACGCTGTTCATTATCATAGTACACAGTTAGCATAACACAGACTCAAAATTACATAAGCTCCTGACCTAGCCAGAAGGAAGGCTTTTGGCAGCTCTTGCCATGGCCAGGTAGGGATAGATAGCTACCCGGGACACCACACCAAAGGCAGTTAAGGATAGATGCCAGAACTAAAGCCAAAATTACTTTGCATGCTCCTCTGTAAAGGGTTTGCAGAAAACAGTTCATTAAGACTTGTCAGTTGCCCTTCTGGATCAAGCTCTTTGCAAGAAGAAATGGCTAAAAAGAGGCTCAGATAAGTGCTCTTCAGTCCTAATAGATATTTTTAATCCATTTTCCTTGACAGAATGAAACCGATTTACTTTTTGCCATCTTCTTCCCACTACACATGCAAAAACTTTTACAGAGGATAAAATAACAGCTTTTACCACTTTCAGAAGCAAAAAGGTGCAGAAGCAAGAGAGGAAAGACAAGTATATACACCATTTTGAAAGACACACCTTAGTGCAAAGATCTCAGCTGACAAGTTAGCTTATTCATCTTTTCTGATGACTCCTTCCAACAGCTGATGAAAGTCACAGTTTAGAGTTCCATTCCTGTGGTGAGTGGGTTCAGTAGGTACACAAACAATTCAGCTGCCAAGGTACACATCCCCTACAGACTTTAGGCCCTCACTGCAACTGGAGGCACACCTATGAAGGCTTGAGCACTCTTGAAAGTTTAGTTTGTATTAATGCTTCACAAACTTGTAGGAGCCCATCTCCACTTCAGCTAGGATGCAGAAGGCTCAGTCTGTCCATCCTCTGAACAGAAGGCCCTTATTTTACTTCCCACAGGCTCTGAAACAGGGAGAATCTCCAGCCTCCTGATAATTGAATGATCCTGCCCAGTTTCCAGGCACTTGCACCAATATATTGCCATGATGCAAGGTCAACAAATCCAATCATTGGATGGGGCATTTAACTAATTGGTTCTGTATCCTTAAATTTCCTACCATCAGCTGGCAGGCATTACAAGCCTTACCAGAAGTTGTAACTTGATATATGTATAATGTAGGAGAAACTGTATCCTTACATTATGTGAGTGCAGCTCTTCTTTTTTGCATTCAACAACTAGCAGCTTCAAAAATGAAATAAAACATTTTCTTGAATGTGTAGAACACAACATGTTCAAAAAGTAAGCTACAACTGTTCAGTTGACAGGTGTTTGCAAATAAAATTAAATACTCCAGGCAAAGTCAATCTAAGTTTTGTGTCCCAATATGATGCTACCTGCAGGTACCTACCCTCTGATAAATCTTTGCATTAACTGAATATTGTCTCACTTATACTTGTAGTCTGTGACTTTACTACTGCAGATGTTTGAAATTCAATGCCTGATAGAAATAATAAGCTGACTTGAGTTAAAAAACAGTGTTAGGCAATTCTGTTGTGCCACTATTCGCTCTAGTTGACTGCATCAGTACTCACTATGGTGAATATCCTTACAGAACTGTTAGTTAACAACTCTCCCCCTCCCAAAAAAGAGCCATTCTTGGCTGTTCTGATCTGTATCTTTGAATGACGTAGAGCCCAAGTGTGTTTTCATTACCAAATAGTCTTCTCCAATAATTTGCTGGACACCAAGCCAGGTTCTGTAATTTGGTCCTTCTCTCCAACTTTTTTTTGCTTTGTCAGATCTTGCAATTTATGTTTCTGGAGAGAAAAAACTCTAGGAGATTGTTTATTAAAAAGAAAATAAGCACTTTGATAATTTGTCAGTGTTGGTAGCCTTTAACCTAGACTTTGTGGACAACACTGGTTACTATTGTATGGGATGATGGATACACCAAATGGAGAAAAAAATATCCATCTTACACAGAATTGTTAAACTTCATTAAGACTGTTGAAATCTTTAAATGATTTGCAGTTTATAAAATAAATTGGTATTCTTCAACACCTAACAAGATAAAATGCAATTATATTCAAGTTATTGTTCTGCTTTTTCTTTTTGACAGTAGAAACTGGGAGTTTTCTTTCTATTTGAATGTAATATTATATTTGGTGCATTTATTCTGTTTTCTTCAAATAGAAGTGGTGATGTGTGGTGACAAGAAGACAGACCTCATATTACCATATATTTATACTTTGTAGAAGGAATGATGGTACATTAATAGATTTATTAAAGAAGGTTGCTGTCCTTTAGGCACATATAAGGATAAGGCATCAACAAGCTTCACAATCATCAACCCACTACCTATTTGTTTACCCAATTTAACATACTGAGAACTAATCAAAGAGGAGAGATTGGGGAAAGAGAAGAGTTTAAAATAGCAGCAGTTAGCAAATACATCATTGGAGAGCTGAGAGATTTGTACATCTTGGACAAGACACCATAGCTCTGAAGAGATTTCACCATTTTAATATGGATTCATTGCCTTGTTCATATTTCATTGTAATGTTGCGTTAAAGCTTTGATTAAGAATTATCTTAGCATACCTCTGACCAAGAGAGAAAAAACGAGCACTGCTACTGCTGTTGGTACAAGAGCAAACCAACAGTCAGTCATTCAAAGGAGTTGTGTTAATGATACAAAATGTGATTGTACTGTTTTGTGTATTTTATACCTGCTTTCATCTCCTTACCATCTCATACAAGATAATAACTAAAGAAAATGCTAAAGCAAAATTAGGTAAAAATTTCCCTATTCCCTAGTCACATGGTTACAGACAAAAGAAGGACTACCTGGCTAACACTGTGATTAATATGAAGGGAAAACCAGTAAGTCTTAAAATACCTGAGATACCAGGCCTTAAATGTATCACTTCTCAATGGCCTGAAATAGCAGAAAGACCCTCAGAAGAGGTAGAAGAGGGAGTCAAGTGCCTCTGTAGAGTTAGTAATATATACTGAACACAGTTTAGCATAGATAAGATAAAAATGCTATTATCCCACTTAATAAGTGTGAGTATATAGGGTTTGTTGAGAGATACATATTTTCCCATTACAATGTGTGTGTGTTCACATGCAGGTGTATTTAAATATGATATAAAGTACTGGTAAAAAGTAAATTGGGAGTTGAAATCTTCATGTGGTTATATCTCCATAAGAGCCTGCCTAATACCTCCAGGTCAGTAAGCCCTCAGCAACAGATGGCCTAGCTACAAGCTGTAAACAAAGCAATATTGTTTCAGCCTAAAAAAAACCACAAAAAATTTACACCATGAATATTGGCTTTATAAATAAAGGAGATGATATCCTAGATGCTTAGAAGTTATTTCTCTCCACACAAAGAGGGTAAGATCTTTTTGGTATTTCTACATGTAAATTCTGAGTCTTAACCTCTCTGGGAGAGATAAATGTGATATCAGACTCTAGAGCATTACATATTCTCTCTGTCTCTGTCCCTTTCTCTCTGTATATATTAATTTTATAGATCTTTTTATTGTCTCAACTATAGTGGTTGCGTGAGAAGCAGAACAATAGGCCAAGTGCTTCCATTTCACACATGCCACCTCCATAATTCAACAAAGAACAGTAAAGAAGATCTATAAACTTGTTATAAATCAGTGCCCTAAACTAAATTAACCATTGAAATAGATTACCATAAAAATAATGTCATAAAAATATTCTTCACCTTTCTAGTCTGTGTGTGTGCTTGTGTGTGCCCACACTTGGGACGCTGTGCCAGCACCAAGGCCTGTGGCTGTGCTAACAATGTGGCAGGATGCCTTCCACAGCCTTGGAGGAGATAGCAGGCAGGCCTGTGAGGATAAGCTTTAACATCTCTGTGTCTGGGAAAGTAACTCATAAACAGATCCCCTAAAATCTAATTACTCTACATAACTCACCTTTGTAGCAGTGAATCAGCTCCGCTTTCTTATTAGCACTAGTGAAGCACAAGTCTTTTTGATTATATTTCTGGGGCATTTTCGGAAAAAAAGATAAAACCCATTTAAGTTGCAGGCTAAAGGATATGACAATTCACGCCATACACAGCCTTTTCCAAGGCTGGGTTCTGCTCTGCTGCCCTGGCACATCCATTCCCCCAGTATTTGACCTTCATATACATTAAGCTCCATGAGAAAGGCATGTCTAAATAGGTGGAGAGTATAAAGAGATGACTGGATGAAGTTCATTACTGGACTGATAAAACAGTGATTCAAGAGCTGGTAGGAGTTTTTCCATTCAGCTGACAATCACTTTATATGAAGACATAAGAATTGCAGAGCCCAAGGTGGTTCTCCTGAAGATGATGCTTTCCTTACCCTCCTCCAGCAGTATTTTCTCCCTGAGCTCACTTCTTGCTATCACTTAGTTCACAGTCGTCACATGGGAACACACCTGTATTATTCAGTTGTTTTCTAATTTTAGCCATCAAAACAAGGCCTTTTTTAAATCTGGAAGTGCCACACTTCCAGGCATAGCAACAACCACCCCAAGGACCAGCAGCACTAAGGTAAATGTAGCTCAGCCCCCATACTGGCCTTCCTCTACAGCCTGCCATTCCTTATAGATTTTCTCAATCTGTATTTTGACAAGGCAATTCTCTCAACAAAAGTGAACTGTGAAATCTTCCAGAAAGGCAATTCAGCTGCTTGATATGCTAGAATTGGGCAGCAGCCACCTGGCACAAACAGGGTCTCGTCAGCACTGGGAAGCATTGCCTTTGGTAAAAAACAGGAATGAAGCACAAAGAACAACCATGCTCAGCCAGTCAAATGGGTTAAAACCCTAGAAAACTGCTCTCTTTCCTGCCAGTGAGATAGAGAGGAGAATGTGGAGAGCAACAACCACCTCATGAATAAGAAAGAGAAAGCCTGGGGAAAACATGTAAGGGCTGAACTGAAGGAGAGGGAGTTGTGATACATGAGAGAACTGAAAACAGCTGTTTGTCTCAGCCCAGTTTAAAGTGCTGGTCAACACTCCAGTAAGAGCCTAACTGGGGATTTTAGAACTGGTCAGGAACCATAGATCACACTGAGGAAATGGATTTATTTCTGTCTGATCAATGGGTTCACATGTATATAGCCTGGGTTTCCCATCACCAAATGCTAGTGCCCTGTGTGTTCAAGTCTACTTTGTTCTGATATAAGACATAGCGTTGCTGTAAAGAGGAAGATCACTGTCAGCTAAAGTTTCCTTCATTTGAAATTAGCTCTATCTTTATCTCAAAGGAGCAAAGAACAATCTGTCATTATTGGGGCAAGCACTGAGAGAGTAGGTGCTGAACTAGGATGGAAGTAAAGCAGCTGTACAGAGTTGTAACATAAATTTTCTAATGTAACTGGCACTGAAGTTAATCCAAAATGTGCAGCAATTCCTTTTTTCATACACTGTGGGAAACAACGGAGTTCAAAGCATCATTGCCCCTGAAGAGGAAGGAGTGTACATTCTGTTTTTAAAAGCCTTGGTCTGGTAGATAAGTTAAACTCATCCTTCAAGACAGAACAGTCTTCATGCCATTCCAAATAATCATTGTTAGAAACGTACTGAATTGCTAGGCCAGTTAATAACGGCATCACATTTTATTTATATGGCTCCCATCTGCTAAAGCCTTCTAGGCAGCTCACAATGGGTTTGATTTTTGGCCAGAATTTAGCATAGCTTCTGTTTATATGGATGCAAATAACAGCAGTTGGATGGCTGTGTGCATAAACAGGTCTGACTACTAATCTTTGTGGCTACGATGCATGTTTTTATTCCTTCATGCAACAACAAAATGTCCATCTAAAAAATCCCTCTAACAAAGAATACAAAGTGTGAAAAATACTAAGTTTTTCTGAGTTTTAATTGTTTCAAAGAATCCAGCACTGTCCTTGGTACCCCATGAAAGGGGCTTCATCATGAAAGGGGCTTCATCATGAAAGGGGCATCACCACTATGCCCACCACTCAACAAGGAGCCCAGACTTCACACTTCCCAGGACAGGGGCATAGCCCTGCAAAGAAGAAAGAACTGGATGTTCATTTCCTCTCTCACTCACCACAATATCCTCCCTGCTGTCAGCCAGCCCTAACTCCCTTTCTCACCCAACTCCACAGGCATCTCTCTGCCAGTGTCGTTTCCTTCTTCCTTGTCTTCTTTCTGAGCTTTGTTTTGGCTGTTTTCATGCTCCTCAACCTGTCCTCTGACTCAGAGCACTGACTTCTCCAATGCCCCCTTCCTACACCACCCACTGCTGCCACTGCCACGTGCATGGATGTCCACACCTGAGCAGCATCTCCATGCCCCTGCTTGGCACTGCCTCCCACGTGTCCTTCACCAACACGTTTCAGCAGTGCATGACTGGCCTCTCAGGTGGCTGCGTAGGACAGATTTCATCTTTTTGCCTTTCATGCTGAAAAAGATGTAAATATGAATACCCTGTCGAGTTCAGTGCTTATTGCTTGGAGTGCTTCTATCAAGTTGATGGCAGTGAGTGCAGTGCCTGGCAGTGCTCACCGAGCTGGGCCTTTGGATAATGGGGATATTTATAGTATATGCATTGCTTATGTACCGATAGCTGCCAAAGTAGTAAACAAACAAATGCTCTCCATAAAACAATGAGAAAGTAGGATCATAATCTTTGATCGATGAACGAGGATGACAGGTTTAAAAAGGCTTCCTCGCTCTTTTATGCAGATTGCTTTTCCAACTGCCTGAATCTCAGCCAGCATGAGGAGGCTGAAAGTCTGGAAATGGACTGGGAAGAGAAATTCCACACTCTGCAATCTGCCCACCCATGGGGAAAGATATGAATGTATGTCTAGCACTGACCCTATAGCACAAGAGATGTAAGAGGATGGTCTCTCCAGGTGCCAAGAGGGACAGCCCAGAGCCACACTGCAAGATGTGTACTGACATGCTCCAAGCTTTACCTGCAGGAGCAGGACATTGACAGGACCTAGCAAAAAATCTGGGACTTCCCAGATTGATGGGGACCTCAGTGGGTGTAAGAATTATCTTCTACAGAAGCTGCTCTAAAGAGCATTTCATTGAGGTTTGCAACCTGAATCTACTCCGGGAGGATGAGTCTAGGCATGGTTCATCCAACAAGTCCTCCAACGGGATGCATTAGAGAGACATGTTAAAACTAAGATCCATATATCGCTCTGGATCTAAGTTTTAAATCAGAATCAAATCTGCCTGCAAACCCTAAATCTGCATTTGCATTTCCCTCCATACACCCACATCAAAATGAAGATAATGCTCAGTGAAACCTCGTTTATGTTTAAAATCAGATATAAACTAACCAATCTGTGAGCCTGAGCTCCATACACCTTCCTGGAAGTCCAGAGAGATTTAAAATCAGTGATCTTGATCAAGACATTGAATAACTGATTAAATTCCATTTAGATGTTTGTTTAAGCACTACTTCCTCAGTAAATTGCAATATGTGTGGTTTAAAAAGCAGCTTAACTGAAAATGCAGGACAATTGTACCACACTAATCCAAGACAGTTCATGGTGGTTTTGAACAACTAAAAGTGAATGGCCTGATTTCCATATTACCATACAGTAATAACTACAAGTTATATCAGTGGGTGTTCCCATCTCTGAAAACTAGGCCATTACAGACATTCACCTTGAAATTATATTAATAATACTAAAATATAATATTAGTGTGGATCCACTAAAATAGTATTATTATGAAAGATCTGTATTACCTGAATAAAAAACATTATTTGTTGATTGAAATACAGAATAAAATTAATGTTGGTGACTCAATTAATAACTTTGTATTTTAACAACAAGTTTTAAGCACAAGCTCCTCAGGCATTATGGAGATGGGAAGTATAAACATGCCATTGCAATTTTAGGTAGGCAGAATGCAATTATCCAAATTGGATTCTGGCCAGAACAATGGGCACTACCCCCTCCTATTCTTGTTTTTTAAAAAGCTCCCTGACAAAAGTGACAACAGCTGTTACAAGAGAGGAATCCATCAGTTGCTCACACCACCCACCTACCTGAGTTAAATAGCCTCAATTTTTACCACGGACAAACGGTGAAGAGGAAGACACTGGCCAATCACCTACATGTGGAAAGTTGCATGCTGATATTATCCTTCCTCTTGGACTTTTTGCAGGAAAAATTCAAATTTCTTACTTGAATTTTAACGCTTTAATTTTTCCTGGAAGATGGAGGTCCAGAGCTGCCTTGAGTGGGGTGAACCTGCTGGAAGGATATTACCCTGTTGGCCAAGACTTACTGAGAGATGGAGGGGGAAAAAATGGGTGTCTCCTCAACCATCCCGTACCCCTGCCACTCTCCTGTATGCATAGCATTTTTAACACACGTGCTGCTACATCTTCACTATTTCTCTTTGCACTCTAAATCACCAGGATCTTTCCTGAGGAATGGACTTCGCAGATTCAGATGGCAATTAGCTTTGTGCCCACTGAGGTGAGCATGAAGACCAGAGCTCACAGGAATGCTCCCTGTGCCAAGATGGGGCTGCAGGGCAGTGATCCCTCTGGCATCTATTCCACAACTTTACTATCCCAAAACAAATATTCTCAAAAGACAAGTGTTCTCCCTACAGTTTTTCCTTTAATTACAAGGCATTACATAGACTCTCTGGGATTCAAGTATCATCTCAATCACAGAAAAACCTCTAATGGCCATTTAGGATTCACAAAAGCCCTGTTTCAGTGGGGCACTCAAGCCTGGCTCCAGATGATCAAAACTGCAGGTCAGGAAAACACTTACATTCTGGAAAAATGGTAGAATTGAGGTACATGTGTAAATCTCTCCTGGCTAGAGAGGAGGTTATTCATACTTAAAAATGCTTTACTTTTTGGGGGCTCAAGATTCCCAGAAGAATTTCAATGGACCAGGATTGAACCCTGCCAAAAAGAAACCCCAACATTATCTCTGTCCCTTTCTTCCTGAAATGCCTCCAGAACTGTTAGCAGACCAAGGCTATTCTAGAACTAAAAAGGGAAATTTATTCAACAAGCACTATAGCAGGTGGCAGCTGCTAAACAATCTGCCACCAATCAGCAGTTTATGAAAGAGAGTAAAGAATCCAATAATAACTCACAGTTGAGGAGGGAGACACCAAGCCTGCAGTTACTGAGGGAAGCTCATAGCTACACAGAGTCAACTCTTCAGCAAAATTATTTCTCCTAAAATCTACTTAACTGCTAAAGTTGGCACTCGCCAGCTCCTGCAATCAGGACACCCTCAGCTAACCCACCATGATGTAAGCTGTAGGTTAGAGCTGGGAGGCTTCTTAGGAGGGCCTAGTTGGTGAAAATCAAGGCTGGTGGAAAACCCAAAAAATTTTATGTCCATTCTTTTGTCCATCTCCTTCTCCTGGAGAAAGTCTATCCTTATGCAAAAGCCCTGGATTTTTAGGACATTCAGCCCTTTCCAAGACATAAGTACGCAGATCAGTTAATGGCACAATTTTCTCCAAAATCTTCAGGGTGCCAGTCTGGTGAGGTGGGGCTCAGGCTGTACAAAGTATGAGGAAGATGGTGAAGGTGCTGTGCCAGGGCACCTGAGCCTATCTGCAGGTTCCTGTACCTCTTCACCTCCAGTGAACTGAGTTTGCAGTGGTTACTTGGAATTCAAAATCCTGCAGGTATGAAATTAAGCAAAATAGATCTGAGTTCAGCTTCTGAGGACTAAGACAACTCCATCCAGCCTCACGGTAAATCTATTTTTTCCAGCTATATTACAGCACCATCTACAGGCCTTTCCTGATGGAAACCTTGCCTCAGACAGGTTGTTTCACTATCTGTGTATAAATATTTTGTGGCTTCAGCAGCATGTCTAGAGCAGTGACAGACTGCACAGTCCAGCTTAGTGTAAATGGGGCAAAATGCCATTAGACTGGGCTGAGAAATTGGTTGAGTAACAGACGACAGACAGTTTTGCTTCTTCACAAGAAGCAGCTAATTAGTGAGTGGATCTCAATAGCTTTACTCTAAAGTGCAGTGCAGGGGTCCATCAATTCATTTTTATTTTGAATATTCAACTAAAATTGCATTTTACTTATACAGTTCTGTTTAGAACAGCTGAACCAGAACTGCAAGAGAGAAAATTGAAAATGCAGAAATTAGATGTCAGCTAAAAATGGAACAACAGATTTTTACTGTCCATGTAGGATGACATATGCAAAAGTAGTAAGAAAAGTTGATGCGCCAGGATCCATTATTTTATCTTAGCTGTTTGACACAGGTAGAACTGTCTACAAGACATAACCTGGATCATCTCTTTCTAGAGACTATTACTTGTTAAATTACATGACAGAACAAAAGAAACTTAATTGCTACTATGCATTTATAACATTCTGGGATAAGCACTGGTTCTGTGTGAAGAGGGCATGATGAAGCAAACCTACAGGACAGCATTTGTAGTAAAATCGCATCCCTTCATGCAAAATTTATCTGCTATAAGAAAGTGATTCTGCCTTCATCTGAAGCATCAAACCAAAACCACAATATAGACTGGTCATTCTTGACCAAATGCCGTCACTCAAAATCCAAAAGCAAGATGCAAATAAGTAAGAGCTAAATGGGAATCAAAAACTCCAAAGACTGGGGGGGGGGGGGGGGGGG